>CM059433.1:65156571-65584071 GCA_030390025.1 Squalus acanthias | reverse complement strand
TAATTTTATTTTATGCTGATGAAATAGAATCTTTGGTTACAGCACAGAAGGAGGCCCGTCGAGCCCGTGCCGGCTCTCTGCAAGAGCACTTCAGCTAGTCCCACTCCCCCGCCCTTTCCCCGTAGCCCTGCAAATTTTTTTCCTTCAGGTACTTATCCAACTCCCTTTTGAAAGCCACGATTGAATCTGCCTCCACCACCCTTTCAGGCAGTGCATTCCAGATCCTAACCACTCGCTGCGTAAAAAAGGTTTTCCTGATGTCGCCTTTGCTTCTGCTAATTACCTTAAATCTGTCCTCTGGTTCTCGACCTTTCCGCCAATGGGAACAGTTTCTCTCTATCTACTCTGTCTAGACCTCTCATGATTTTGAACACCTCTATCAAATCTCCTCTCAACCTTCTCTGCTCTAAGGAGAACAACTCCAGCTTCTCCAGTCTATCCACGTAATTGAAGTCCCTCATCCCTGGAAGCATTCTTGTAAATCTTTTCTGCACCCTCTCTAAGGCCTTCACATCCTTCCTAAAGTGCGGTGCCCAGAATTGGACACAATACTCCAGTTGAGGCCAAACCAGTGTTTTTTATAAAGGTTCATCATAACATAAATGGCCCCTTGCTCTGACTTGACTGCTGTGATGTGAGTATTTCAGATAGATGGAAAAACATTTGGGAATGGGGTGGAAGTGGAAAGAGAAAAATTGTCATCAAACTTTGAACAACTCACTTTCCCATCTTTAAAACACTGAAAGGTTCAAAGCCGATGAGGCATCCTTCTCCACTGAAGAAAATAGGCAGTTGGAGAATATACATTGGAAGAGAGGGTTCACCAGGCTGTATTATTTAATGTCACTCTGAATGTCAGGCAGGATATATGGGTGCTGATGTCTCCTCTTCCAATGCAAAAACAAACTGTTCATATATATCATGGTGTTGCAACATTCCTCCATTAGTTCTTCAGTAGAAATTAGTAACCTTTGTCTTAGCCCCTTATATTTTTAGAGTTAGAATTCTGTAGAAAATTTAAGTAGAATGAAGTACAACTTGCAAGAGAACTATTTAGCTTAACTTGCTGAACTCCATTTTTTTTTGTATATTTGGTGCAGAAATTCTGTGACAAATTCCACAACTGCAAACTATGAGCCCAGTCTGGATTACTGTGTAGTGAAGGTACCCCGTTGGGATCTCAGCAAGTTTTTGCGTGTAAGCACCAAAATTGGAAGTTCCATGAAGAGCGTTGGTAAGTACAGTTGATAGCTAAGCTTGCAGTACAGCAGTTGCCAAATAACTAAGATTGGCTGTTTTGACACTTTTATAGGCTGAAAGACATTTTAGTTTGTATTTTTTTTCTGTTACTAATTTAATATTGTGCAAAAAGTTATAACACTGAAAATTCCCATAGAATGGAGTGTTATTATAGCCCAAGACTGGTTCCCCCCCCCCCCCCCCCCCCAGTTTTTGAGTTTATATTCACATATGTATTATGCAGTGGCTGTATTTTTTCATTGCACAGTTCTTCTGGGAGCAGTGCACTGAGCACCAAAATTTCTTTGCATGGTTGTGTTTCTGTTGGGAGCAATGTGAATCTAAGAATTGAAGCAATTTGCCTTGCTTTTTGGGGTTCATTTGGGTCAATAGCAACAGATCCTGCCCCCAAATAATCCGATTATTTGGGGCTGTTTCCTCCAGATGGGTCAAGACTGATTGATTATGTGGAAACTACTTTTTTTTAATTACAAATGTTAACATGATTTAAAAATTCTTGCCAATTGTTTTGCTGAAAGTTTACATTAGTGCCAGTAATACTGGTTTTGAGTTATTTAACCTGAGACTGTTAATGTTGAATTAATACTGGCAGAGAAAGAGAGGGGGAGAATATTTTTGCAGAGAGCTTTGTGTTCTTTCTGCTTTCTCACAATATCTGGTTCATTTACTCTTCCTTCTAGCCAATTTACGTGAAGGTCAATACTCATTTTGTTTAAACGTATTTTATCACAAAATTGGCAAAAATATTAATTAACTTCTTAAAAACAGATTGTCATGTAACAGACAGTTTCCAAATCAAGACACCCATCTTCGTGCTAATTTGGGGATTGGGTACAGAAGCTTATCTTGGTGCTCAGCCTTGCCTTCAAGCATTCCTTCCCTGCTATTGTGTTAAAAGCAGTGAGCAGTTACAAAGCACCAAGACTGGATACAGAATGCCAACTATTTGCGAAAGTTCCCAGGCTTGCAACTTACAAGGGACATTAATGGAGGTCTGGGAGCAGGCTGACCTCTTGCCCTCAGCAGCAGATGTGGGATGGCCAGATGGGCTGAAAATGAGCGATTAATTTAGAAATAAAAAGGAAATTATATTGAAGTGGTTTCTTTGCATAAATATTTAGAAGATTTTGTAAAGCATGGAGTGTTCCTATTGAGGATTATTTTCCATTGATATATTGTGTTGAATAATCCACTATTCAAATTATTGCAGTATAATAAAAACAGAAAATGTTGAAAATACATCCGGTCAGTTGGTAGCTGTGTACTCTTCATCAGAACTGTGTATTCTATTTGTACAATCTGTTTCAAAACAGGTGAAGTGATGGCTATTGGTCGTAATTTTGAAGAAGCTTTCCAGAAAGCACTGAGAATGGTGGACGAAAACTGTGTTGGGTTTGATCATACGTTGAAGCCGGCTTCTGATGAAGTATGTCGGGAGCTATTTCACCTTGGTTAGAAATTAGCTTAACGACCCAAAAGTTTCGTATCCTCCAGAAAATAAATCCTAACAATTTATAGAGATTTGCTTTAGGGGTTTTTCACTCTGCACAGATACATGGGGGAAATTTTTACCTATCGACGTGCTGGGAGCGGGGGCGGGCACATTGACATCTTTCGACATTGACAGATTCCCTGCCCGGAAGTCAGCCTGATTGACAGGCTTGGCTTCCAATTGGGCGGGGAGCACTCAGGACCAGGTAGGTCCGATCCCTTTCCCCGGAGGGAGTGGGGGGGGGGGTGTCTGATCCCTGAACCCGGAGGGGGTCAGATCCCTGACTGCGGGTTGGGGTCCGATCCTTTACCTGGGGGTGGAGGGAGGGCTGATGGTGGGAGAGCTTGGTGTGGGGTGGGGCTGGGAGGAAGCTCTCTTGCTTCTCTTGGCCCACAAGGTGTCCTCGGCTCGCTGAAATCCGGCCAGCCACAGTAAAACCTGCACATTATCCGAGGCTTCCAGCCTACTTAACATATTTAAAATGCCACTCCGCCTCTTGGGAGCGGGTTGGCTGCCCACCCCTTGTCTCAGCTCGGGTAAAACCCAGAAATCAGCGGGTTGGGGCCAGCTTCCCGATACACATCGAATTTTTGGCCCTTTAACCCCGTACCCAGTCCCACCCACTTGCACCATCTCACCCATATTAAAATTCCCCATGTGTATTAAAAAAAAAAATTGCATTGTTGTATAAGTCACTCCAAAAAAATGAGATTTTATTTTTCAAGCTTCTGACAGCTTCTAATTCTTAATTAGTCCTTAGCTTGTATGTCTGAAATCGAACTTAGTCTTTCTGTATATTAGTGATATTGAAGTTGCTAACCAAAGTGAACACTAACGAGGATCTGGGTGGGAAAAGGTAGATTTGTTTTTTCATTTCTGGTGATGATTGCGAAAGATGAAAAGCCTGAGATTTCTTGTGAGACTTGGACAACACATGGGAATGGTGGGAGTTGCCTGCCATTGCCTATCACAATTGGTGCTGCAATCATGTACTTTTCATAAATAGGGACATGTTATATTAATTTTCTTCCCATATTATATGATAGAAAACATGCCTAAAATCTATGAGGCTGTGCATGATGCCATAATTTTACTGCCTAGGTATTTACAGTTTGACCTGGTATGGTGACAAATGCAACAGTTAAAAGTAATCTGGTGCATTTACTGTAATAACATTACAATTTATTGTAACTTTAAAAATCAATCCATGATTTACTCCCTGATGAAATTGCTTCAATTCCCAATTAATCTGTCATGTATTGAAATCATATAGGCCTATCTGTCCCTGACGATTATAACGTTGTTTACCTCCCAACTCTGTTAGTTTATTTGGCTTCCTCGAACATTGCAACATTCCTATTTTGGGGGAGAAATAAATCCTGTGCTGAGTTCTGATCTCCTTGGAAGAATAGCAAGTTTTCTAACATGTTCTGATGTAAACCCTGAAGTGGTCACATTTAAAGCATAGTGGGCTACCTGCTATCTAACACGATATAGTATTGTGCCTGATGTGCTTTAAAATAGCTGCTGATAACCTTGTCCTTTAAGAATGTTGAAAACTTTGTACGTGTTTTTGTAATTTAAAATCCTTGATTTCAAATCTTTTTTTCCACCCATCTCTGCACACAATTCTCCTATCGGGGCTGGGAAATGATGATCCCCCGAGTCTGACAGTGCTGTGTCGGTGTTATATAAATGAAAGCACTCGGGGAGAACTTAGCGTCTTTCCCGTAAGGCTGAGTGCGATCAGGACCTCGCAGCGTGATGGGAATCATAAGTGCAAACATTTTTCACTGTTGCATGTCCAACCACCAACTTGCTGTCCTAGTTTTGCCTACATTTGTACAGATCTAATTACCACAGAAAACTTCACATCGCCCTTAGGATAAGTTGTAGCTTGTTACCAGTTTTGTAGCATTCCTCTAAGAGATCCAACACCCAAGTATTTTTCTTGTACATTGTTCCAATCTTAATTTTAAATTGATTGCTTGATAATGTACCACTTTGTTGCATTGTTTCTTAGGAACTTGAAACTCCGACAGATAAGAGAATCTTTGTCCTTGCTGCAGCCTTGAGGGCAGGTTATGAAATTGACCGTCTGTATGAATTGACCAAAATTGACAAGTGGTTTCTTCACAAGATGAAGAACATTGTAGAATACTCACTGAAGCTTGAGTTGTACATGAAGGATGAAATGCCTCGTCATGATCTCCTGAAAGTTAAACGTCTTGGTTTCTCTGATAAGCAGATTGCAATGGCCATACAGAGGTAAACCACTGAGGCAATTCACATTGACCTTATAGTGCAAATTGTTTTCCAAAGCAGGCATTCTAAAAGCAATCAGACTTGACTAAGATAGTAACTACTTGAATGTGACCTTTCATTATTCCCACACAACTATAATGTTACTCAGCAGACTATCAGCTAGACCATTGCTGTTTCTGATCGTAACCTCCAGTTCCTTGGAGTTTGGTGTATTTTACCTCCTGATCCTCTGGAAAAATCAAGTCATGGTGGCCCTGCATTGTTTGAAACGTGACCACTTTTTGTTTGGTTCTCGGGTATGCTATCTTTTAGACTTGAGGCTGCAGGTTGCTTTTGGCTTACATTATGTGTACTAGTGTTATAGCCTGCGCCATACTTGATCAAGGGATGTCACCGGGTTTGGAGTGACAAACAATAAATTAGATTCAAAAAGTTCAGATTTGGATATTAACTCCTCTTGCTTCTTGGGTAGGTACATGTTCAAAAGCTTTGTATCCAAGGGGTGATGATCTATAAATTGCTTTGGTTGTCTTTCCTTAGTACTGAGCTGGCAGTGAGGCGATTGAGACAGGAATGGAAAATCCTTCCTGTGGTGAAACAGATTGATACAGTAGCAGCTGAATGGCCTGCTCAAACCAACTATCTCTATTTGACGTATAACGGTGAAGGACATGATCTCGACTTTACCAAACCTCACGTGATGGTGATCGGTTCCGGTGTATACAGAATAGGGAGCAGTGTCGAGTTTGATTGGTGTGCTGTTAGATGTATCCAACAGTTACGCAAGGTTAGTCTTCAAAATTGCTTTATCGGTATATTTTATATATTCTTTAAAGGACTAATTGAGAAGTGTAGTTTTTGTTTATAATGTTCCAGGTAATATATTCAGTAAATGCTGTACTCACTGCCACAGGAATGCATTTCAGCGGGCTCTCTGTTGATTTTAAAGTTGGTAGGTATGCAATGCTGATCTTGCCAGAGGTTACTAAAGGGAATGATTGCTGGAGGTGAGCACATGCTGCCTTTAGCACTCCCTCTGTAGCTGGGCATGTGGTTGCCTACAGATACTCATGGATTTGACTAGAGTCATAGGCAAATACATGGAATGCTTTCAGTTTGAAGATCAACTTTTCCATCACCAGTTTATGTTGCCATAATGTAGGTGAATGAAAATCCTGGCAGCCCAAACTTCTGGCCATTATCCATTAGTATGGAAAATTTGAGGTATTAATGTTTGAGTTTTTCAATTCATAATGTACTTTGTACTTCAAGATTAAGTTTACTACTGTAGAACTGTTACTGTAAGCAACAAATTGCTGAATAATACTTTGGGGGGGGGGGGGGGTGTATAGTGTAAATCTTCATATTGTCTCTTCTCCCGCTTCCCCCCACCACCCAATGAGTGGATATAAATTCAGCATTTGACCAACCAGCAGATGTGTAGCATGCGGTGTTTCATTTTCTTGAAAGCTGAAATGCATTTCAACTATTGATGCTTCATTCCATACAGATGGGCTACAAAACCATAATGGTGAATTATAATCCTGAAACTGTCAGTACAGATTATGACATGTGTGACCGGCTTTACTTCGATGAAATATCATTTGAGGTAAGTTACTTTTTTAAAAATTAGTATCTGGCCTGTAATTCTCACTGTTGTCCCTTTGTTACAAATACAAACAATTTGACTGTTCAGAAATGTATGAATGCATTTAATATTTGGAAGAGAATTTTTATTCAAATAAAAACTTAAAATGACTAATATTTGTACCTTATAGGATCGCCATTTTTTTTTTCAACAGTTCATATTCTGGGTTTGCTAAAGTGTTCATTTCTCAAAGTAGTCACATCATTTTTTGTAAAGTGTGTATCTGATATATAATGTGTATACATAAAAATATTTAAGACTTTTAATTATGCCTACACCACTTTTTTGATTGAGGGTGTGTTTTGTTTATGAAGTTCCAATCAGATTTCATGCTATAAACATTCCAATCTCATTATCACTAATGATGTGGAGCAGATGCTGTGATAGAAATTGCTTCTTCCACCATGTCATTCCATTGTGTCTGCTGTACTAAAACAGCAAGGCTCCCTGTGATGCAAAGTAACTACAATAAAGGAAGTGTGTTGTGAGTTGGGACTGAATTATCTGATTCTGTGCGGCAATAAGTACTCATTTCTTGAATTGAACACACCTTTTTTAAATGCTCGGCAGGATAGAGCCTCTCCCAAAGAATCAGATGATAAATACACTATGATGTGGTGCTGAGCCATATAGAATAAAGAGATTATTATTTCAGCCCCTCATCTATGCTGAGTTAGGTGATCTCAGCTTGACAGTTGTGGGGGTGCAACAATTGGATTCAGTATATCATGCTAGGAAGTGGAAAATTCAAGCTACTAATCATTATCCTTTGACCCATGTTGCAAAGTATGCATGTTTGGATATCTGTTGAAGATAAGCTTGAATAGAAAGTGAACCTACTGATTGTTTGTTTAGGTTCACAGTTGAAGAATGGGAGGTCTGGTGGTTTCCATGAAATTATATTTCATAGCGTGAGTTACCTTCAGGAGGGGAAGAGATAATATTGAGGTTGGGATTGTCAATTGATATTGCCATTCTTGTTTCCCCGAACAAATGCTTGCAGTACAGGTTGGATTAACTCTTTACATTGCTCAAATACTCACTGGATTGAATAATGGCATATGTGGAGATGCCCAAAAGCTAGATTGTCTTGTTCAACTGTTTTATTTATGGTAAACTTAACATGCATGGAAACCCATGTGTAAAAGTCTTCCAATTAGACTACTGAGGTATCCATATAGTTGAGTTTCGCTTTGCATGTTGTTGAGTAGGCCTTTTCTCTATGCCAAGCTGGGTCATATACCTATTAAACCATTGGCTTGCAAGGTTTTGTGGAGCCAAGTGGGAAGAATCCCACTGACTGACTGACTGGTTTACCACTCCATGTACAGGAAACTTTCGTTTATCTGGTATCGACGGGACCTGCGTGGTGCCGGTTTATCGAAAGTACCGGATAACGGAGAGTTATATCTACCGAGGCTATTTTTAACAAAGAGACTCCAGGCAGCACGGGAGAATCAACTCCTGCTACTGCAGTGTTTCGGATTTCTGACAGCGCCAGGAGGCCGAGTAGTGGCACTTTTGAAAAGTACCCCTACTGACTAAATCGGCGTTCTCGGACTCGGACTCGGGATCGGCAACATTGCCGGTTATTTGAGAGGAGTTTTCGGAGCACTCGGCGTTCGCGGAGACTCGACTGCGACTCGGCAACATTGCCGGTTATTTGAGAGGAGTTTTCGGAGGATGATTTTTGCCGGTTAAGCGAGAATTCCGGATATTTGGGTGCCGGATAAACGAAAGTTTCCTGTACCATCAATGAGGCAGTCTGGTTGGTCTAATCATCAACAGCACCTTGGATTACTGTGGTCTGACTTGCTCAGGTGTTGTATCATTAAGTTTCTGGGGTGGTTTAATCGTACTTGCCCACTTGGTATCGATTTAAATAGAGTTCTGCCACTGGACTCAATAGAGAGTTTTATTCACCTACTGAAACATAAATGTTACTACCAATTACAAGCAATACACTAAAACATAAATGTAGCATACACAGGTATAAACAGTACAGCCCTCAATATCTGTGCCCAGAAGGCAAATGTGATCAATTTTCCTCCTATCAATGGCACCGATGTCACAAATCGCTCCAAGAGCTCTACCTAACTGGGGGCTCGACCTTTCTTATATTGGGTTTTTCTGCAAGTCTTGTGACCATTTTATCCGAGAGATATTTGTCCTAATTCTTACCTTACCTTCAGCGCTCCCCCAGGTTGGTCGTCGCAAATAGCCAACTGAGATGGGTGGGTTTGCACCCTTCTAGGCAGAAAGCAGATGCCAGACACTACTTCCAATTGGTAGGATGAACAACAAGGCTCATGATAAAAGTTGGAATACCAGAGTTATCTTGCCGCAAGATGGGAATGTGCCATATCCTATCAAGTGGTGTTTCTGCCAGTTGTAGGTGCATATGCAATGGCTTGTCCCTCTACAGCTGAATTAAAGTAGATGTCAGACCCTAATTTGTTCTGTACCTGGCCTCCTGGTAGCACTTCAGGCAGCTGCTGTCCTAAACTCTGATTTTCCATCAGTGTTGTTTGCCTAAGTATCTGCTTTTTAGTGTAGTGGGAGGATCTACACGTTAAAGTTGGCCAGATGCTTTAGATGCTCCATCATCAACTACTTAATCTAGGCAATCCCGTAAGGGGCTTTGGCAAAGGGCCGTCCAACTAAATTATATGGGGCGGGGGGGGAAGACACTATTTAGGAAATGTCGACTTTGCTAAGATAGTTAGAAGTACCCTTGAGAGTAAAATATCTTCAGTATTGCTTTTATTGTCTTTTCAGGTTGTGATGGATATTTACGAACTGGAAAACCCAGAGGGTATAATCTTGTCTATGGGTGGGCAGTTGCCAAACAATATTGCCATGGATCTGCATCGTCAGCAGTGCCGAATCCTGGGCACTTCACCAGAATCCATTGATACAGCTGAAAATCGCTTCAAGTTCTCGCGAATGCTGGATACGATTGGTATTAGCCAGCCGCGGTGGAAGGAACTGTCTGACACAGAGGTGCGTGTGCATTTATTGCAAGCAGTTAAACTGTCCGCAGTTTGCAAGTTAATTTGCTTTATACAGTGTTTTTCATTTTAATCTGTTTCACGGCTAAATAAGGAACCCACGTTAATTATTGCTGAGTTCAACATTTGAAGGATTATAGAATGTTTTCTTGTTCTATAACTTGAAACGTTAAAGCAGAACACTTTCCATTACTTAACGGTCTTTTTTTTTTTTACAGTCCTCCAAGCAGTTTTGCACAAAAGTTGGTTATCCATGTCTCATTCGCCCATCGTACGTGCTGAGTGGGGTTGCTATGAATGTGGCCTATTCTGACAATGACCTGGAGAAGTTTCTCAGTAGTGCAGTAGCTGTTTCGAAGGAGCACCCAGTTGTCATTTCCAAATTCATTCAAGAGGCGAAGGTTTAAAAAAAAATGGATTTTCTCATAGTTTTAAATTTCTTTCCAATGCTATTTTTGTCACCCTAGAAGCACTGTCGCTGCTTTATGACTAATCCTGATTTGTTATTTTCATGCATGTATTTTAAGCTTAAAAGAAGGGTAAAGTTTTTCCTATTTCTATCAATCAGATATGTACTTCAGCATTTAGATTAAATTTATTTGCCAAAAGATATTTACAGGGAGTGACATTTCTTTTTCAATTAACAAACCACACGCAAAATTGTGGTAATCTTCAGTTTTGAAGGTGTGATTTCTTTTAGAAGAATTTTATCACCCAGACTGGCTGATGACCCCATAGTATGTTTTGCGAGTATCTTATTTTTTTTCTTGTACATTTGTGCATCTGTGTGAACCAACTGTCATTTAGATATAAAATTTGTATTAATCTGAATTTTGACTTAAATCTCGTATTTTTGGAATCAGACTTGCTTTAAAAATCAGGAGCTAATGGCAATAATGAATGTGAAGCCACATGTCTGGGGGAGATGGGAATTCCTGTAATTGATTTAGTCTCTTGTATTAAAGCTGGTGTGGTGAAACACTTTGTGTGATATGCACAATCTTTCTTCATTATTGCCTAATTAAGTCCAACTTTAATGTAATAATGTATTCGGTGAAAGTGTATGTACTTATTTTAACAATCTTTGGCATGGTAAACGGTTAGTGTTTTAAATGCCATTTGGGTAACTTGTATGTGCTGCTAACTGTTGTAATGAAACAAGCTGCACATTTATGGCATACAGGAAATCGATGTGGATGCAGTCGCCTGTGATGGAGTAGTGATAGCAGTAGCTATATCAGAGCATGTAGAAAATGCAGGGGTCCACTCTGGAGATGCTACACTGGTAACTCCACCTCAAGACCTTAACCAGAAAACAACAGAGAGAATCAAAGCCATAGTTCATGCTATTGGACAGGAGCTACAAGCCACTGGTCCTTTCAACCTTCAGCTCATTGCAAAGGTTAGATCCTTGTTTAATCAATTATTAATTGTCTGTGTTGTTTGAATTGCAACATGCTTGGAGATATGAATGGAAGAAGGCCTTTTTTTCCCCCCAGTATTCTACTTAGTCGATTATTCTAGACAGATAGCGAATTGAATTAATTTTTTATGTTGTATACCAACAGAAAAGCCTCAGCTGCAAGGTTTTGGGATTTTTTTCCTTAATTTTTGTTTATCATAGTGAAGGATCTTTGCACTGGAAACTCTTTCTATTTTAAGCACTCATTGTTCGTGTTCATCATTCCAGATCATATATAGCACTGTTGGATCCCTCCAACATGCTTCAACCCCAATTTCGCAAAAACAGCCTGTACTGCATCAGTGTAATATTTTTCCATTTCTCACACCGGCCAACCTGTGACCCCTTGGAGTAAGATTGCCAACTTAGTGCTGAATTGGGGACAGTTTTGTGCTGTGAACCATGCCCACAAAAACTGGATTGAGACTGCTCAAACTCATTTCACATTTGGATCCTTACAGGCAGAGGACACTTACACCTAGATAAAGACTAATCCCTATCCCACTGCACCACCCCATCCCCAGATGTTTTTGGATTCCTATTATCGGACCACCCATTTGTATTAATTATGTACAAGTTTTATCGTTTAGTTTTGCAGTGTATGAAAATATTGCAGCAATACTCCAATCTCAGACGAAAATAAAAACAGTGTCTAACTTTTAAGTCTCCTTTGGGCTGGACAGAATAAGGACATGGATTCTGGGCTCTCCTAATGCCTTGCTGTTTAAATGCATTATCCAGTGTGCAACTAAGCCATATGGTTTAGCAAGATCCCAGGTTCGATTTTTCTGGTCCTGCTGAATTTGCTGATGTCGCTTGATATCATCGATATCTCTGAGGAATATACCCACTTGTATACCTCCTTTTCAAGGCAGAAGAATCTGGGGTAATTTTAACTTTTGGCAATAGTGTAAAACAGGCGGTATTGGATCAGCCGCCCGTTATAAACCTTGCCTGATTTTTCCTTTTCATTGTCAATCAAAAGGAAATTCATGTGAGGTGTATAACGGGCAGCCAATCCAATATCGCCCCTTTAACACTATCGGCAACAGTTAAAATTACCCCCTCTGAGTTTCTCCAGCCTAACTTGGTCCTCTGACACAAGGGATCAGTCTTGCAATCCTCTTTTGCACTGCCTTCAGGGTTTGGATGTTTCCCATGTGCTTTTTGGTGACCAGAATTAAACACCATACTAAAGGTGCGACCTCCAGAACATTATACAGCTTCAGTATGTCAGCTGAGACTCGACTGACGTGGCAACATAGCTCAGCATTCTGTTAACACGTTTCTCACAGCCATTCATTAAGCAAGTGTGTCTTCTATTTTTTTTACAATATATCGGGTGATTGTTGGGAAATTGAATCAATGAAATGGGTATTTTAATATTCTTTGTTTTCCGCTCTACAGGATGACCAACTCAAAGTGATAGAATGCAATGTAAGAGTTTCACGCTCCTTCCCATTTGTGTCGAAAACACTTGGAGTGGACATGATAGCCCTAGCTACGAAAGTTATTATGGGTGAAGAGGTTGAGCCTGTAGGACTAATGACTGGTACAGGAGTTGTAGGAGTAAAGGTAAACTGATCTTAACAAAGATAATTGAATTACAGAATAGTAATATTGCCTCTTCTATGCCTAGTACCTTTCATCATACTTTTGACTTTCCTTTTAAAAATACCATATGAAACTAAATTGCAAGTGGACATAAGCTAATGGGGAAACTAAAACTGAAAGTTCCGTGGTATTTGTGTACAGTTATTTCCAAGTATTTCTGCTATGTTCATAAATGTTGTTGACATTTGATTTACACAGAGTAGCTTTGCTTGGATTATGAATGTACATTGCAAACAGTTGTAATGCTGCAGTATTTAAATGCATGCCCCTATTCATTATTCATGGATTGACCTTGGAGCAACCAATATTATTAGGGAAATTGTAATCTTCAGCTTTTAATTTATTAAAAAGCTCCTGATGGAAGACTTAACTATATTTAAACTGGATCAAAAGCAAAATACTGCGGCTGGAAATCTGAAATAATAAAAACAGAAAATGCTGGAAACACTCAGCAGGTCAGGCAGCATCTGTGGAGAGAGGAAACAGAGCTAATGTTTCAGGTCGATGACCGATTTGATAAAAGGTCATCGACCTGAAACGTTAACTCTGTTTCTCTCTCCACAGATGCTACCTGACCTGCTGAGTGTTACCAGCATTTTCTGTTTTTATTTAAACCGGATATCTGGTAAGTAATGTTAGGAAACAAACCATTTGTTAAGATAGGATGGTAGCTTTTTGAAAACTCATGTCATGTTCTTGAAAATGTAGAAACCTTTTCAACGAGTTGTCAAACCAGCTCTCAAGAAATATAATTTTGCTCTGTGTAATCTCATTTGTAGGTGCCTCAGTTTTCATTTTCCCGCCTTGCTGGGGCAGATGTGGTTCTGGGAGTGGAGATGACGAGTACTGGAGAAGTGGCCTGCTTTGGAGAAAATCGGTACGAGGCATACCTCAAGGCCATGTTAAGCACTGGCTTTAAAATACCTAAAAAGAACATACTGCTTTCAATTGGCAGCTACAAGGTAAATACATATATACTGGCCAGCTTACAAAAGGTTCTGGTATTTTTTTTGGTTACCAGAATATAATAGCATATATATATGCTACAGGGGTTATGGTTGTACCGGTGCAGTATTTGCCTTAGTTTTGAAAACCACAACAATGCCTTTTTGTCTGGGAAAAGGAGCTTGCCCCAAGGGAGGGGCAATACCATGAGGTCCCAGAAAATTCCTGTCTCCCTGGGTCAACTGGCTTTGTCAATTTGTATCTCAAGCACTGTGATAAGGAAAATACAAGTATTACAGAAATAAGGTAACTCAAACTTCAAGAATAAGTGTCAGCCTTGGCTGAGCGGTAGCACTCCAGCCTCTGAGTTAGAAGGTTGTGGGTTGAAACTTCAGTACAGTACTGAAGGAGTGCTGCACTTTTTGGGACGCTGCCTTTCAGATGTGATGTTAAACCGAGGTCCTGTCTGTCCCATTGGGTGGACGTCCTTTGCGAAGGAGAGCAGCGGAGTTTTCCTAGTGTCCTGGACATATTTATTCCTCAACCAACATCGCCAAAGTAGATTATCTGATCATCTGTTTTAAAAAAAAAAAATCTAAGTTCTGTTTGTGGGACCTTGCTGTGTAAATTGGCTGGTGCAGTTTCCTACATTACAACCATGACTGCACTTCAAAAATATTTCATTGACTGTGAAGCACTTTATGACGTCCTGAGGCCGTGAAAGTTATATAAATGCACCTTCATTTGAAGTATAGCTTTAAGTAGCAGTAATCGTCTTTTCCAATCTCTGCCTTGTCCTTTTTTTTTTAATTTAAACCTTTTTTGGTAACTATCTTGCTTAATGGTTTTCAATATTGAAATAGAATATTCCTAATGGCTATCTATATTGCGTTCTTAACTTTTTTCCAACAAATATTGTAATGTGAAGTTTTGAGAATATTTTCTTCAAATTCCAGAACAAGAGTGAGCTGCTGTCCACAGTTCAATCTTTGGAGCAACTTGGGTATAATCTGTATGCAAGTTTGGGTACAGCAGATTTTTACACCGAGCATGGGGTTAAGGTAAGGATTGTATGTATGTATGTACACATTTGGGTAAAATTTGGAATGGCTTCTGTGAGCCAAATTAATTAAATAATATTCCTTACTTAAACAAGCGAAGAGATAAATTCACCAGCAAAATTAATGGCTTGTAAACTCTGAAAAATGATATAATAGGACTAGTTTATAATGTTAGCAAAATGCTGCCCAGATTAGTGCAACTGATCAATTCTACTTTATGCAGCTGGTAATAGAGCAAGTCCTGCACAAATTGCTAGTTTCTCTGATGCAAAGCGTATCTCTGTTTCAAGCGGATTTAAAACTCATTTTAAAAAAAAATCAAACTAAGTTGAAACAATGGCAGGACTACAGTTTTCGGATACAAATAGGTGTAAAAAATATATTTGAATCTTCATTTTGTGTTAAGTAGGAGGATGTCAGTACTGGATCTTTTCTCTTGTCACATAGTGTCATTAAAAGATTTCCTCGGTCAAATGCAGCATGGTCAGGTGCAGAGCTCCCTTTGCTTGACCCCACCAATGTTCTTTTGCCGCAATCTCAGAAGAATAATGCTTCTGAAATGGTGACATTTTCTTATGGTACCTAAAGAAGACTGGTGCTGAATTGTGGACAGTTTCGTGCCACAGAATAATGTCCACCCCTGACTGGTTTGAGACCTGCCAATCACATTTCATAAATTGAACATGCAGCTGGCAGAAGAAAGGATTCTAGCTTTATTCTTCGAGGCTGAATTTGAGTTCAGGCCCTAATGCTGAAATCGCCCGTGAACATTTTTATTATCTCAACCAATGCTCGAATTTTTTCTGGCTATCTCCCAGTAATTGATTTTTTTTTTGTCTTCCGGTTCTTTTCTCTGCAGATTAAGGCAGTGGACTGGCCATTTGAAGATACTGATAACGGTTGTCCTTTGAAAGAGAGGCATAGAAATATTATGGACTACCTAGAAGAAAATCACTTTGACTTGGTTATAAATCTCTCCATGAGGAACTCTGGAGGAAGACGTCTTTCTTCGTTTGTTACCAAGGGTTACCGTACTAGGCGATTGGCTGTAGATTACTCTGTTCCATTAATTATTGATATCAAATGCACCAAACTCTTTGTGGAGGCAAGTTCCCTGATAAAGTTTGACTTGTGGGAGTGGAGTCGTTTTCATATATATTTTACCTTCAATGATAAAAGAAAAAATATGACCTATTTTAATCTGTTAATTGGTATATCTTCTCTCTCTAGGCTTTGCGGCTGGTAGGTGATACTCCTCCAGTGAAGACTCATATAGATTCTATGAGTTCTCACAAATTGATTCGCTTACCAGGTAATGGCAGCTGTAATCTTGCTCTTGCACTTTTTAGTCAGTATTTGAGTTCTGAGCAATATGTCTAAGCGACTATTGACATTTGATTCGTAATTAAATGTCTGAGAAAACCTTGCATTTTGTACAGATGGTGTGAACAGTAAAGACAAAATGTTTGCATATGCAGCAATATTCCTTGTAATGCAGTATATATTTAAAAGTAAAGGTTTATGTCTCTTGCCCGTACATTTTGCATCTTCAGGTTTGATTGATGTCCATGTACATCTTCGTGAGCCTGGTGGAACCCATAAGGAGGATTTTGCTTCTGGCACTGCAGCAGCTTTGGCAGGAGGAGTTACCATGGTGTGTGCCATGCCCAACACAAACCCAGCAATCACAGACCAGACCTCATTTGCCCTCGTACAGAAGGTAAATAGTACTTTGAATTTTCACTTCTTTCTTTAAACTGGAAGTTCAGATGTATTGAGTATTTTTGAATTCCAGTCAAATTTTAGGGCAAGCATTATTGATGTTTAAAATCTGCCAAACTAATCTAGTGCACACTACAGGCAAATTGCACAATTTGGTTCTGCCTAGTATCAAAAGAATTAGTAAATCCTCCATTCTTTTTGGAGGAACTTGAATGAAATAAATGCTTTTAGTCTTGTGATGAATAATCTCGCTTTTACCTTGTTAAAATTAGATGTGTCTTTTGTTTTTAACATTAGTTAGAGTTATAGGTCACAGTTGTTTTTTTTTCTTAATTGTAAAAATTTAATGTCTTGGCAAAATTTTTCCCCCCAGTTGGCAACTGCTGGTGCTCGTTGTGACTTTGCATTGTTTCTGGGAGCGTCTTCAGACAATGCTGATGTTTTGCCATTGATAAGCAATTCAGCTGCTGGTTTGAAGATGTATTTAAATGATACTTTTTCAACACTCAAAATGGATAACGTATCCTTATGGATGGAGGTATAGTGGATTTTTTCCAATTTTGTAAAGATCAGATTCTGGTCTTGGTGCATTTTTTTTTATGGCTTAAGCATAGCTCAATAACAAAGGTGTACTGTAGTTCCCATTTTCAGATTAAGCTTTCAGTTTTCTGAGATAACTAGTGAAATGTTTACTAAACAAATCAATGCTAAAACGCCTTGGTCTAAATTGACCCAAAATGTAGTTTATAGCTGCTTTTTCTTTATGTAGCAGTTCTTTATGTAAGTGCTCAAAATCTGATTGTTTAAATTACACTGAAAAAGTGGCCAGTTATTCATCATCTTCATGGTGGGAGGACATTTTTTGAGTCCCTGTTGGCTTATATTTTTCTCGCCAATTTTAATTTTTTTTCTCCTTGAAGACATTGACTTTATGCTGGGGTGCAGTGCCTTACCCACATGACCAGTGCTCCTGGGACATTTTTTCCTCTTCTCCATATATATATATATATATATAGATATAGATATAGATATATATATATATAGATATAGATATATACCACACACACACACACACACACACACACACACACACACACACACACACACACACACACCCCCCTGAGGGGCACTGAGGTCAGTAGCACACACACACCTGAGGGGCACTGAGGCCTGAAGCAGATTGAGGATTGAATTTGCAGCCTTCATGCATGGCTCGGCTCCTCATTGGCTAAATTCCCGGAGTCATCGTGGGAGGGTGTGTGTTGGTTTGAATGGTACAATGCAGTAACTTTTGTTTACTCATACTTTGGGGGGCGGGGGAGGGAGCGAGGAGGACAAGTATGTCAGTTGTGCTAATTAGTCAATATTATTGTACTGTCCTTGCAACTTTCTGCTTATGATCTCTGAAAGAACAATCCAAGCTTCTGGTGACATACCATAATCCTTGTGGTGGTTTCAATTTGTAATGATATGAAATTCCCAAAAGTCTCCATCCTGTCTTCACTCCCCACCTTACCTGTGCATCCAGTGATCATTAGATTGCATGAAATTATTTGCGACAATCTAACTTAAATTTTCTTTTTTTTTCTTTTCTATTTTGTAAAACTTATGTGTGGAAAGAAGTGTTCCAAACTACTTTATAAGCATTTTCTAGGAGACACTCCAAATAGTTTGCTTTTGTCTCATTCCACCCCAGCTTATGGCGAAGCAACTACCCTCTGTTTAGATCAGGGCTTCGGCATATTTATTCTAAATGAACTGCCTCACTAAGCCTAAGTCTTAAAAATAGTAGGTGTTCCTTTTTGTGTGCATTTTTTACTGTTTAATTATGAATTTTAAATACAATTACTTCTCATTTTCAGCACTTTGAGAAGTGGCCCAAGCATTTGCCCATAGTGGTGCATGCTGAGAGACAGACTGTAGCAGCCATTTTAATGGTTGCTCAGTTGTACCAGAGACCAGTTCACATTTGCCACGTAGCTCGAAAGGAGGAGGTAAGAAAACATACTTACTTTGACCGCTTACCAAACTTAAAAATTCCCTCCAATATATTCAATTATATGAATTAATTTTTACAAAGCATTAAGCTTTAAAGTTGCAAATCTGCATTTTGGAAGATTTTTTAAACTAATACTTCAGTTGTTTTAAATTTCCTAGATGGAAATAACTTTCAGTTGATTATTTACTTCAAAGTAATATGTCCCTTTTCCGGGACTAGGTACAAAAATTCCACTAAAGTGGCTTGTGGAAAGTTTCCTAGTGGGCAATAAGAAAGGAACTGTAGTAAATGTTAATTCAGTCTTTTGTGTAGACTGTAAACCCTTAAATTTTGTTTTTGGCAGCTATGGAAAGCAAAGTCAGTATGAATTTTGTAAAGCCAAAGTTATGGCCACCCTTTGGCCAGTCCAAAACTGGGTGGGGGTGGGGCTGTGGGCTGGGAGGCATGGAAGCCAGACGGGGCTCAAATGTTACATTCCTTCCCAATATTAACTTAAACATGCAGGGGTAGAGTTTCCGCTTTGGGCGCAATCGACAGTCTGGTTGCAAATTGCGCTGGTTTTTCAAAGTGAAGTTATGGTTCAAGTTTCCGCACAAACTAATTTTTGCACAATCAGACGTAAAATCTTCCATGAACCAGCGCAATCAGACAGCGTAATAGAACATCATTGTTTAATTTTTTCCCCCTTGCATTAAAAATGATTCATTGATGTATTTAAGAGCGGTAACCTGATGCAGTTTTATTAATACAGCTGAAAATAGGTTTATCACAAAAATAAGCATTTTTAATAAGTGTCTAGCCAGTAACCTGATTTTTAAATCGCTGTAAATGACTTTTTAAACAATTATACTGAACCATTTACTGGTTTCATTGGTGTACACTAGTCAGTTTCTTAATAAATTAAATATATTTTATACTTAAAAACTTTTAAAACGTGCATACTAGTGTCGATGTGCCTTTTTAAAAAAAAAAAAGCAGCTTAATTTGAAGACCCTCCTCGAACGGGCATAATTGGCAGGACCTCACCGTGCTCATTATTTTGATCTGGGTGCGTGGCCTGTTGTGTGCACGCGGCCGGCTTCCAGCGCGATGTTTTTAAACCCGCGTTAAAGATTACGGAAACTTGATTTACGTTCGACCTAACTTGCGCTTAAAATTCCCCACTCTTGGTTTGGCCAATTTCAGGCAAATTGCCAGCCCAAATTCTCGACCTTTGTGTCGTTTCTACCAGCATGAGGCTAAATTCAATAAAATTGCATTATACTGAAATGTGTAAAATAGTAGTTCCAAAATTTCTACATTTCACTAGTGGAATACAGAAAAGGTGTACTGATGGTTTATTAGGAATAGGAATATAGGAACAGCAGTAGGCCATTCAGCCCCCTCAAGCCTATTAAGCCATTCAATTATATCCTGACTATTCCACTGAGGGATAGTGTGTAATTCATGAAAAGCAGTAAACCTATGGACTCTGATTTAATAACCTTAATTATCAAGTCATATGAGTAAGTAATATTTCAGACCATGTTTTTTTTCTTGTGTTCTGTGGTAGTAAATGGATTTTTAATTTTTTACTCACTGAAGCCAAAAAGAAGACATGTGACTACCCCCCCCCCCCCCCCCCCCCAAAAAAAAAAGATTTGGGTTCAGTTCAAATCTGAAAGTGACTCAGAAAGCAACAAGGCTTTTACTGGCTACACAGTTATGTGACTCTTTATTTGTTATGTCCAACAGATCCAGATTATTCGAGCTGCAAAACAGAAAGGTGTACAGGTAACCTGTGAAGTGGCTCCTCACCACCTGTTCTTGAATGAGGAAGACCTTGAAAGTATCGGCCATGGCAAAGGCCAGGTTAGGCCAATGCTCAGTACTAAAGAGGATGTGAATGCTCTTTGGGAAAATTTGGATGTCATCGACTGTTTTGCAACTGATCATGGTATGTAATTGAGTCGGCACACTCTTTTTTAGTTCTTAAATCACTGAACTTTTGGGTCACTGTAAGAACCAATGAGAAATGTTTTCAGAAAAATCTTAACCTTTGTACATCTTGATGTGATGAAATACATCCTTTTTATTCACAGTTTTATTTGCTATAATCTTTGCAGTTCCCAGTCCCGGGAGATTCCTGTGGGTGTAGCTGTACAAATTATCTGGTCATTATCACATTGCTGTTTGTAGGACCTTGCTGTGTGCAAATTGGCTGCCGCGTTTCCCACATTACAACAGTGACTCCATTTCAAAAGTACTTCAAGTCTTTTTTCTTTTTACAGAGTGGGTTCAAGCTTAAAGCAAGTAACCACGCAAATGGCAATATGTAGTAAATGAGCTGAAAAGTATTTTTGCTGCCAGATCAGTGTTTTACATGAAGCTGTTTTCCACCACAGCATAACTAAAAAGTATTGGTAATTTATTTTGTTAAAGTTTGCCTATTAAGATACTAAGTCATGCTCACTAACAATTGCTTAATTCAATTACAGCAATAGTTTAAAATTATTTTATATTGCTACATTTAATTAGAACTGTATTTTGTATGTGGTTCCACGATTAATTGAATATGGTGCTGTGATCATTTTGTATTTCATAAAAATCTTAAAAGCAAAATTATTTCAACTAAAGGGATTCTAAAGATGTTTTTTTAAACAAGATATTGGTCTAGGCCCTGCAAAAGTACTGGGCAGAGTAATTGTGTTTTATGTAAATGTTAATATTTAATCTTCACTTCTTTAGCCCCACATTCTGTTGAAGAAAAGAATAGTGATTCGCCACCACCAGGTTACCCTGGCTTAGAGACCATGCTGCCACTACTACTCACAGCCGTCAGTGAGGGAAGACTCACCATTGATGATCTAGTGAAACGACTGTATGAAAATCCTCGTAAGATCTTTTCGTTGCCAGTTCAGGAAAACACCTACGTGGAGGTAGGGTTTGAGCTTTGAGAAATCTTGTCTTTGAAGCTGTATTGCAAAATAAACTTTTTTTTTAGCGTATATGGCATGTTCATTGAAAATCAATTTTTTTATAATTTTGTGTTTATAAGAGGATAGGAATGTCTGGGCCCTGAAATTGCGGTGTCTTCAACGCCGTCGTATTCCCTTTTGAAAGGCCCCGGAAGTTCCGGATTTTCACTTGCACTGGCACGAAATCCGGAACTTGCGTTCTGTCAAGGTACGCCTTGACAGATCGTCCGAACCGACTGGGAAAAATGACTATTGCTGGCGCAGAGTTGGGCTATTTGCCCAACAACTGCCCAGCAATTGCCCACGCAACTCTTATGGCTGCTAAAAGCAGGCAGAATTGGTGTTAGTCAAAGCAGTCGCCTAATCTGCATGTGATCATCTCTGTGTAAAGGACCGTGAGCAGCAGATGCAGTTTGCTAGGTGGGCATGTACACATGGAGGGAATGTTTGGGGCCCTGGACAGTGGTGCATCTCCTGCGTTTGCATTAGAAGGTGCAGGAGCGAGCAGGTGGTTGAAGAGTGAACCAGGTATTCCGTAGGGAATGCTTTCTTCAGAAATGGCGAGGGAAGGGAGGGGAATATGTGTTTGGTGATGGGATCATGTTGGAAGATAATCTGTTGAATGCAGAAGCTGGTGGGGAGTATAAGGGGCAACTTATAGTTTTAAGCAGGAAGGGCAGAAACATGGAAATGGGAAAGAGTTCTGTCTGCCATGGTGGGCGGGGAGCGAATCCTCGGCTGAGGAAAAAGGAGAGCATTTCGGAAGCTCGGGTGTGGAAGTTGACATCGTTGGAGTAGATGTGACAGAGACAGCGAGAAAGGAATGGGAAGGGAAGAAGTCTAATCAAGGTAGTTAAGGGAGTCAGTGGGCTCGTGATAGATGTTTGTGCAAAGTCCGTCCCCAGAGTTAGAAAGAAGTTCGGGAAGGGAAAAGTCAGAAATGAACCATGTAACGGTAATGGTGGGTTGAAATTTGAAGCCAAGTTAATGAGGCTCTCTAGATCAGGGCAAAATTAGTGGGTTTATAATAGATGTTAGTGGAAGCCTTCTGAAATTGTGTAATGGAAGTCTACAATTCTATGTTTAAAGAAGAACTATTTTAGTTAGAAGCAATTAGAGAAGAGTACTGGATCTGTTATCACAGTTAATAGTCTTAATAGGAGCAGGCAGAGAGCACAGGAACTGCTCCTTTTACTCAGTTTGGTTCAGACTGTGCCGTGAGGTCCTGATTTGTAGGATGGCCGTCTATCTCCACCTAGTTAACGTTATATTTTATCCTGTCACAGATCCTGGTGGATAATTGCGAAGCTGGTGAGTTGGAATCCCTGGTAATTGAGTGCCACTGCGCGCTCAAGTTTTTCTGTGTTCTCAGCAAGTACTAGAGTCAATGTACAGAAGATTTTAATAAGAACCTTGCATTGGACACCATTGGCAGTATTAGAAATTGTTTAAATGGGAGGGAAGTCCAAATGAGCATGAATCGTTACAACAGCAGAATGGTTCAGTCGTATGCCACAGAGCTGCTTAAAAATAAATGATTGAATAGTAAGTCTAATGTGTTTGAAGTATTAATTAAAAATCAAAATTTTGGTCAT
Organism: Squalus acanthias; assembly: GCA_030390025.1. Taxonomy (NCBI): domain Eukaryota; kingdom Metazoa; phylum Chordata; class Chondrichthyes; order Squaliformes; family Squalidae; genus Squalus; species Squalus acanthias. The sequence continues at coordinate 65,561,040 of CM059433.1, read as the reverse complement.
GTTTTGCATAAGGAGAAAATTGCAAGTATGGAAACAAGTTTACATTTAACTATTGGAGCTCCTGGTGACTCAATTTTGATTCCATGCAATTTTAATGTTTTGGATGTATTACAGGTTGATTTGGAGCAAGAATGGATTATCCCAAGCTACATGCAGTTCACAAAGTCCAAGTGGACACCATTTGAAGGAAAGAAGGTGAAGGGAAGAGTCAGGCGAGTTGTATTGAGAGGTGAAGTGGCTTACATTGATGGACAGGTAATGTTTAGAACAGGTTTTCTGAGTTCTTGTAGTATTTGCTATGTTATCGCATGACCGCATAGCAGTTTGCATGTTTATGCTCAGCTTTATCTTGACACGCAGAATGATGCATTCAGTGAAAATGCTGCTAGAAAACGCTTTGTGCCTTTTTTCCCTCTTTAGTGCAAGAGATTGGAAAACCATGCACCTGGGCAACTTGTATCAGTCTTTCGTATAAGTTGTAGACCAAGCTTATATTTCTGAAAATTTTCAGTTGTAACTGAAAAGTCTAATTTTATAAGTGAAATGTTTTAGGGACTGTTAGTAGTGTTGCTGAACTGCTTCATACTTTCTTTGTCTTCCCTGTTGGTACTTAACGTGGTTCATGGATTCTGTGTTTTTAGCATTGGTGTGGTTTTTTTTTAAATAGCAATTCAAGCCTTCTCCCTGCTGCTTTGAACCAGCTGTCAGGTGGATAGAAACAACTGAGTAGTGACTGCTGCTTTTTACTTTCTTTTGTGATGTAAACTCACATTCCTATCTTTGTACATTAGTGCTATTACATTGACTTTTCTAAGAACATAAGAATTAGGAGCAGGAGTAGGCCATACGGCCCCTCGAGCCTGCTCTGCCATTCAGTAAGATCATGGCTGATCTTTAACCTCAACTCCACTTTCCCACCCGATCCCCATATCCCTTTATTCCCCTAGACTCCAAACATCTATCCATCTCAGCCTTGCATATATTCAACGATTCAGCATCCACAGCCCTTTGGAGTAGAGAATTCCAATGTTTCACAACACCCTCTGAGTTAAGAAATTCCTCCTCATCTCAGTCTTAAATGGCCGACCCCTTATCCTGAGACTATGCCCCCTAGTTTTACACGCTCCAGTCAGGGGAAACAATCTCTCCGCATTTATCCTGTCACTCCCCCTCAGAATCTTACACATTTCAATGAGATCACCTCTCATTCTTCTAAACTCCAGAGAGTATAGACCCAATCTACTCAATCTCTCCTCATATGGCAACCCTCTCATCCCAGGAATCCATCTAGTGAATCTTCATTGCAACCCCTCTAACACAAGTGTATCCTTCCTCAGATAAGGAGACTAAAACTGTGCACCGTACTCCAGGTGTGGTCTCATCAGAGCCTTGTACAATTGTAGCAAGACTTCCTTACTCTTGTACTCCAACCCCCTTGCAATAAAGGCCAACATGCCATTTGCCTTCCTAATTGCTTGCTGTACCTGCATGCCAGCTCTCTGTGTTTCCTGTACAAGGACACCTAAATCTCTAAACACCAACATTTAATAGTTCCTCACCATTTAAAAAATATTCTGTTTTTCTATTCTTCCTACCAAAGTGAATAACCTCACATTTCCCCATATTATACTCCATCTGCCACCTTATTGCCCACTCACTTAACCTGTCTATATCCCTTTGCAGCCTCTTTGTGTCCTCCTCACAGCTTACTTTCTCACCTAGCTTTGTGTCGTCAGCAAACGTGGATACATTACATTTGATCCCGTCATCTAAGTCATGAATATAGATTGTAAATAGCTGAGGCCCAAGCACTGATCCTTGCGGCACCCCACTAGTTACAGCCTGCCAACCTGAAAATGACCCGTTTATCCCTACTCCCTGTTTTCTGTCCATTAACCAATCCTCTATCCATGCTAATATATTGCCCCCAACCCCGAGCCCTTATCTTGCGTAACAACCTTTTACGTGGCACCTTATCGAATGCCTTTTGGAAATCCAAATATACTACATCCACTGGTTCCCCTTTATCTATTCTGCTAGTTACATCCTCAATATGATTAGGCAGAATCAACATGGTTTTATGATTTTCTAAGTGCCCTGTTGCCACTTCCTTAATAATGGATTCCAGCATTTTCCCGACGACTGATGTCAGGCTACCTGGCCTGTAGTTTGCTGTTTTCTCTCTCCCTCCTTTCTTGAACTTCTTTATTGACTGATCATGATGTCTCACTGTGGATTTACAAAAACTTGAAGTCTGCCACCAAGAGTTAGACAGAAGTGTTTTTTTATTAGTTCATGGAATGTGGGCGTTGCTGGCAAGACCAGCATTTATTGCCCATCCCTAATTGCTCTTGAGAAGGTGGTGGTGAGCCTTCTTGAACCGCTACAGTATATTTCTTTGTCGTGGTTTGGTACAACTGAGTGGCTTGTTAGACCATTTCAGAGGGCAGTTAAGAGTCTGGAGTCACATATAGGCCAGACCAGGTAAGGATGGCAGAATTCCTTCCCTAAAGGGCATTAGTGAACCATGGTCACCATTACTGATACTAGCTTTTTTTTAAAATTTCAGATTTATTTAATTAACTGAATTTAAATTCCCCTGCTGCCGTTGTGGGATTTGAACTTACATCTCCAGATTCAGGCCTCTGGATTACTAGTCCAATAACATAACCGCTATGCTACCGTACCCATTGACTGCCTAGATAACATTTACTTAATTAAATTTCCCATCAGTTATAATTATCAGCTGCTTGGTTTCTGCTGCCAACTTTGTCAAACTATATAAAGCCAGCATTGCATTTAACAATGGGGAATGACCATTTTTTTTCTCCCTAAAGTGCACACTCCACCTATTGGCCTAGTTGAGATATGGCCTGAACTGCTTTCGACTTGTGCAGCTGTTGTGAATGAAATGTAAGCTTTTTTAAAAACAAACCTTCAATTCATTGTACTAACATCTTGGTGACTGTTAATTAGTCACCAGAGATTTGACGAGGAATTTCTATTCTTAATTTAAGAATGAGGTTCTCTGTAACAAATCAAGATGTACAGCAAAATTCAAGGGAGGCAAGTTTTATTTTCTACTAAAAATAGGTACTGAGAAGAGCAAAGCATTGCTAAGAGAGCTACAATTGCAAGCAACACTTCTGGCCTTGAGAAAAGGTTGTGCAAGGGGTTGCGGGGTGGATGGGGTTGGAGAATCAGCCTAATTGCTATCCATTTTACTCCTGCTGTATAATGTCTGTACGTGGACATTGGATCAGAACAAAATTTTTCTTACATTAAGTAGCCTGCACCACTGGCTGTTTAAGCTCACACGTGAAGACTGGCTACTTGGATGAGATACTGGAGGGTGACCAGCGTCACTAGAACTGCGCCCCAACATGAATCTCATCTTTGGAAGAGGTGTGGAGGAATAAAAAACTAAGTTTGAGGTGAAAGCAGCAATAGAATGGCCGAAGAGAAGGTTTTAGAAGAAAAATAAGTAATGTGACCAGAAGGACCTTGTCTGATGATGATTCTCAAGATCAATGTGTTGCAACAGCAATCAGTGACTTGGATTTATATTATACCTCTTAAAGTAGTATACATACCTGGTGCTTCATTGCAAAAAAAAACCACAACATTAATTATAAGAAAAATAAAGAGTGACAACCAAAAAGTAGTGAAAGGGAGCGGTTTTGAGGATTTTCGTAAAGACAAGGAGAAAGCTATGTTCTGAGTGGTGTAGGGACAAAGTTCCAGACAATAGGGCCAAACCAACTGAAGCCTCTGCCACTGATGAATGGACATGAGGAGGAAGGGAGGATGCAGCAGAGGCCCGAGTTGAAGGGCCAAAGAAAACAGGCTGGGGCATCAGGTTGTAGAAGTAGGGTTGGAGCGAGGCCATTGCAGAGTCTGTAGGTAAAGACGAGAATTTTGAATTTGGTGCGTTGAGAGGTAGCGAGCCAATGGATTTTGGAAAGGACGGGAAAAAGACAAGTAGGACTTGGTGCAAGGGCAGCAGGGTTAAATGTTGGCATTTTAAGGGTGATGTAGCACTTTTGAGGAGGGCAATGCCTGTGCAAAGGGTGCCATTAACAATGCCAGTGAGAATTAAAGCAAGGAAAGTTAATTGGATGGGAAGGGGATTGAGGGAGCAGGAGAATGAGATCGGATGAGTGGCGATATGGGAGAGAGTGATGGGGGTCAGGACTGAGATAAGGAAATGGCTGGGAATGGGGAGGAGGAGGAGGCCGAGGCATTTACAAAGAAAGCTTTGAATTGGAAAAACTCCGTAAGCTTTCTGGACTTGGTGTTCGAGGTAAAGGTGATTAAAGATGGTTGGAGGGGGCGGTTAGTCATTGAGAAGAGAAATTTGGGGTTGTCTTGCTCCCTTTCGGGTGATCCTGGAGTAGTAAGAGGATTTGGCTCTGGAGATGGAGAGGTGATGTGAGGTTTGAGGTGGTCCAGCCAGATCTGGTAATGGGAAAACAGGCCAGTCATTCACCAGGTGCACTCAATTTTTTGAGTTTGGGTGGAGGAGGGAGGGGAAATGTGAGCATGAATAACATCATGAAGGTAACATGTATAATCTGAAGATTATGGATTTCTTGGCTACAACTAGGTGTGTTTTGGATTATCTCCCCTTTCCTTGAAATCAAACTTAAAAAGCATTTAAAAACAAAAGAGAGGAAACCTTCCTGGTTGCTGTGGTATTTTAATACCTGCTTTTAAGAACCTTTTTCTAAATGTTATAAAGCATTAAGCTTTGCCTTCATATTACATTTTGTTATAAGTACATGTTCCTGCTCAGTTCTGGAACAAAACTCCACAGTATGAAAATGTGCTGGATTCTAATCTGTAATTACAGGTATTGGTTCCCCCGGGTTATGGACAGGATGTGAGGGCCTGGCCTTTGGGTGTCCCATTGCCACCACCTCCAACTACAGTAAAGGTAAGGCTTCAATTCCAGCGCAAACTGTTTTGATAATTAACTCTTTTTTTGTAAAAAAAAAATTGTGGTCCAGTTTTAAAATATAATTCATGGATGCAGCTTTTACTGATCTCTTGTATTATGCCCTTTTCAGTTGACAGGTGTTGATCAATATGAGTTAGTAACCAGAGTTGAGCAATAGACAAAAAGCATAAAGTAGCACTTTTGCATTGACTTGGTTTCTTGATGTTCTGAAAGCACACTAGTCATCCGAACATATGAAAAGACAGTGAGGAAAAGACCAAATCGTCCATCAAATCTGTCCCAAACAGTCAGTGCTATTTAGCATTGTGACTCCCAGTGTACCCTCCGACTTGCAGTCATGTAATTTCGTGGGAGAGGCAAAAAAAAAAAACAAGATTTAAAAAAAAAACTCCAGGATAATTCAAGGGTGAGAGGGGATGGGAGGTATCTGCAAATTCCTCTCCAACCCCCGAAGGCAATCATAACAACTTCAGGGGTAACAATGAAGTACATACCCAATGTCCCACCTACCCTTTGAACACACATATTAGCCACAGTAAGCAAGTCGTTCACTTCCTTTTTGAACAGTTGCAGCAAATCCGCACTCACTGGACAGGCCGGTAAGGTGGTCCAAGTGTTGATAACTCTCTGCGTAATGGGAAACCTCCTGACAACGAACCTAGTCCTTTACTTGCATAGCTTATATGCATGACTCTCATTTTGCCTAACCTGTCTCGTTCATATAGTCTGTCCACACAGACACAGTCTGGTCCCATAGAGAGGCCACGTGAGATGGCAGTGTCGAGGGGCTGGCTGTGAATATGGATAGGAGACTTTATGTGGAGACAGTTTTAGGAAAGGCAGTGAAGTCAAAGGAGAGAGGGCAACGTAAGGTGAGATGGAGATTGAAATCACCTGAGGATGAGGAGTCGCTCAGTTTAGAGGCTGGGGGAGGAAAGGAGGGGAGATCTCTTGGTGAGAAACTCGGGGTGGGGTTTGGTGCGATGGTCGTGAATGAGGGTTTTAAAGGACAGGTGAGAGGAGTGGAACAAAGTGAGATGCTCGAAGGAGGAGAAGGTACCAGAGGAGTAGGTTTTGATTGAGTGAGAAAAGATGACCAGGATACCAGAACTCCCTGGTCTTCAAATCGTGTGGTAGGATCTTTAAGGATCTCTAGGCAGGCAGTAAGAGCCTTTGTTTAACATTTTCTCCTAAGGATGGCACATTTGGCAATGCAGCACTCCCTCAATACTGTGCTGAAGTGTTGGACATGATTATGGGCTTCAAGTAGCTTTAGCTTTTTACAGCGCTAAAACAGCCAGCATAAAAATAGTTTTCCAATGTTTTTCATAGTTGGCTTTTAAGATTTCTATGATATGTAATTGATAAATTATCTATAATGTACATGCTCAAACTACATTTATTTTTAAGACCCCAGAGCATTCAAAACCTACTCAAACTGAAACAGTCCGAACTAGAACAGCAAGCCCTCGCAGGTTGGCAAGTAGTGGTCCTGCTGTGGATGCCAGGTTCCATCTTCCTCCACGAATCCATCGCTGTTCTGACCCTGGACTTCCAAATGGTATTTTTCTCCTTTTTAGATGTGATTTAACATGGTCTTGTGCAGTTCAACTTGCAGGTGGATTGGTCTGAAAGATCACTAGATGGCCTGGTAATTTTTAGTACTTTTGAGCTGAATAATATTAAACAAAATTAATCCTAAATTTATGCCACAAGATTCATGAATTCCATATTTATCAGAAAGGTGCTGTGCTAAAGTTCATTGTCCCAGCTTGTGTGTGCTCACCAAAGTTTTGCATTCCATGGTTCGCCTATTTTAAACAAATACCCACATTGATGGCTTCCACGTCATCAGTTATGTGGCCTATATTGCAAATCGTATAATTCACTGCGCTGTTTGCTATCTATCATTTTAGCATTCACTCCACAGTTTTAAAAATAGCATTCACGCAAACAAAATAGCTATCTGATTCATGCAGATTTTAGCAAAAATTCTAGAGTTCTGAGGTGTCACTTAACAAATCCACAGAGTGTATCTTTTATACAATGGCCTTGCCAGTATTGCCACAAAATCTAAACATTCAAGTTCCCAATGCTTTCAGCATTGTTGCATGCTGAATTTGTTTGAAGGTGGTCCAAGTCCATTTGTACCTCAACACCTTTTTGACAGTTTTTCAAATGTTTGTCTTGTGTGAACTTGTTTTTTTAACGGACTAACTGATTAGATGTGTGGTTATGTTATAGTATTCTGACATTTAATGGTAACTTGGCCCACAGTCTACCCAGCAAGAAAACTAGACTTCTGATAAATAATTGTATTTTGCTAATTTAACTGAATAATTGTCATGCAGTAATCATGGTTAGTACTTTGGCACTATCCATAGACCATTAATGTTCTCGGTACAATGCTAGGAACCTCTCAATTTTAGAGGTGCTTTTTTTTTTTTTACATAAACCTATAAAAATTATTAAAGTATAAGAGCCACAAATTTTGACCATCTTTGAAAAAAAATTCTGATTGTTCCCGTTTTTCCTCCCGAGCGGATAAGTATAAAATCCAATTAATGGAGCAGAAATTCACTCTTCAGCCAATACTTTAGCCTTTGCTCTCAATCTACAACTTGGAATCTTGACTATACAGTTTGGAATGACCTAACTGCTTGCTGAAGTAATCATTTTTATGTGATTTATAAATTAGATTTAAAAAAAATAATAGTCCGACGAATGGTCTTTTGATTCAGTCAGCTGTGTATTTGACTTGTTCCCAAATAGTCAGCTATGCTCTGCTAAATGATGTATCAAACTATTAAAAAAAAATAAAAAGCCAATCATTTAAAGCACAAACACATGAAAACTTACAGATTTTACTACAACATATGCACTAACTATATTTAAGTCCTTTCTTTGTTTTCAATGCTTTTGGTATATTCCCTTAGCTAAGAATCTATCTAAAAGTGAAAACATTTGCCATATTGTTAGTCACATACAGAACAAAAAAACTTCCATAAGGGGCCTGGTCTTCATGCAGTTTTGAATTTAAAGAATGCATTCTGATGTTAATCATGGGTCTCATGGATGCTAGTGGTCCTGTTGTGCTGAAATTTAAATGTAGTGCCTGGTTCCCTCTGGTCAGCACATGGAGAAATGTATGTGTAAGTTGCAGAGCATGCTTGGCTGTTCTGATCTGGATTGCTTGATTGAATTAATGACTTTTTGCTGCTTCTGCATGCTTTGATTAAAACAGCTGAAGGAGAATACAAGGAAAAACCAGTCAAGAAATTCATCGAACAAGGTGTGAATTGCAACTTATGATTTAAAATTCAATACTTGGGAATGTTCAAGTTTATTAGAAGTACTAAAATTGATTATTTTTTGTAATCCGTTTAGTCTGATGTAGGAATCAAATAATCCCAACAATTTCCCTCTATAAAAAGAATGTTACACGTTACTTTCCTGAAAATGTTAAAAAGCTCTGTTACAGCTTTGAAAATATTTAGTAGAAAAGTATTGAATCTGCTACCTGGAATATGCTGATTCAGATGCTCTGAAATGTCTGCATGTCACCACACTGAACAGCATTGAGACATTATGGAAATATGCTTGACAGGATTTTGATAGAATAATTCTGCTGTTGATGTAATAAATGCTACTGTTTTAATTTAAGGTTTTAATAACTTGATAAAGGATGAGTTGGGCTTCAGGCTTGCTATTTTGGCTTGGTTTACAAAATTACATTTATATGTAGAAGTTTGTGATTGATTTCCCCCGCCCCCCAGCCCCACACATTGCCACTGTCCCACTGATCGCTCAATAAATCAGCAATCGGATACAGGGGCTTTCAGTCCCATTCCAAATCCGGGAAATGTATACCATAAACAACTGACTACAGTGCAGTAACAGAGCTTGAGAACAGGGCACGTACAGGGCCCAGTGGTGGATTGTATGGTGGCATATATAACACAACAACAATTTGAATGTCTTGTTGGGCAGTTACAGTGGCAGCAACTGGCATATTGTGCATGAACCTGACAGCACCAACTCTAAAGTGAAAGTCATGTCTTTCATGACATTCAATGAATGGATTGCATTTTAAACTGAGATATGTTCAAAATAAAATCAATAACAGTTAAGAGTTTAGTGTGACCAGCTGAATGTTTGCATAATGGCTAAAAGCCAGTCATTTTAAATAATGCGAGAATAACATCTGAACATTTATTTGTTTTTAATGTGCCAAAGATACCGTGAGTCAGGATGGTTATATATATCCTCCTCCAGTCTCGAGGCTTCTGTCACCACAAAATCTTGCAGCACAAGCTGTCCCTCATCCATACTCCCTTTTATTACATCCTTTCGTTGGACAGCACATTCTGTCAGTCAAACAGTTTACTAAAGACCAGGTAATCACTATCTTTATTGCTTTTAATCTGCTTTAATTTCCAGTTTCTGATCATATAATGTTTCTGTTCTCATGCTGATCTTGTGTAGTGAAATTGATTGCCGATTGATGTGAACCAGTTTAAAACAGGGTGAGGACCTTGATGGGGGGACTGATATTGCTGTCTTAATGACTGAGGAATTGTGTTGCATCCCCCAACATTTAACCAAATTCCAGTTGGGCACTGGTTTTCTTACAAAGCAGGTACATGTGCTTGTGGAAGAAAAGCCATTCTGCACCGTACCAAATTTCTAGATAATTCAATAAATTCAGCAGGTGATTTTTCAACTGTCTTATTTTTATTTAATAATTTTGCAAACAACAGTCAGCTGCTGACTTTTAATGATTCTTCTATTAGTAACCATTCATAAAGTCATGCCAAACTTTTATAAGAACTGCTTCACATAACCTAGGTTTCTTTCTTTCTCCCCTTTTTTTTATTTAAAAAAACTAAACATTACAAACAGTTTACAGTTGAATCGGGAAAACTAGCAAAGAATTAACTGTCCAGGTATAAACATTGTTTTAATTTTAAATTTTCCAAAACTTATCCTTTACAAAAGAGGAAAAAAAATCCTGGTTTTTGCACTGGTACAATACTGGTGTATATTCTCAACACCAGTATTTACAGGAGCTGACTGCCTAATTGTGCTGTATTTGTATAGTAATTTAACAAACTAATTCCTCTTTTCCAGCAGTAGATGCTCACTAGTGATATTTAGGACGTGTTCCCACATTGCATAATGTCCTGTAGTACATATTTGTAGCCTTCAAATATTGTCCATTGTGAACATCTGCAATGCTGTAAAGTCATCCTAGAAGAAACGATGGTGTCTCTTGATATTTTGTGTTTGTAAGTGATATGCAAGTAAAACAATTCCTTCTGGTCAGATGAGTAGTGCAGAATATCATAGCTGGTTCTTGGAACACACGCCATAAAATAGATTATAAACATTCATGTGATTGGAAATAAGACACCCATGTCCATTGCAACTTGCAGGCTTGCCCAGGTTGCATTCAAATAGGCATCAGAAAGAGGGGAGCGTTAAGTGCTACACAATTCGATCTATTTCCACGAATTCAAATGTTAATTTAAGGACCTTTTAAGGTCCTAGTTGAATCTACAGACATTAGCAACAGTGGAGGATCTTGCATGCCACATTGCTGTTCTTAATCACTCAATCCAATCTTGAGTATTGGTTTTGATTGTGGATGGTGCATCTACATTAGTGTCAGCCTGTGTGTACGTGTGTCGACAGATACATGCTTTCACCAATGTGTTCAGCTGTACCAGGCTGAGCATGGTAAAGGGCCACCACATCTACATGGTCTGTGCAGAATCTAAGAGTCTCCGCTTTCTGTATTATTGAAAGCTTTATATGTGGAAGATGATCTGCAGCTAAAGAATGAGGACATTTATTCAATTTCTTGCTTGTAAAAGGAAAAAATAGAATGGTTTCTTTATTCCTTAACTTTTTTTGTTTTAGGAATGTGGGCAATGCTAGTATTTATTGCTCATCTCTAGTTGCCCTGACAACATGGTGGTGGACAACTTAAGCGATTGTTTTTACAACTGAGTGCCATGCTAGGCCACTTCAGAGAGCATTAAGAGTTAAACATGTAGTTCATCCTCGTATAAAGATTTGTTCCTCCTACCCCTGCCTGTCTCTACTACCTGGAGTGCTGTGCTTTGTTACCCTTGTTATTGTACCAATTTGGTCTCTCTGCCTCTTCCACCAAAAGAGTTGAGAACCCAGAAAGTGGCTTTGAGTATGGGGCTGGATCTTTGAGGGAACTATAAGAAAAGTTTTAAAAGTATTAATACACGGTTTAATTAGGATAATACATCATTTAAATTGTATATAGACAAGAAATTTACAGAATGAAGTCTATAACTGTAGTACATGATCTAACATTTCGTCTTTGTTCGCAACTTAGACTGAGTACTATCAGAATATCATAACATTGAAGCTGTTAACAAGTTAGCTGACTCCCTCTCTGCTGTTAAGAGAAGCTAAAAGTGTTAGCCATGCAACAGTTAAAAGCATACGACATATTATTTTGTATACTATAATAGCATTGTAGAGGTAGCTGGTTTCCCTGATCTATCAACTATATTGAAGTTGCATTCTGAAAAGAGTCCAGGTAATAATGTAATTGTTGATGTTAATTGCTAATGTGCACATGCAGTCTGTGTGATGCAAGAATTTATTTTTATACATCACATTTCTAACCAGTCTTTCTTGTTTGTAGTTGTCCCATTTGTTCAATGTTGCTCATAACCTACGTTTAACAGTGCAGAAAGATCGTAGCTTGGACATTCTAAAGGTTTGTTTTTAAATAATTTTATTTGATTCATGACGGTTATCCCAGAGGCTGGACATTTTCACATAGTGTGCTTCAGTCGTCTAATGAGTTTAATTATATTTGTGATTTTGCTCAGGCTGGTTCCTCTTAAAGTGACTTTGCATTTGTTCTGGATGATGTGCTTATCCAAGATTGTCTCTCTTCTGGTGTACCCCAGGGATCCATCCTTGACTCCCTCACTTCACCATTTACATGCTACCTATTAGCAATATCCATGCTGACAACATTCAACTCTATATCTGTCTGCCTCATTGATCCAAAGGCTGTTTGAGAAGCTCAGCGTACTGCTGAACTCTGAACTGAGCTTCCTCACGCATATCCACTCTTACAAAGACAGCTTTCTTCCACTATGCAATGCATTTCATCTCTGCTCCGACCCTACTTCACCGTTCCTGAAACCCTAGGTTGTACCTTCATTACCTCCGAGCTTGACTTTCCTGATCCTCTCTGAGCAGATCTCCCTGCTTCAACCCTTCACGAGTTACAATTCATTCAAAACCGCACAGCCTGCCTCCACAACTGCCCACAAGTTCTGAACTCCCATCCTCTCCAAGCTCCACTGGCTCCCCATGCTCTAATCTTGTATCGACATATACATCTTCCACTTTGCTTACTCCTTGTCCTCCATTCCATCATTGGTGACCACACATTCAGTCACACTGTTTCTGTCTTCAGGTACTCCCTATGAAGTTCCCTCTGCCATGCCATATCCTGCTTTCAAAAACCCCGTCTTTATGACCGCATTTCTCTTTTTTTTTTTTCTTTTTCTCCTCTCAACGTTCATGTTTTATCCTCAATGTAAAATGCTTTGAGATTATCTTCCATTACATGAGAAATGCTATAGAAATACACCTTTATTATAGTTCTTCCTGTAATTTTTAAAAACCCTTCCCACCAGCCAAAAAATAAGATCCATTTAGTGTTGGGAGTAAGAAAATCTATTCTGCTTAGAGATTCAACTGAACTCCAATCCATATGTTTGCAAGGACAGTTAATGTATATATGTATACACATTCTCATATAAGTTGACATCTCTTAAGTGTGCAGAGAATAATCTGAAGGAAAAGATTCATTTTTTTGATTAACAAGGTATTTTACTATTTTTAAATTAAATTCTAGGCAAAAAATAGTTGCAATTGTATTTTATGACTTGTAATTGAATGTTGGTCAATTTATTAAACCAGCCAGTTACACATTAATATGTCTGACAGCTGATTCACAAATATCGATTTTTGAATAGACCAGAATTTAAACCGCAGTTCATTGCTGTTTGCAGTACAAAATATGAAGCTGCAGTTGGCGCCAACATGTTGACAAAAGTAGAGACTGGCTTCTCCAATTCAATCATCTGAATTTGAGCTCTGTCTGATTGATTTGGTTTGAACGAGTGTGAGATTGGTAACACATTTCACCCAGACTTTCAAATCCTATTTGGTATTAGATCGCTGACTGCTGCGGTAATAAAATAAACACTGGTTTGTCTTCTAGACCGAGAGCAGTTGTGTGATTGAAAATATGCAAAAACAGCAATCTAATATTCAGTGTGTGTGTGTGTGTATATATACACTATGCAAATCATGAAAGCCGTGTTTAACCATGAAGACCTAACAATCCCAAATGATTTAAAAGCATTAGAATAAGTTGCCAGAAGCAGAGATCCCAACACTAATGTTTATTTTCTCACAACAGGGGAAAGTTATGGCTTCCATGTTTTATGAGGTCAGCACAAGAACAAGTAGTTCATTTGCTGCCGCCATGCACCGGCTTGGTGGTTCTGTGATTCATTTTTCAGAAGCTACTTCATCTGTACAGAAAGGGGAGTCTCTCTTAGACTCGGTACAGACAATGAGTTGCTATGTGGATGTAGTGGTTCTTCGCCATCCTGAGCCAGGTGCAGTTGAGGTATGTATTTGAATCTCCTGGGTACAGAATATTACTTGATATTTTAATTTTTCTGGGCTTCGTCACCAGCGGAGAATTTGTGACATTAAATATGCTCCTTAAATGTGTGTCTCTTTGTCTGATGTATATACATTTGTAAAAATAAACAAAAATATTGGCATTAGTTTGTTATTCATATACAGTAGCTAAGAAATATAGACACAAAAACAATGATGCAGTTTTATTACTTTTTGCTGCTTCTACTGCCTGTATTTTGTATTTTTTGTTTTGTAAATGGGAGCTAATTATTTATATTCGGCTACATTGTTTTGCCATCCAGCAAAAGATAATGTAACAAAAAGGAAGATACCAGTGTGTTCTTAATTGTAAGTAAAGTTAGAAAAGGCTGCGGTGTTTATATTTTTTATATATATATATTTTTAAGTTAACCAATTGGAAGCCCCAATTTGGTTGATTTTGATCACAAATGTAACAACAATTCTGTAAGGATAATTTAATACAGAATTTGATTGTTTTGCGCCTGAAGTATAAAAGTAGGATCTGATTCTTTCAATGTTCCTCAGTATAAATGAGGATACTGTAATACTTATGTATATGCAGGAAGTCATTGCAGAACCATGGCTTAATTTGTAAATCTTATTTCCCAGGTATTGAGGAAATATTTCCAAGTTTGATTTTTGGATTGTTTTATGTTCATAAATTTAAAGTCAAATTTTGTTTTGCTTTGTCTGCAAGAGAGTGTTCTTTCACAATTGGAAGTTTTAGCTTCAACTCTACTCGGGTCTTGTAGGAGACGGTTGCAGACTGGTCCTGCTGTTGTACCACAGGCTAATTTCCTACAGCATCTCTTGTAATAACGCAGAGAAACATCCTGGTAGAAAGTAGAAAATGGTGCAAGATATACAAAATTAATGGAACAATTAAGTGCTGATTCCAATGTGTAAATATGATGGCACAGAACTGGTGACGGGGAGAGTACATTAATACATAGTTGCCAAGAATTTAAGTGAAAATGTCTGGCAATCAAGGTGGGTGGATGAGGGCGATTTACAGGATTTAGTGAAGGAGAAATAATTTCACTTTCTCATTTCTTTTACAAAAAATTGTTCAAGTTCTGCACTGTATTTTTTTAAATTTCTTAGTTTGTAGAAATATAATTTTACTTAAATTAGATTTCTTTAACTAGTATTTTAAGAAACTTTAAACAAAAATACTTTGCCTATGTGACATCAGACTGGTCTGGATTAGCTTAGCTCTTGAATGTGTTGCTTACTGTAATTTTCACTCCTTGTATTTGTGATTGTGCGTGTTTTTGACTTCACTTAAAGTTCCACTCCAATACTTTAAGAATTTGCGTGCACCTGTTTCTTTCAGCTTGCTGCTAAACATAGCCGAAAGCCGATTATTAATGCAGGAGATGGTGTAGGCGAGCACCCTACCCAGGCTTTACTTGACATTTTCACTATTCGTGAGGAGTTGGGGACTGTGAATGGAATGACGGTAAGATAGGTTTTTTTTGTGTGTAATTGTTTTATAGCAGAATCCTGTGTCCAGGCCTGAGTAAGAACTAGATTGATTTCAATCTCCTTTAACCCAATTAGCGCAATTTGGAATATAGTTGTGGGTAGCACTGGGTTCATTTTGTATCATTCTCACCCAATCTTTTGTCCGATACTGCTAAATTGTCAATATTCTTAAACTTGCATTAAACTTATTGACTATTATAGATTATAGAGTCTCGACCGGCACTTTAATGTGCAACTGAGATGCTGTTTTTTTTTTATTGGCTTGACATTGATCTAGGATGTTATGAATCCATTGTGTGCTAAAGTGCAATAAGTCAAAAATGCCATTACTTTGGATTCATAAAACTATAATTTTATACATTGACAAAAGTTTTTGAATACAGTGTGTAACCCTATTATCTAGTGTTATAAACAGTTACTGTTGTGAGATTGATTTCAATGTAAAGTAGACATACTGACCTAAGAATCTCCAACTGCCTACTATATCTTGCAGACATTTGTTTTATCAATAATCCTGTACTAAACAACAACAACTTGTATTTATATAACGCCTTTAACGTAGTAAAACATCCCAAGGCGCTGCACAGGAGTATTAGAAGACAAAAAATTTGACACTGAGCCACATATGGATAAATTAGGGCAGGTGACCAAAAGCTTGGTCAAAGAGGTAGGTTTTAAGGAGCGTCTTAAAGGAGGAAAGAGAGGTAGCGAGGCGAACAGGTTTAGGCAGGGAATTCCAGAGCTTAGGGCCCAGGCAACAGAAGGCACAGCCACCAATGGTTGAGTGATTATAATCAGGGATGCTCAAGAGGGCAGAATTAGAGGAGCGCAGATATCTCTGGGTGGCGGGGGGGGGGGGGGTTGTAGGGCTGAAGGAGATTACAGAGATAGGGAGGGGCGAGGGAAGGATTTGAAAACAAGGATGAGAATTTTGAAATCGAGGCGCTGCTTAACCGGGAGCCAATATAGGTCAGGGGTGATGGGCGAACGGGACTGGGTGCGAGTTAGGACACGGGCAGCCGAGTTTTGGATGACCTCGTAGGGTAGAATGTGGGAAAGTTTACGTAGGGTAGAATGTGGAAAAGGCTTTTACAATGAGTGAATGTCCTTGGTTTATATTGTCACTGGATATTGTCAGGTCACATGTTGATAAGGAGCTGTAGAACTTGCCATGTGCATGAAAACTATCAATCTGGAGCTACATTTAAAGCACTCCTTGAAGATTGATGATGAAACATATTTAAAGAACAATTTTTTTCACATTGTAATTTTAACTTGTTAATAGATCACAATGGTTGGAGACCTGAAACATGGGCGAACGGTACATTCGCTGGCCTACCTTCTCACATTATACCGTGTTAATCTCCGATATGTTACTCCCAGAAACCTTCGGATGCCCCCAAATATCATACGTTTTCTGGCTTCCAGAGGAATCAAGCAGGTGAGCAAAACTGGAAAAAAAAAATAGATTAACCTGAGTTTAATTTGAAGTGCTTACTGTAAGAAAGAGTAGTTTTTAATATTAGATCTGTCACATGTGTCTTGTAAACAGGTTCTGCGAGCTGGGCTCTTATCTGTATAATTTTGGAAAGTTCAATACCTTAGTTATGATTTAAAATTTCTTAACACTATTTTGCTATTTACTGCCCAATGTGTATATTGACACTTGTTTGCATACACAGGAAGAATTTGACAGTCTGGAAGAAGCTCTGCCAGATACTGATGTGTTATACATGACTAGGATTCAAAAAGAAAGATTTGCCTCGGAGGAAGAATATGAAGCGGTAATGATAAACATATACTACATAAAATAATAGGAGTTTCTCCACCCATGCCCCATTTGAAATTCAAAGATAGAATTCTGGTTACATATAAATTTTCTGCTTCTTGAGAACTAATTTATCCATTTAGAACCCAATATAATTTATAAACCTTTTTCTGAAATCCCTTTGTTGAAAAGGTAGTAACCCTTGCTATCACAGCATTGTAAAAGTCCTGGGTATGTTCACAGCTTTCATTCTGAATTGCTCCCTATGCCTGTTCCTGCTGTTAGTGTGACCATGATTATTTTGCTTTTAGTTTAAATTTTAGTTCAAGATGCCACTAATTAATCCTAGGAATCTAATTTCAGTAATCATTGCCATGTGTGTAGATATAGGAACCCCAAAGTTCCTTTGTGGTTATGCCAGGAAAGCAGCGGAACTGTGTGGGTGGAGATGGAAAATCGGGCAGCGAGCCATTCTGCCAGCTTTTCTGCCCCCCATCCCCGATAGAACTTCTTGGTATTTTCCATTGTGATGAAATGCTTGCCCATAAGAGTGGGCTCATTATTACAGCATGTAACTGAGGAAACTAACTTCCTGTGACTCGCTGGTGCTCAGTGTTGCTCATGCCTTGGAGGCAGTGGTGTGGGATATAATTATGAGCCATCTTTCCTGAAAGTGTTCGCACTGTGACATGCATTGCAACAAATCCCCCCTGCCCTCTGTGGTGGGTGCCTCTTTAGCACTGTAAATGGTGCCCATCTGAAATATGTTAATGCCACCACCTCAGCATATGCACTGGAGACAGGGGAGTGGCCATGGGACAGGTGTAATTTCCCCCTTCTCCCCAAAAGGTCTCCCATTGAATTTCTAGGTTTGGGTTCCCTCCCCCCCCCCCCCCCCCCGCAAAAAATTTTCTCCTCTTCTGCTGGAGGTGCTAACTGCCAGTAGTTATAGTTCTTGGGCACCTTGGTCAAGTATCTTCATGTGAATTTAGACAGTATCAGCATGCTGTTATTATCATGGTGGCATCATGCCAAGGCTGATTCAATGAACCTTCCAACATGTCAGTGGGTAGCAATCAAAAGTGGGAAGTTTGCTTTTCCCCCCCCGGCAGGTGCGGGGGGGGGGGGGGAAGGGGAGAGAACTTTGTTCCCATTTACAAATGTTTGATCCAGTGACATAAATTGGTCACTTGTGTATGACATTATGATGAAAATGATTCACGGCTTTTCTTCCTTTAGAACAATAGGTTTCCCAAACATTTTATCATGAATATTTTGTTTCGAGTAAATATACTGCACAGTAGTGATTTCTCATTCATCCTCATAAAAATGAGCAGCCTTTGATCCGAATGAGAAAAGATATGGCACTGACCCATTAAGATATTTCATGCTTGCATTATGAATTTGCACCTCAATTTTATCTTATTGATGGTAGTCCTTCAGGTCCACACCCTGAAAAAATTAACTTGACAAGAACCATATTAACAGAGTTAATGGTCAGTTAGTAGCTACTTAATAATTTGTTTAAAAAAAGGTGTAGTGCCAGAGGACTGGCAGATAGCTAACATAATACCTATATTTAAGAAGGGAGAGAGAACATGTCCAGGGAACTATAGACCAGTCAGCTTAACATCGGTGGTAGGAAAAATAATGGAATCCCTACTAAAGGAGAAAATAGAAGAACATCTAGAAGCCAAAAATATAATAATGAACAGTCAGCATGGATTTCAAAAGGGAAAGTCTCGCTTGACCAACCTTATTGAATTTTTTAAAGAGGTAACGGAGAGTACACAAAGGTAATGCAGTAGATGTAATTTATCTAGATTTTCAAAAGGCCTTCGATAAGGTACCACATAATAGACTAATGAATAAGGTCAGAGAATGCAGAGTCAGGGGACAAGTAGCAGATTTGATAGCTACTTGTTGATGTGACAGAAAGCAGAGAGTAGGGGTAAAGGGTAGCTATTCACAGTGGCAGAAGGTGGGTAGTGGTGTCCAACAAGGATCAGTGCTGGGACCACTGTTGTTCACAATTTATATTAACGATTTAGACTTTGGAATCAAAAACACAATTTCTAAATTTGCGGATGACACCAAATTGGGAGGGGGAAAATCAATACTGAGGAGGACTGCAACAAATTAAGGAGAACATTAATAAACTTGCAGAATGGGCATATAATTGGCAAATGAAGTTCAACACGGATAAATGTGAGGTATTACATTTTGGTAGGAAGAATAGGGAGGTCACTTATTACTTGGAGGGTGTAAGTCTGGAGGGGGGGTGGCGGGCGTAAAGGAGCAAAGGGATCTTGGAGTACAAATACACAAATCACAAATGTAGCGACACAGGTTAACAGGGCCATAAAAAAAGCAAACCAAGCGCTAGGGTTTATTTCTAGAGGTATGGAATTGAAAAGTAGTGAAGTTATGCTAAACTTGTATCGAACCTTGGTTAGACAACACTTGGAGTACTGCGTACAATTCTGGTCGCCATATTATAGAAAGGATATAGAGGCACTGGAGAGGGTGCAGCGAAGATTTACAAGGACGATACCAGAAATGCGAGGGTATACCCATCAGGAAAGGATGAACAGGCTGGGTCTCTTTTCGCTTGGTAAAAAGAAGGCTGAGGGGTGACCTAATAGAGGTCTTTAAAATTATGAAAGATTTTGATAGAGTAGATACAGAGAGAGTGTTTCCACTTGTGGGGAAGAGCATAACTAGAGGCCAGCAATATAAGATCGTCACCAACAAATTAAATGGGGAATTCAGAAGAAACTTCTTTACCCAGAGGGTGGTGAGAATGTGGAACTCACTACCACAGGGAGTGGTTGAAGCAAATAGTATAGATGCATTTAAGGGGAGGCTAGATAAGCATAGAGGGAGAAGGGAATAAAGGGTTATGCTGATAGTTAGATGAGGAAAGACGGGAGGAGGCTCGACTGGAGCATAAACATCAGCATGGACTGGTTGTACTGAATGGCCTGTTTCTGTGCCGTATATCCTATGTACTTGAAGTTTATCAAATCAGTTTCAGCAACTTCTTGCAAGTTTTGTTTTCATAGTTTCTTTATCCTTTGTTTTGCAATGTTGATACTCCCATTTTTTGAGTTTGATTTCTATCTTTGTCAGTTAAGATGTGTCAATTTAGCACCATTACCAATGTGGTTAGAAGAATACTTCCCGTAGGGCATCTGACCTCGTTTTAAAGTTGTATATCCTCTCACCAGGACTTTACAGGGATGTACACCCAGCAACAGTGCCTGTACTGTCTTTCATATTGCATAACTCCTTGCACTACACACACTGTCCAGATTTTCCCAAGAAAGCTTGCCATGAATGTAGGGAAATTATTGCAAGGAGGTGGAAATTGACTGATTCTTACTGTACTACTAATGATCCCTTGGGAATCCAGTTCTCATTCAAAATAAAACTCCTGGTCAGATAAATGCAGGACACTGTAGCTGGCTTGGACAAATGCTACCTTGAAAGCACTGACCGATTCATGCTCTACATCTCTAATGGTGGGAGAAAAGTGTTGTGGGCTTTATGTGACTTGCACAACCTCCAGGTCTGGCCAAAAGTCTTGGTACTGAAGGAAAGACCCTCAGATTTGGGCATGTGTATTAAGTCAATCAGCAGTAAAAAAAAAACTTCAACCAGAGATGTCACTTCACATATTTACTGCTTAAAGTCTAGATCGAGCTAGTAGGTTAACTTCACACTCATTTTGGTCCCTAGATAGGACATTAAAAGATCACTTTGGAGGTTTTGGTCTAAAGCATTTGTGTCTGATCCCATGTTTGTCATTCCTTCCTGTCATATGACTTGAATAACTGTTTATTATTGTTATACGGAAGATCAGTGGTGCTTAAAGACTCCCTAAGTTTTTTTTCCCCCCCCCCTTTTCTCTCCTCCACTCCTGAAGATATTGACACCTTGCTACCTTGCCTAAGTGCCTTTATTCATTTGTGAGCCTCAACAGTGTGTTAGTCGGCTGTTTGATTTGGGGAAATTATCACAAGCCTGATCCTATCCTCACCCAATGCCGACACAGTTGCACTTTCAGCAAAGATAGCTGAAGTGGGTAAGCTCCAGATTTTTTCTTTTCGATTACCCCGCAATCCGAGGCAGTGAGCCAGTTATAGTGTCCCTATCATTGCAGCGCTTAAGATCAACTAATTCGACATCTATCTTTTACCTTCAACCTTCTTGCTCTGTATTCAGTCGGGTAATTTTAACATTTGATAATCCTTTTGAATGTTTCATATGTTTTGAAACTTGGATCTTCTGTTTTATTTCTAGTGCTTACTGAATGGTTTAAATTTCTAACACTGAACACAGGGGGCTGGATTTTGCCAGTCCTGGGGTGGCGGGTTTGGAGACGGGACTGCCGGGAAAATGGCAGAATCTGGGGGCGGGTGCTCAACCCGTCCCCAACCCGCCTCCGTGCCATCTTGCCAGGAGGCGGGAAGCCGTCCCGCGCCGGGTCCCGTCTCCTTGGAGGCGGGAAGGGATTACAGCCACTTAACTGCCTGTTAACAGGTAGTTAACAGGCAGATAATAGGATTATCCCCATTTTGCCCACACAAGTGCGGGCTTCCTGAAGGCACCGAAACCCGCCAGGGTCACCGAGGCGAGTAGTGGGTCTGCGGGGGTCGGAGGGGTCCAAAAGTGTGCTGTGGAGGTGAGTGATGGGTGCAAGTGTGGAGAGGTTAGTATCTGAGGTAAGTGGAAAGTGTTAAAAAAAAGTGTACTTATCTTTGTTTCTTCCTGCAGGCTTCAGTCGGTAGGTATGTGGAGAGTCTCGCACCTCTGCGGTAGAGATGACAGATGGCCGTTGCATTCTCCAATGCAGCAACCATCTAATTTCTACAAAAGAAAGAGGTTTGATGAGGTCTTGAATTCAAGAACTCATCAAACTACAGAGAATGTCAATGTTTGACAGCTTCACAGAGCTGTCAAATGATGACAATTCATCTGTCAAAAATTTTTGACAGATGAAACGTCATACGTTGACGTTCTCTGTAACCGGCTTTCCCTTAATTGGCCTGCTAAGCCCGCCCAGCGGGCTTAACAAGGTCAATCAAGGGAAAATGGCGTGGGTTGGCCAGAAGTTGATGGAGGCGGGACTGAAACCCGACAAGTGGGAGTCCCGCCTCCAAAAGCTCCCCATTGGCAAAATCCTGCCCAAGGAATTAGATTTCTGAAGTGTTTTTTAAAAAAAAAAGAACTTCATAACATTCTTCAAGGGGAATCGACAACATTTTACTCCTGTACTTTGCTGCTAAAACTGTCCACAGCAGTCAAAAGAGCATGATGCTTTTTAAAAAAAAAAAGTGCACTGTGATTTTTTCCCCTCCTATAACCTTGGTAATTCATGTATTAATTGTGATACTTTTTTTCTTAAGTGTTTTGGACAATTTATTCTCACTCCTCACATTATGACCAAAGGGAAGAAGAAGATGGTGGTTATGCATCCATTGCCACGAGTTAATGAAGTTAGGTAAGACATTCTGCAGATAAACAGTGTATGTGTGTATGCATGTTCACACTGAAACTTTGTATATGTTAATTGGGTATTATCTGCTATTAACATTCAGAAATATTGTATACTTAATTACCGTACAAAGTTGAATCAGATTGTAATTTAGTTGTGAATATTTACAAGATGAGGTAAAGTGAGGGAGAGACAGTAGAATCTATTGTCTCTCTGTTTCTCAATGTAATTGCAATGCTGGATATATCATGGAGCATTTCATTATGGGAAAGGAAGGAAACCTGGCAGCCAGCTCACCTCAGACTGTTCTTGCACAAGCTGTGTGGTTTATTCTGGAGCAGTGTATGAAGAAGTCTGAGAGCAAGTTGTTCAATTTAAATTATGGTATTCACTACTTCATCACATTAATCTATATGGAACTTGTTTTAAGCCAGGTTTATACCTTTATCCACTTAAATGGAATTTTTTTTCACTTGTGTGTTTTGGAGAGAGAAAGATCCTTTCCTTAAAATGCACCATTTTCTTACTGACAGTCTATCTGTGGAGTTGTTTGGACAAGCTTGCATCCTCGCATTACCTTCCAGTGTGATGTCAGATTCCACATGTAGCTGACCAGCTCTACCTCACCACCACCTCACTCGACCCCTCCACTGCTTCTGTGTTAACAGCCTGCTTGTCTGACATCCAATCCTGGCTGTCAGACAAACAGTCTGATAACAAATTCAGTGCAGGGGTTGAGAGGTGTGATGGAGAGGTAGAGCTAGGTGTTGTCAGCATACACATGGCTGCTGACCCTATGTCTTTGGATGATGAGGCCAGAAGGCAGCATGTAGATGAGGAAGGAGAGTTAGTAAAGGATAGATCCTGGGTGACTCCAAAGGTAACAGTGCGGGGACAGGAAGAGAAGCCATTGCTGGATTTGCTCTAGCTGCGATCGGAGTAAGAGTGGAATCAAGCCAGGGCAGTCCTCTGAGCTGGACAGTGGAAGAGAGGCGTTGGAGGAGGATGGTGTAGTAGACCAACAGCTGCAGGGAGTACGAGGAAGGATAATGCAGCACAGTCACAGAGGATGTCATTTGTGACTTTGGTTGTGGCAGGGGCAAAAACCTGATTGGAGATATTCAAATAAGGAGTTGTGGAAACATGGACATGGATTTGGGAGGCAACAACATATTTGAGGGCTTTGGAGAGAAAAGGGAGGTTGGAGATGGAGGTAGTACAGAGGGGTTGAGGCTGGGCTTTTTGAGGAGGTGAGTGATGGTGATAGTTTTTGAAAGGGAGGGAAGTATTTACAATATGATCTGGCATGCGGGCTTGAAGGGACGTTGGATGGGCAGCGGTTTAATGGGAATGGGGTCAAGGGAGCAGGAGGTGGGCCTCGTGGGCATGAAGGGAGATGAGGGAGAAACTAGAGAGAAGCGTGGGTTTGGGGCTAAGCTCGGGGGAGCCTGGGGGGGAGGTTTGGCAATGTGGGCAAGGAGAGCAGTGAAGCAACAGAGATGGCTAAAGGATCGTCTCAGTCTTGGTGACAAATAAGTCCATGAGCTCCTGGCAGTGGGTGAGGGTGGAGAGGGCAAGGGAGAGGGGATTAAGGAGACCTTTGGTAGCTGAGAAAAGAAGCCAGGGTCTAGTTTTGCTCTCAAATGTTCCTGGAATAGTGGGCGGTTTTGGCAGCGAAGAGTGAGGCCCAATGGGGCTTAATGTGGTCCAGCTAGACCATTGATGGATGGTTAAACCAGTTGTGCGTCAGACACACGTAAGTCTGCGCCACTTGTACTTGAGGGCGTGAAGATGGGAACACACCAGGGGGAACGGCCAGAATGGGAGAGAGTAAAGGATCTGCTGGGCACAAGGGCATCGAAGATGGAGGAGAGGGTGTGGTTGAGCAAATCGATGGATACAGAAGTAGCACGGTGAATGGAAGGCCAAAGGTTAGGCAGTTGGGAGTTTAAAAGTTCTGTAGTAAGTAACTTGGGAGTCATTTCCAGAGGTGGTTGTAGAAGGAATTGGATTGGAATGGGGTATGGCAATGTTGGTGGTGAGACATAAAAGGAAATGTACAGCGATTGCCTTTTCAGTGATTTGAGACCATGGGAGTAGAGAGGGCAGGAGAGATGGCAAAATTAAGAGGGTACCCGCGCAGCCCGGGACCGGCTTTTCCAGTGTTAAATTTCGCACATGCGCGAAACTGGGCCGCGCACCCCAAAAAAACATTAGGGGGAACATTGGAGGGTGCCCTCCTACATTCTAACCTATGGAGCCTGGCAAAGGCTTGCTCTTGCAGCTTCATGTTTAAAAGCAACCAGTGTCTGTGACTATATCTATCACTCTTCGTTCACAACCATACCACCCTGCTGATGGCCTAGGACCAGAGACTTTCCAACACTAGTTATTTAGACAGGATAACACATTGCTCAGCATTTAGTCTTTGGAGAATCAACATCAAAACTTAGCTTATTAGCATTTTAACCGCCTTACTCCTCTAAAACTTGTTTAAACTTAATGTGAACACACTTTGGTTTTACATCCAACATTTCAAGGTAGCCTTTTTTCCCCCCAAATCATTTCTGTGGAAAAACAATCAAATCCCAAAATGTGATGAATCCTATTTGATCAGTTTTAAATGTTTTCAGTAAAATGTAGTCTGAATGCCTACATGTGTACGGTATTGTACATTGGCCGTACTAGCTGTCTAAGTTAATAAAACTGTTCCATCTGTAATTGTTGTCACATTCTACTTCCCTCCCCCCAGAAATCTTTATTGCTCTGACAGGACTGGATGTGTGATTTTCTCGTAACTCGATAACTTCTTTGCGGCTTATAGTTGACCTACTACAGGCACATTTGAGTAATAGAGGAAGAAATCTCTCCCCAGCCCCTCTTCGCTCCCTCTTGATCAGGTTTATTCTAGCATCTAACCCCTTGGATTCAAACTATGGTCAGGTCCTTTGTTTAATAAAAAAAACACACATATAGTTAATCCTTGGTATACAGGTTTTTTTAGACTTAAACTGAATCAAAGGCAACTTCAATCCTATACTTATGAAGTTCAAATTGACAGTACTAATACTGCTCTTCCTCTTCAGTGTGGAGGTGGATTCTGACCCACGGGCAGCTTACTTCCGCCAGGCTGAAAATGGCATGTACGTGAGGATGGCTCTACTAGCAACAGTTCTGGGCAAGTTTTGAAACCACAAATCAACTGAGACAGCAAGAAAAGGGACGGCATTTAAGAGCAAATTAAAAAAAATACTTACTGCTCATAAAATTTGTGGTAGCTTTATTGGTGACCATGACTTTAAAGAGATGGCAATATTTGGGCTATCTAGGCTATCATTTTAAAATGTCACAATTTACAACATGAATTTCATTCCATGGATTTGCTGCCTTAAGTTAGATCAGCAGTCATTTTTTTGCTCAGGTGCTGACCTCTTGAAAAACACTCCCTATTCATCATCTATTCACTGAGAACAGAAGGCAGACGGCTTTATGCATGAATATTATTGCTGCTCTGTTACTTCATGAACATGTTTCACTGGGCTAAGTCTATCTCAGCTTTTCCAAAAATACCCAGGTTTGTGGCTTAGAGGTGCAAGTGCCTTAGCCTCTAAAGTAGTGAATTACTCAGGTCTTTGTGATTCTTCAAACATTCAGCAAATGTTTTTTCATGTGTCTAAGGCAACTTGTTCTTAACAATTTACATATTAATCCTTAAAACTGTAGCCAGGATTCACAGTAACAACAGAAAGCTGTTGTGTTCAGTGATAAAGTTTAAAAAGCACAATTGTATTTGAAATTGCTTTATGATTGCAAGTAACATTTAAGACTGAAAATTTTTTGTGCTGATATCAAATTTTTCTGTTATTTGAATGGAGGCATGTAACTGTTTATTTGTGTTGCATCTGTTCAAATAATGGAAATAGGAATTTGATACGTACGCAATAAGTGCACATATGAGAACATCACACAGTAATTTTCAGACCATAGTGCTTTAAATCTGTCCAAACTAACACATCAGTCTCCCTTTTAAAGATATCCCCTTGTTGTATTTGTTGCATTTCAAAATGAAAACCACTCCTACAGAATATTCTATTTTATATATTAAAGTTTTAGGGAATACTTCGTTGACCGCCTATAAAAATACTTGTGTTCACAGTATAGTTACAGAAATCCTAGTAGCTTTGCCTTAGGACTGTGCAAGTTTAAGTTCAGGGCGCAGATTTGGTTTTGACCGTTTTAAGCTATAGCCTAGGTGGCCCAAGGAACACTGATGAAATCTTTGTACTGTTGTACTAGAAGTGTTACCATCTTTTACAGTCTGTTCAATAGCTGGGGAACCTCTTGGCCTGAATACTGCTATTCTGTATTAACTATGAGGATAAAATTGTTTGGCTGTGTTAAACTGCAAATGGTGAGGTTGCTGACTGTGCCCTAAAGCATCCTTTAGGTACAACTGCTGCTGTTGGCCCAAAAATAAGATTTGCCAACACCAGACAAATCAAGCTACTGTGAAGCTACAGATACAAGATTTCTGCAAGATTCCTGGTAAAGAAACAATGATGCATTTGAAGCTATTCCATCTGAACAAGACCATCTGGATATATTCAACCGTACAAGATACTAACCTACTGAAACATTATGTATCAATGTATTATTGATTGCAGGACTTGCCTGAAAAAATTCTGTTTATATTTCTAAACTTGTTAGCTTGGTTCCAATCTCTAAGAACCACCACATTTTTCTGTTATGATTAACCATATAGGGCCTGTGACATTGTTTTTTGCAGTCTATCGAACTGGTTGTGAACATAAATGTTCACAGAAAACTTTCAATGAAAACCATTAACAGCTTGCTTACATTTTTAAAAAACTGAATAATGTTCTGTTCAATAAAAAGATTCTTCAGATATTATTTAAACCTGATGTCAATTTTGATTTCCAAAACCTTTCCACTAACTAAGGCTTTGTTTTGAAAAACATGCAAACAGTTGACCGCACTCCTAACCTTCAGAAAGCTGGGGCTCAAGCCTTCTGGTGGGGAAGAAAGGGAGAGAGTAATTAGTATTGGGAAAAAAAACCTGGCAGAACCTGTCATACTGAGTAACTTTGTCTGATCAAATACTGTTTTTTGTTTCTTTATTTCCATTATAAATTGGTCTGATCCTGGTCTGTTGCACCTTGTTGGATGTTAGCAGCTTATTGCCTTTCAAAAGAATCCTTAAAATTTCAGCCACTACCATTTAACAATGGCCCTGAATTTACAGTTGGCGGCGTAGCTAAGGCGTACACCGTCAACATCTGAGCAAAATCCACACTTGCCTCGTGCGAAGCCCCGAGTGAAAAGTTGCTTTTAGACGCTGTGGAGTTTTGCGCATGTAGTGGCCCACTGATCCCAGGGACACAGTGTTGTGCGTATGGGAACCTGGGATCACATGGGCCGGTGCTCCTTTCACTTCCTGATTCTTAGCCAGTCGGGAAACACAGAAATCTCCGATGGGACAGCATTAAGCTTTGCAGAAAGTCCATCTGAGCAACTGACCTGGTTTTATTTTTACGGTCGCACGGCACTTTCCAAAAGATTGCTGCAGCATCTTTCTTCGATTCGCATTCGTTTTGATAAACAATTTGATGTCGGGCTTTGGCTTTTAAATCCTGACTATTTAAAAAAACAAACAAATTATTTAAAATAATTTAGCAGCCAGAAATACTATTATTAATAAATTAGGATCATTGTAATAGTATTTAATACATAAACCAAGATTTCAACATTGATAGAATTCAAACATTGAAAAGTCTTGAGATACTTTTTCTGAAAGTGTCCTTAAAACCATAAAACTTGATTAGGATGCTTTTTATGGGCTGTAGCATAAACTTGGCACAAAATTAATACAATTTTTCTCATTTCTTTCCCCTCCTCCCTCCCCCCCGCCGCTGTGCAACAGGCTCCTGCGCCTGTTTGCACTAGCCATGAAAAATTTCAGGGTAATTAATGCGCAGTAGGTGGGCAATTAGCCCAACTTTTCGCCAGCACGTTGATTTCAATGGGTAGGTTAAACGTGCAGCGAAGCCAATGCGGAGTCGGAACTTGACGGATCGCAAGTTTGGGATTTAGCGCATGTGGAAATCTCGAACTTGCGGTCAATTTCAAAGGCGGTATGATGGCGTAATCATACCAACTGCGAATTCAAGGCCAATGTCTCCAATTCAGCCTTTCAACCTGTTTGGAATGGAGCTAAATCTTGTATCCCATTTGGGGACTCTCGCACTTTTTTTCTCGAGTCAGGTTGGGCCTGGTTTTTTTTTATAGCTTATATCCTGGGGGATGGCATCATAGGCAGTTACATTTCTCTGGTTCCATGTTCAAGTGACCATTCTTCATGTGTAAAAACAGAGAGCAAATTCGATTGTGAGGGTATCACAATTGAGTTCAGTTGTCTTCGCTTGTTTTCCACACATGCATTTTTCAGGAGCAGAAGCCCAGGTTGTTTTTCTGCATTTCCGAATGTAGGGATGATGAGGTCATTTATCATATAACTCTGCCACCCGAATGACAACAACAACAACTTGAATTTATATAGTGCCTTTAACTTAGTAAAACATCCCAAGGTGCTTCACGGTAGCATTAACAAAATTTGAGAAGCTAAGAGCACAGTCCACCTATCTAGGCTCGGACGCTCTTGGCCTGTGTGGCTCATTACTACCACATGGCTCATTTGTCCATTGCGTTGTCATATTTATTATGTAAATTTTTATAAGTTTCTTTTCAAAAGGGTATTTTTAATTTGGTTAGTAATAACATCACAACATTAGAAATTCCAATTAAGGCATGCAACTGCTTTAAAAGATTGTTTCACAAAACTATTGCTGACAACACAAATGCAGCTAAGACAAATTGGAATTGTATTTTCCTAATAAACATTTACTGTCAGTGAAAGTTTCTAAACCAGTCAATTAACAACCATGGACACCACATTCCCTATCCTGCCTTTTCACTAATTATAGGATTGGGATGCTTGACCATTTTTGATAGGAGATCCTTTGCTTCTTATTTAAGTGGGTTACATGTCTGCAGAGCTGGCTCACGTGATAGCAATTTTTGTCCTGCATTTAACATTGCTTACTTGTGTGTGGGAGATGTGAATGCTATTACTGGTGTCTTCCTGCTCTGCCATGATGCGGAGATGCCGGTGTTGGACTGGGGTGGACAAAAATGAGAAGTCGCACAACACCAGGTTATAGTCCAACAGTTTTATTTGAAATCACAAGCTTTCGGAGCGCTGCTCCTTCGTCCTGCTCTGCGGCTATGCAGAGTTCAGATGATTGAGCTGACAACAGCCCTTGACAGATGGGATCCATTTGTTGAAGTTCTTCATTGCTGATGTGCTCATTAGAAAACTACAGTCCCCACTATTATGTATTTTTGTAAATTGCACAACAGCTCTTGACTGCACAGATACCATGTGAAATAAACTACATTTAAAGAAAGAAATCAATCAAGTCAGCTCTTCCAACTACTTGCATTGTGCCTGATCATAATTTAACATTTTATTGTCTGAAGAATTCTGCAAACATTCTTCCTAATCCTCAAAGACATTATAGCAAACTGCCACACCAGCTACAGCCAGTACAACTATATTCTTGATGGGCACAGCATTAAAAAGCTTTGTTAACAGACTTTTCAACTTGTCTGTGCCACATTCAAAGATCTGTACATACACCCCCCAGGTCTTTCTGTTCCTCGACCCCTTTAAAATTGTACCATTTAGTTTATATTGCCTCTCCTCATTCTTCCTACCAAAATGTATCACTTCACAGCGTTAAATTTCATCTGCCACAGGTCTGCCCATTTTACCAGTGTATGTCCTCCTGAGATCTGTTACTATCCTCCCCATTGTTGACTACATTTCCAAGTTTTGTATTGCGCTGCTCGCCTGTTCCCATGGAGATAGTTACTACCTGTCTGCACTCCGACCTACGGCACATAATTAACCTGTTAGTTCACCGATGGACAATGGCTGTTGCTTTCGTAGCACAAGACAGTAGCTGCTAGGCCAAAAAGTTCACCAGGTTTTCTTTTAAGCGGGGGTGGGAGGGAGGAGGTTCCTTCTGATATTTGCTCGAGCTGAAAATATTTATCTTCTGCTTCAGTTCCTGCTAGTAGCTCCCTCCCTGCCACCGATCAAGAACAGCTCCTGTTTACAATGAATCTGAAGCAGTTCGGCACCTCCTTAGATGCAGTGCGAGATTGGAATTATTGGTTATATATACCAATGCCACCCCCCCCCCCATGCAACTTAAGATTTTGTTGATGCAATATTGAATCAGAATTGCAGAGTGTGAAATTGCTGTGCGGGCAAGCTGGCTACAGCGATTGAAAATCGCATACTTCTATATGGTAACAGGATTGTTGTCAGCAGGCCACTTATTGCCGTAAAATTTCTTATGAAACTGAAATCGTGTATATATGTTGAAATAAATCGTAGGTGATGCCATTAGAACCATTTTAAGTTGGTGTGACAGAAAAATAAAATTCAGTATTTTCCAGATAAAATGCTAATTGGCACAGGTGTGATTTGTACTAGATTAACGAGCTTACATTCCCATCTGTTTTTCATGACCAAGATTTTGAGCCCTCTGGGATAATAACATGCACTCCTTCTAATTTGCCCCCTGATGGGTGCTTCATTCAGTGTCGCTTTTCCAGCATAGGGTGGGGAAGGGAGAGAAAAATCATGTCCCAAATTAATAAATCAGACGCATTAATTACACGATTGATTTTCCTTTCTTGATGTTGCGGATCTGTTTGGTAAATCCTATCCACAATTGCATCACCACTTCTTAAGAAGATGGTACCTGGGGCATACCTCCTAACATCGGATGGTTGAGTACCCAGTGAAATGAGGGCCCTCAATACATCTAAACTTTTCCCTGTTGGTACCAAATTTAAAATGCATATTGTGATGAGCAGGCTTGAATTGAGATATCTATCAACATGCTTTCTTCAGTCCTACTTGAGTTTTGGATCTAACTGCCGGTTGTGCCTCCTTTGACAGAAAGTGACGGGATTGAACAATGTTGCATTTGATCTTTAAAATGCCATAAACGGCAGTTGGATGTTGTGCTATAGTTCATTCATTGAAGACGACGCGCCTCGCTGAGACTTTGAAAAACCAGGCATTACAAAGTCTTCATTTTTGATTAGAATACAGGAATTTTATGCTTACCTGATACTGAATAACCACCCGCCCGAAACTCGAGGAGTACCCAAACATAGTATAGAATCACAGAAATTTACAGCACAGAAGGAGGCCATTTGGCCCATCGTGCAACATGGTGATAACGTAGGATTTTAAAAAATGTTTTGTAAAGCTTTCTCAGATGCAGTAATATAGTTTTTGTAAAGAGCTGTGACCTGTTAGGAGATTAAATAAGCCACCGACGAGGTTTATAAACCGTCAATCTATATTGGTTTATGTTTGGAAAAAATAACAACTTCATGATTTCTATACCAAATCTCATGATTTTTAAGAATTTGTCTCTTGATTTACGAGAGGATGGGGTTGGCATTACTGATATCCTCTTTATTTTTATCCTATCCAATATCGTTATTGCCTCCTCCTTTAGTACTACATTGGCAGCATCCTCTTCTCTCGTGAAGACAGATGCAAAATACGCATTTAGTATCTCAGCTATGCCCTCTGCCTCCACAAGAAGATACCTTTTTGGCCCCACCCTGCCTTTGAACCCTTTTACCATTTAATAATAAATTTAATGCAATAGCAGACATAGCAGTCAACATGTAACCCATACCTGTCCTCCAAGCAAACTACACAGCTGGCTAACTTTTTTTCCTTGAGAACATAAGAACATAAGAAATAGGAGCAGGAGTAGGCCAATCGGCCCCTCGAGCCTGCTCCGCCATTCAATAAGATCATGGCTGATCTGATCCTAACCGCCAATCTACTATCTACTATCACAGAACCATCTCCTGCATCTAACAGAATTGCACACACGAAATAGGAGCAGAATCAGGCTACACGGTCCCTGGGCCCGCTCCACTACCCACAGGGCCATGACCGATCCGAACCTAGACTCATGTCCAAATTCCTGCCCGCTCCCCGTAACCCTTAATGCCCTTTACTTCTAGGAAACTGTCTATTTCTGTTTTAAATTTATTTAATGATGTAGCTTCTACAGCTTTTTGTGGCAGCATATTCCATGGACCTACCACCCTCTGAGTGAAGTAGTTCCTCCTCATCTCAGTTTTGAAAGAGCAGCCCCTTATTCTAAGACTATGTCCCCTAGTTCTAGTCTCACCCGTCATCGGGAACATCCTCCCCGCATCCACCCGATCCAACCCCTTCACAATCTTATATGTTTCAATAAGATCGCCTCTCATTCTTCTGAACTCCAATGAGTAGAGTCCCAATCTACACAACCTCTCCTCATATGACCACCCCCTCATCCCCGGGATTAACCGAGTGAACCTTTTTTGCACTGCCTCGAGAGCAAGGATGTCTTTCCTTAAGTAAGGACACCAAAACTGTATGCAGTATTCCAGGTGCGGTCTCACCAATACCTTGTACAACTGAAGCAATACCTCCCTATTTTTATATTCTATCCCCCTAGCAATGAAAGCCAACATTCCATTTGCCTTCTTAATCACTTGCTGCACCTGCATACTAACCTTTTGAGTTTCGTGCACCAGGACCCCCAGATCCCTTTGCACTTCAGTACTCTCCAGTTTCTTGCCATTAAGATAATAAATTGCTCTAGGATTTTTCCTGCCAAAGTGCATCACCTCACACTTTCCAGTGTTGTATTCCATCTGCCAAATCTCTGCCCACTTACTTAGCCTGTCTATGTCCCCTTGCAGGTTTTTTATGTCCTCCTCACTCACTACTTTCCCTCCCATCTTAGTATCATCTGCAAATTTTGGTATGTTACACTTGGTCCCTTCCTCCAAATCGTTAATATAGATTGTAAAGAGTTGGGGACCCAGCACTGACCCCTGTGGAACACCACTAGTTACTGATTGCCAGTCTGAGAATGAACCATTTATCCCAACTCTTTGCTTTCTGTTAGATAGCCAATCCTCTATCCATGCCAGAATATTACCCCCAATCCCGTGATTTTTTACCTTAAGCAATAATCTTTTGTGTGGCAGCTTGTCAAATGCCTTTTGGAAGTCTAAATACACTACGTCTACTGGTTCCCCTTTATCCACTCTATATGTTACTTCCTCAAAGAACTCCAGCAAATTTGTCAAACATGACTTCCCCTTCGTAAAACCATGCTGACTTTGTCCTATTAAATTATGATTATCCAAATGTCCTGTTACTGTTTCCTTAATAATGGACTCCAAAATTTTACCTACCACAGATGTTAGGCTAACCGGTCTATAGTTACCAGCCTTCTGTCTACTGCCCTTTTTAAATAAGGGTGTTACATTAGCAGTTTTCCAGTCTGCCGGGACCTTAGCGGAATCCAGGGAGTTCTGAAAAATTATTACCAATGCATCTACAATCCCTACCGCCACTTCCTTCAAGACTCTAGGATGTAAGCCATCAGGTCCAGGTGATTTATCCGCCTTGAGTCCCATTATTTTACCGAGTACCACTTCCTTAGTGATTTTGATCGTGTTTAGCTCCTCTCCCCCTATAGCCCCCTGTTTGTCCAGTGTTGGGATATTCTTAGTGTCCTCTACTGTAAAGACTGATACAAAATATTCATTCAGTGTTTTTGCCATCTCCATATTTCCCACCATTAATTTCCCGGTCTCATCCTCTAAGGGACCAACATTTACTTTAGCCACCCTTTTTCTTTGTATATAACTATAAAAACTCTTACTATCTGTTTTTATATTTTTTGCTAATTTACTTTCATAATCTATCTTCCCTTTCTTAATCAATCTTTTTGTTATTTTTTGCTGCCTTTTAAAGTTTTCCCAATCCTCTGTCCTCCCACTAGATTTCGCTACCTTATATGCCCTTGTTTTTAGTCGAATACTATCCTTAATTTCTTTACTTAGCCACGGATGACTGTCCTTTCTTTTACACCCTTTTCTTTTCAGTGGAATATATTTTTTTTGGAAGTTGTAAAATAACTCCTTGAATGTACACCACTGATCATGTGTCGTCTTACCCTTTAATCTATTTTCCCAATCCACTCTACTCAATTCCGCTCGCATACCTTCATAGTCTCCTTTATTCAAGCTTAGCACGCTTGTTTGAGATCCAACCTTCTCACCCTCTAATTGAATATGGAATTCAACCATGTTATGGTCACTCATTCCAAGGGGATCCTTTACTAGGACATTTTTAATTAATCCTGTCTCGTTACACAGGACCAGATCTAAGGTTGCTTGCCCCCTGGTCGGTTCAGTTACATACTGCTCAAGAAACCCATCCCTAATACACTCAATGAACTCATCCTCAAGGCAGCCCTGCCCCATTTGATTTGTCCAATTAATATGATAGTTAAAATCCCCCATAATTATAGATGTTCCCTTATTACATGCCTCAACTATTTCCTGATTGATACTCCGTCCAACAGAGTTGCAACTGTTCGGAGGCCTATAGACTACGCCCACTAGTGTTTTTTTCCCCTTATTATTCCTTATCTCCACCCAAACTGTTTCATTATCATGATTTTTTGACCCAATATCATTACTCTGTATTACAGTGATTCCTTCCTTTATTAACATAGCCACCCCACCTCCCCTTCCTTCCTGCCTGTCCTTCCTGATCGTTAAATAACCTGGTATGTTTAATTCCCAGGCATTGTCACCCTGCAGCCATGTTTCTGTAATGGCCACAATATCATAACCATATGTAGTTATTTGTGCCATTAACTCGTCTATTTTGTTACGAATGCTACGTGCATTCAGATAGAGAACTTTCAAATATGCTTTGTGGCACTTAGTTCCTGCTTTTTCACTTTTTACCACTTTACCTTTTACTCCACACACTCTGTCCCTTCCTGCCACGCTCTGATTTGTGATTCCCCTACTGCTACCTATGTCTGTGACCCTCTCTGTTGTCATTTTTATTTTTTGCTCTCTTGTAACCTCCCCCCCACTAATTAGTTTAAAGCCCTCTCCACAGCCCTAGTTATTCGATTCGCCAGGACATTAGTCCCAGCACTGGCCAAGTGAAGTCCGTCCCAACGGAACAGCTCTCTCCTGCCCCAGTACTGGTGCCAGTGTCCCAAGAAGCAAAACCCATTTTTCCCACACCAGTCTTTGAGCCACGCATTCAACTCCCTGATTTTATTTACCCTAGCCAAATTTGCTCGTGGCTCAGGTAGTAATCCAGAGATTATTACCCTCGAGGTTCTGCTTTTTAATTTGGCCCCTAGCTGCTCAAACTCCCTCAGCAGAACCTCTTTCCTTGTCCTATCTATGTCATTGGTACCAACATGGACCACGACAACTGGATCCTCCCCCTCCCACTCCAAGTTTCTCTCCAGCCCAGAGGAGATGTCCTTAACCCTGGCACCGGGCAGGCAACACAGCCTTCGGGACTCTCGCTCTTGGCTGCAAAGAACCCTATCTATCCCCCTAATGATACTATCCCCTACCACTACAACATTTCTTTTTACTCCCCCCACTTGAATGGCCCCCCTTACCACGGTGCTGTGGCCAGGTTGCTCATCCTCCCTGCAGTCCCCGCTCCTATCCACACAGGGAGTAAGAGCCTCGAACCTGTTGGACAAGAGCAAGGGCTGCGGCTCCTCCAACACTACCTCCTGGATCCCTGTACCTGCCTTACTCGTAGTCACACCTTCCTGTCCGTGACCACGGGCTACTTGTGAATTAGTTACTCTAATTGGTGTGACTACCTCCTGAAACACGAGATGTGGGTGATGCTGGTAATCCTGCATTTATAGCCCACCTCTAGGTGCCTTGAGGACCAACCATATGGTGTGGGGTTGTAATCACATATAGGCCAGACCAACTGGGAGTGGCAGGTTCCTTTCCTTGTAGGGCATTATTGGATCAGTTTTTCCCCCAGGACAAATCAGCAGCTATTAAAAAAAAATTGAGCTCTGGGTTGCTGCACTGCTTAAAACAGAACATGCTGGAAACACTCATCAGTCCAGGCAGCATCTGTGGAGAGAGAAACAGAGTTAACATTTCAGGTCGATGACCTTTCATCAAAACTGGAAAAAATTAGAGATGTAACAGATTTTAAGCAAGTGCAGGGGCGTGAAGGTCTGTGATAGGATGGAAGGCAGGAGAGATTGAATGTTAGAAGGTATGATGGTGCAAGGCAGGAGGAGCTGTGGTCTGGCTGCTGCTCCCCAGGGACCATCTGGCTGTGGACAAGGTGGGAGGAGCCGCTCCCCAAGGCACTTCCGGCATTTCCTAGCCGTCACTTCCTGCGGGCTCGCGCGTGCGCCGTGCAGCCGGCGGGGGAGCGAGCGAGTGAGTGAGTGAGCGCGGGGCCGGAGCGGAGCTGGGAGAACGGACTGAGTGAGCGAGCGAGGGATCGAGCGGCGCTGCTAGCGCCCGCCACTGAGACCCAATTCCTCTCCTCTGAGCGCTATTTTCTGTTTGCACTGTCCGAACAGCCAGAGGTAAGACGCCTGTTCCCCGGCCGGGTGAGGCTGGGAGGCGGTGGCGGGCAGGCCGGGCGCGGAGCACCGAGCTGCGGGTAGGGAACAGAGCCAGCAGGCGGTGGGGCAGGCCGCCACTTAGACAGCACAGGCACACACGGCAGGGGCTCCGTCTGTGCGCGGTGAAAAAATGCCACTGGGTCTTGTATTTCACGACTGCTTCAAACGTTTCAATCTTCAGTAATTAAATCAGCGAAGACGCCTTTAATGAAGTGCGGTGAAGCTGTCCTGGGAGAGAGAGGAGGAGGTTGGGTTGAAGCAGTCCTGGGGGGGGGAGGAGGTTGGGGGTGAAGCTGTCCTGGGGGGGGGGGGGGGAGGAGGTTGGGGGTGAAGCTGTCCTGGTGTGGTGGGGGAGGAGGTTGGGGGTGAAGCTGTCCTCGGGGGGGGGGGGGGGGGGAGGAGGTTGGGGGTGAAGCTGTCCTCGGGGGGGGGGGGGGGGAGGAGGTTGGGGGTGAAGCTGTCCTCGGGGGGGGGGGGGGGGAGGAGGTTGGGGGTGAAGCTGTCCTCTGGGGGGGGGGGGGGGGGGGAGGAGGTTGGGGGTGAAGCTGTCCTGGGGGGGGGGGGGAGGAGAGGAGGTTGGGGGTGAAGCTGTCCTGGGGGGGGGGGGGGGAGGAGGTTGGGGGTGAAGCTGTCCTTGGGGGGGGGGGGGGAGGAGGAGGTTGGGGGTGAAGCTGTCCTGGGGGGGGGGGGGAGGAGGTTGGGGGTGAAGCTGTCCTGGGGGGGGGGGGGGGGGGAGGGGAGAGAGGTTGGGGGTGAAGCTGTCCGGGGGGGGGGGGGGGGAAAGAAGAGGTTGGGGGTGAAGCTGTCCTGGGGGGGGGGGGGGGGGAAGAAGAGGTTGGGGGTGAAGCTGTCCTGGGGGGGGGGTGGGAAAGAGGAGGTTGGGGGTGAAGCTGTCCTGGGGGGGGGGGGGGGGGGGGGAGGAGAGAGGAGGTTGGGGGTGAAGCTGTCCTGGGGGGGGGGGGGGGGGAGAGGAGGTGGGGTGAAGCTGTCCTGTTTGGGGGGGGGGGGGGGAGAGGAGGTTGGGGGTGAAGCTGTCCTGGGGGGGGGGGAGAGGAGGTTGGGGGTGAAGCTGTCCGGGGGGGGGGGGAGAGGGAGGAGGTTGGGGGTGAAGCTGTCCTGGGGGGGGGGGGGAGGGGAGGAGGTTGGGGTTGAAGCTGTCCTGGGGGGGGGGGGGGAGGAGGAGGTTGGGGGTGAAGCTGTCCTGGGGGGGGGGGGGGGGGGGGGGGGAGAGGAGGAGGTTGGGGGTGAAGCTGTCATGGGGGGGGGGGGGGGGAGAGGAGGTTGGGGGTGAAGCTGTCCTGGGGGGGGGGGGGGGGAGAGGAGGAGTTGGGGGTGAAGCTGTCCTGGGGGGGGGGGGGGGAGAGGGAGGAGGTTGGGGGTGAAGCTGTCCTGGGGGGGGGGGGGGGGGGGAGAGGAGGTTGGGGGTGAAGCTGTCCTGGGGGGGGGGGGGGGGGAGGAGGTTGGGGTGTGAAGCTGTCCTGGGGGGGGGGGGGAGGAGGTTGGGGTGAAGCTGTCCTGGGGGGGGGGGGGGAGGAGGAGGTTGGGGGTGAAGCTGTCCTGGGGGGGGGGGAGAGGAGGTTGGGGGTGAAGCTGTCCTGGGGGGGGGGGGGAGAAGGAGGTTGGGGGTGAAGCTGTCCTGGGGGGGGGGGGGAGAGGAGAGGAGGTTGGGGGTGAAGCTGTCCTGTGGGGGGGGGGGGAGGAGGTTGGGGGTGAAGCTGTCCTGGGGGCGAGGGGAGGAGGTTGGGGGTGAAGCTGTCCTGCGGGCGGGGGGGGGGAGAGGAGGTTGGGGGTGAAGCTGTCCTGTGGGGGAGGGGGGGGGGGGGAGAGGAGGTTGGGGGTGAAGCTGTCCTGTGGGGGGGGAGAGGAGGTTGGGGGTGAAGCTGTCCTCGACGCGGGGGGGGGGGGGGGGGGAGAGGAGGTTGGGGGTGAAGCTGTCCTGGGGGGGAGGGGAGGAGGTTGGGGGTGAAGCTGTCCTGGGGGGGGAGGGGGGAGGGGAGGAGGTTGGGGGTGAAGCTGTCCTGGGGGGGAGGGGGGAAGGGGAGGTTGGGGGTGAAGCTGTCCTGGGGGGGGGGAGTGGAGGAGGTTGGGGGTGAAGCTGTGCTGGGGGGGGAGGGGGAGGAGGTTGGGGGTGAAGCTGTCCTGGGGGGTGGGGGGGAGGAGGTTGGGGGTGAAGCTGTCCTGGGGAGGGGGGGGGAGGAGGTTGGGGGTGAAGCTGTCCTGGGGGGGGGGAGGAGGTTGGGGGTGAAGCTGTCCTGGGGAGGGGGCAGGGGGGGGGGAGAGGAGGTTCGGGGTGAAGCTGTCCTGGGGGGGGTGAGGAGGTTGGGGGTGAAGCTGTCCTGGGGGGGTGGTGAGGAGGGGGTGAAGCAGTTGGGGGAAGAGGAGATGGGGGGGGGGAAGAGGAGGGGGTGAAGCTGTTGGGGGAAGAGGAGGGGGTGAAGCAGTTGGGGGAAGAGGAGATGGGGGGGGGGGGGGAAGAGGTGGGGGAAGAGGGTGAATCCGCTCCCGGAAAGCGGGCTGGCGGTGTACTGACAGTTGTTGAAGTTGATGTGGTGTCAGCCTTGTCTACTTCCTTATGTCAGAATCCTGGGAAGTTCTGCCATCGTCTGTTGGAATGTTCTGTAACCACAAGCATGCTTTTAGAAAGATAACTTGGGTGTTGTGTTGGGTGTTTGTTTTGTTTTCATTGTAATTTTATATGATAAAGCTGGCCTAATAATACAGCCACATTTCCTGCTGCCGTTCTAATCAACCAGTTAATCGTCTGTAATCTTCTTTCCTTTTTAGCT
This sequence comes from Squalus acanthias, assembly GCA_030390025.1. Taxonomy (NCBI): domain Eukaryota; kingdom Metazoa; phylum Chordata; class Chondrichthyes; order Squaliformes; family Squalidae; genus Squalus; species Squalus acanthias. Next base: position 65,521,178 of record CM059433.1, on the reverse strand, counting down.
AACGTAAACAAAATTAAAAATGAATTAACTGATGTAGCCTAACAAGGTGTTGGATTCAGGGGTGGGGAAAGAAGGAAAAGATGAAGAATAAAGAACAGTACAGCTTGTGGGTTTGAATTTGGTAGATTTATATTAATGGCTTAACAAGGTGGTTTATGTTGCAAGTAAAAAGAAAAACATACTTTAATTTATATAATGCCTTTCATGACCTCGATGTCTCAAAGTGCTTTACAGCCATTAAAGTACTTTTGAAGTGCAGTCATTGTTGTAATGGAGGAAATGTGGCAGCCAATTTGCACACAGCAAGCTCCCACAAACAGCAACGTGATGATCTGTTTGTGACATAGGTTGAGGAATAAATATTGGCCAGGACACCGGGGAGAACCTCCATGCTCTTCTTCAAAATAGTGCCATCGATCTTTTAGGCCCACCTGAGGACAGATGGGGCCTCAGTTTAACGTCTCATCCGAAAGCCAGCACTTCCAACAGCCTAGATTTTTGCGCTCAACTTTCTGATTTAGACAAGTGTTACTCCAGGAGGCGGGATGAAGCCATTCCGGGGGTGGTGGTGGTGGAGAAGAGTGAGCCATGGCTAATGCCGTAGAAATAGTTAGTGTGGTGAATGTGCCCTTGGGCTATAGTCTCTAATATATTTATAAGAAACTTGGAAATGTAGTAAACAATGAGGAGGAAAGTAACAGATTTCAGGAGGACATACACGGACTGGTGAAATGGGCAGACACATGGCAGATGAACTTTAATGCAGAGAAGTGTGAAGTGATACGTTTTGGTAGGAAGAATGAGGAGAGGCAATATGAACTAAATGGTACAATTTTGAAGGTGGTGCAGGAACAGAGAGACCTGGGGGGGTGTGTATACACATGTTTGAAGGTGGCAGGACAAGTTGAGAAGGCTGTTAAAACATATTGAATCATTGGCTTTATTAACAGAGGTCATGATGCGGAGATGCCGGTGTTGGACTGGGGTGGACAAAATTGAGAGGTCGCACAACACCAGGTTATAGTCCAACAGTTTGCACATTATCCCATCTAACATTCTTAGGGCAGGTACAGCATGGGTTCGATAGTCCAACGATTTCAAATAAAACTGTTGGACTATAACCTGGTGTTGTGCGACCTCTCAATTTTATTAGCAGAGGCATGGTTCAAAAGCAAGGAAGTTATGCTAAACCTTTTATAAAATGCTGGTTAGGCCTCAGCTGGTGAGGACAAGTGTCCTCAATTCTGGGCACCACAGGAAGGATGTCAAGGCCTTAGAGACTGTGCAGAAGAGATTTATTAGAATGGTACCAGGGATGAAAAGACTTCAGTTATGTGGAGAGACAGGAGAAGCAGGGATTGTTCTCCTTGGAGCAGCGAAGGTTAATGAGAGATTTGATAGAGGTGTTCAAAATCATAAAGGGTTTTGAGAAAGTAAGGAGAAACTGTTTCCAGTGGCAGAAGGATGGGTAACCAGAGGACGCAGATTCAAGGTGATTGGCAAAAGAATCGGAGGCAACATGAGGAAACACTTTTTTTTACACAGCGAGTTGTGATCTGGAATGCACTGCTTGAAAGGGTGGTGGAAGCAGATTAGTAGTAACTGTCAAAAGGTAATTGGATAAATACTTCAAGGGAAAACATTTGTAGGGCTGAAGGAAAAGAGTGTGGGGGAGCAGGACTGGTTAGATAGCTCCATCAAAGAGCTGGCACAGGCACGATGGGCCAAATGGCCTCCTGCGCTGTATTCTATGATTCTAAGACTTCCTTATACCAGTGTATTCACGTTCGACTATGAAAACTCGAAAGGGACGCTGGTGTATGCATTAATAAAAGTGTAGAGGAAACCATCGAAGCAGGGTTCCTGGATCAGTGTTTAGAAAATACTTTTTCTTCAAAATAAAAATCAGAAGTTTATAAATTTGATCAAACTGAGTTTCAAAGAAGTTGTTTCTAACACAGGATTGTTTATGAAGTAAATTGGAACAATTATTGGTTCTATAGATTTCAATGGTGAATGTATGAGTAATTTGATAAATAACAACTTAATCCACCCCAATCAAGATTTAAGTTAACTTGCAAATTATGAGTAATTGATTTTGAGGAAGAATCATACAGCACAGAAGGAAGCCATTGTGCCTGTGCCGGCTCTTTGAAAAGAGATATACAATTAGTCTCACTCCCCTGTTCTTTCCCCAGAGCCTTGCAAATTTTACCTTTTCAAGTATTTATCCAATTCCCTTTTGAAAATTACTGTTGAATCTGCTTCCACCACCCTTTCAGGCAGTGCATTCCAGATCATCAAAACTCAGCGTAAAAAAAATAAAAAAATCCTTATCTCCCCTCTGGTTCTTTAGCCAGTTAGCTTAAATCTGTGTCCTCTGGTTACCAACACTCCTGCCAGTGGAAACAGTTTCTCCTTATTTACTCTATTAAAACCCTTCAAGTTTTTTAAACACTTATATCAATTCTCCCCTTTACCTTCTCTTCTATTCTAATCTTATGCTCACTTACATAGACTGAAATTCTTATAACTGTCCTGTGGAGTCTACTAATACTTGCGTTTCTGACCCTGACTTCTGTTGTGGAGAACAGTTACAGTCCTTTACTGGAAGGACATTGCAACTTTGAAGGTTGAACTAAAGATGGAGCAAAGTCTTTATATGTCATCACCCCCTCTTCAAAACCTACCCTTCACCCTCTGTTCTTGCAAACTACTGTCCCATTTCCAACCTCCCTTTCCTCTCAAGTCCTTGAAAGTCTTGTAGCTGCCTAAATTTGTGCCCATCGTTCCCGCAGTTCCCTTTTTGAATCTCCAATCGGGTTTTTAACCCTTTCACCACAGCAAATGGCCTTAAGCCAAGTCACAAGTGTCCTCCTCTGACTGTGACCGTGGTGCATTATCTCTCCTTGATCTCCCTGCAGCCTACCACAACATCCTTCTCCAATGCGACTACATTGTCCAGCTGATTCAGGCTGCCCTCACTTGGCTCCACTCTTGCCTTTCCAATTGTAGCCAGAGTATCTCCAGCAACGGCTTCTCCTCCTGGCCTTTACAGTTACTTCTGGAGACCCCATGTATCTATCCTTGGCCTCTCCATGGGAAAAGTGAGCCATCCATGGCTAACTAAAGAAGTTAACGATAGTATTAGATTAAAAGAAAAGGCTTACAATGTTGCAAAGAATAGTAGTAAGCCTGAGGGTTGGGAGAGCTTTAGAAACCAGCAAAGGATGACCAAAAAATTGATAAGGGAGAAAATAGAATGAGTGTAAATTAGCAAGAAATATAAAAACAGATTGCAAGAGCTTCTACAAGTATGTAAAAAGAGAGCTGCAAAAGTAAGCGTAGGTCCCTTAGAAGCTGAGACAGGAGAAATTATATTGGGGAACAAGGAAATGGCAGAGGCTTTAAACAAATTTTGTATCTGTCTTCACAGTAGAAAGCACAAGTAGTGTACCAAAAATGGTGGGGGACAAAGAGTCTAATGAGAGTGAGGGACTTAAAGTAATTAATCAGGAGAGAAAAAGTACTTGAGAAACTAATAGGACTAAAAGCCAACAAATCCCCAGGACCTAAAGCCTACATCCTAGGATTCTAAAAGGTAGCTGCAGAGATAGTGGATGCATTGGTTGTAATCTTCCAAAATTCCTTAGATTCAGGAAAGGTCCCAGCGGATTGGAAGGCAGTAAATGTAACCCCGCTATTCAACAAAGGAGGGAGAGAGAAAACCGAGAACTACAGGCCAGTTAACCTGACAAAAGCTAGGTGGAAAAGTAAGATGTGAGGAGGATGCAAAGAGCCTGCAAAGGGATATAGACAGGTTAAGTGAGTGGGCAATAAGATGGCAGATGGAGTATAATGTGGGGGGAAATGTGAGGTTATTCACTTTGGTAGGAAGAATTAGAAAAACAGAATATTTTTTAAATGGTGAGAAACTATTAAATGTTGGTGTTCAGAGAGATTTGGGTGTCCTAGTACAAGAAACACAGAGTTAGCATGCAGGTACAGCAAGCAATTAGGAAGGCAAATGGCATGTTGGCCTTTATTGCTAGAGGGTTGGAGTACAAGAGTAAGGAAGTCTTGCTACAATTGTACAGGGCTCTGATGAGACCACACCTGGAGTACTGTGCACAGTTTTAGTATCCTTATTTAAGGAAGAATATACTTGCCTTAGAGGCAGTGCAATGAAGGTTCACTAGATTGATCCCTGGGATGAGAGGGCTGTCCTATGAGGAGAGATTGTGTAGATTGGGCCTATACGCTGGCGTTTACAAGAATGAGAGGTGATCTCATTGAAAGATACAAGATTCTGAGGGGGATTGACAGGATAAATGCTGAGCGATTGTTTCCCCTGGCTGGAGAGTCTGGAACTAGGGGGCATAGTCTCAGGGTAAGGGGGTCAGCCTTTTAAGACTGAGATGAGGAGGAATTTCTTCACTCAGAGGGTTGTGAATCTTTGGAATTCTCTGCCCCAAAGTGCTGTGGATGCTGAGTCGTTGAGTATATTCAAGGCTGAGATAGATTGATTTTTGGACTCGAGAGGAATTAAGGAATGTGGGGATAGGGCAGGAAAGTGGAGTTGAGGTTGAAGATCAGCCATGATCTTATTGAATGGTGGAGCAGGCTCGAGGGGCCGTATGGCCTACTCCTGCTCCTAATTCTTGGTTTCTTTTCCTCATTTACAAGCTGCCCCTTGAGGCAAGAGTTTTTCCCCACATCCTGGATTCTGAATAAAGCAGTGTAATTGAGCGCAGTTCTTTTTGGTGGGGTTAGGTGGAGAAAGGGAGGAAGAATGAAAGAGGAAGCGGCCTTTTTCTGTAACCTAGGAACTTGCCACTGTGTGTCTTTTCATGTAAATAGTTGAATCAAGTAGATTAGACGGTGGAAACCTATTTTGTAATATGCCTGTATTTTGTGTACACAAGCCACATTTTATGAAAATAAGCAGTTTATATAAACTCATGGTTCTGTAACTCTATCGATGGATTGGAGTTCTGCCTTGTTTTCAATCAATATAAAAATCTACATGTTTTAATGTTAATGTGAGTTTGTCTGGTCTCTACCGTAATTACTTTAAATTGTCTACTGCACTTTAGGGAGCACCTAGTCCAGATGGAATACGGGAATCTGGACCAGTGCGAGTTCCTTTTTATTTTTTGACTTAAATTGCGTTTGAGGTGCATTTGCATGGCCATGGACATACAATGAGAGTTGGAAGCTTTCTCACCTTTCTGTTTACAAGAGAATGCTGGAGACAAGGCAGTTTGCAACAAACAAAACTGGCTGTCTGATCTGGCAATGAATCCAATTAAGGACTACAGCACTAAACATGCAACCTGTCTAGAAAGACGTTCTTGTTTTTTTTTAAAACTTGACTACTGGGCAACAAGGAAGATACTGACTATTGTTTAGGATTGATGACACACTAGCAGATGACTCTGTAGCAGACATTTCAGCGAGGTTCATGCTGTTGGTGTTTGACGCCTTCCTGCTCAATGTTTGCTTGATAGAGAAATAAATGGTGGAGACCTTTCCTAATTCAGTACTTCCCATTTTGCTGTATGTGAGGAGGTTGACTCAGGACTCTTAAGAGTTTGATCTCGCTTAAAAGTGCTTTGTTGCAGTTGTGTGTTCCAAATTGAGACATATTCAGGCTTTGCGATTTTTACTATTTTGAAGAGAGACAGCGAGTTATTTGAAGTTCTGTAATCTGGTGAAGTCTATTGTGTTCGCTCCTACTTCTCAATAAGCCTGATTTTATGGTTGTAGTCCAAACTAGACTGTCTGTTATTTTGTCCATCAGCCGGAGAGATCAGGAATTTGCGGTGGTAATCCGTATTATCTCGCGTGCATCTCATTAGTAAAAGGATTCATTATTCACCATTTGCCTGCTATTCCAGATAGTGTTCTGGTTGTTAGGGAGCGCAGTATTTCCTATGGAAGTACCAGGAATGTGGCCTAATGGTAACGAGAGCAGGAGCCTAAATTAATATCTCTGACCAGAGCAGTGCAAAACAACGGATAATATTAAATTGTGATGATGAAAGAAATGGCTCCATTTAAGGAGGTTTTGTTCACTTTTTGCACTGTATGTTTTGGGTTGCTGTTATACCACTACATTTGGTGTAATATTACTCCAGTCTGATCTACAGCCACAAAGTACACAGGTCTTCTGGGAACTTTTAGAAACCTACTTTTGACTTTTTAAGAAACATTGAGAAGCGATGCTCTTGTCTGATTTCTGGTATATTAAAAATAATCCAACTGGGAGTGAAGTTCCACACACATGTCTAAACATACATAGTGTTGCCAGTCACTGAGCTGAGTGTGCATAATTCAGGTCTGCTGGCTGTGCATTGCACTATATTGCTACCAGTCTCCCATTGGTAGCTACAGTATATTGACATAGTCTTAAAGATAGATGTCTTTCTGACTTTATAAGTGTTTAATGCTTAAAAAGTAGCTGCTCTTAATGTACTTAGTGTTGACATAAGCAGATTGTACATCCAGCTGATGGGTCTACTTTTAGACCCTTATACTCTTACAGCTTCCTAAAAACCTAGTTTCTTTGGATTCGATTTTTAAAAATTTTATTTTTAAATTCCAATCGTATAAGCTACAAGATGGCTACATAGGGGTATTGCTTAGTTTTACATATTAACTGGTGACCTGTGCAGTTGGATGTGCGTTAAGACATCTGCCTAATTTCTGTTTGAGAAAATAACTTTTTAAAATCATTATTGCCATACTTTATTTTGCATATGTTTACATTAATGTGAAATAAAATATTTAGCAGGCATTCTGATGGGAATAAGTTGGAATAATGGACTGTTATCTCCAGTATATTGGTGATTGCTGATCAAAAACTTGATAAATTTCATTATATTCAAAACATTTTATGATCTACTTTTAAAAGATTAGGCAACTACCAGATTTACACAGATTGTCATTGAAATACTTTGACTTTGTACTATAAAGGATTTTTAAACTTCAGATAGAATGTCAGTACAGAAGAACTGAGAATTTCCATGGGAAGAATGGTCCTGGAGCTGGGCAGAACTGGCTCCAGGTATCTGACAGTATTGCAGAACTACAAGGTGGAGTGTGGGTTTGGTTCACTGGATTCCTAGATTTAACGAAGGAAAGGGGAAGGGCAGTACTGTTTTGGATATTTACAAGAGACCTGTGGAGGTGGGACAGTAGAGACAGTGGAGGATGGAGAGATCCACATGTGAAATACCACGGAGAGGACAAGGAAACTATTAGTCACAAAGGGTGTGCTTTGGGCATGGAGGGAAGTGGACTGAACCAATTCAGATAGGGAGTGAGAGTTGAGCGGTGGTGACATATTCTAGGAACTTGGAGAACAAAAGGGAGTTTGGAGATGCATGTTTAGAGTGTGCTTGAGAGTAGCCTTTTTGAGCAAATGATGACGGAAATGGAGCCATTGATGTGGGCAAGTGTAGTGCCAAGGAAATGTAGTTACATGGTTGGGAGGGAGCTCAAGGCTACAGGAGGTGGGCTTCACAAAGTAGATGAGTTTGATGACGAGGAGAGCTGGAGGCAGAAGTTATTGATTTGAAGTCTGGACTTTGGGGAGAGCTGGGCGGTGGGGCATTGTTGGTTCCTGCACGAGAGGGAGTGGAGGAGGCAGAAGCTAGCACGCAAATAGTTTCAATTTTAGAGATGAAGTCCAAGCTTGACATTAGAGGTAAGGATGGAAGGAGCAGAGGAGGGAAGTCAAAGGAAGTGTTTTACTTTTTTTTAAAAAAAAGTGTTTTGAGTTTGTCATTAATTTTCTGGATAATCTGCGGTGAGTATCTCAGCTCCTGACTCCCCAAAGTCATTCCACCATCTACAAGGCACAAGTCAGGAGTGTTGTGGAATACTCTCCACTTGCCTGGATGAGTGCAGCTCCAACAACACTCAAGAAGCTCGACACGATCCAGGACAAAGCAGCCCGCTTGATTGGCACCCCATCCACCACCTTAAACATTCACACCCTCCACCACCGGCGCACCGTGGCTGCAGTGTGTACCATCTACAAGATGCACTGCAGCAACTCGCCAAGGCTGCTTCGGCAGCACCTCCCAAACCCGCAACCTCTACCACCTAGAAGGACAAGGACAAGGGCAGCAGGCGCATGGGAACACCACCACCTCCCAAGTTCCCCTTCAAGTCACACACCATCCTGACTTGGAAATCTATTGCCGTTCCTTCATCGTCGCTGGGTCAAAATCCTGGAACTCCCTCCCTAACAGCACTGTGGGAGTACCTTCACCACAAAGACTGCAGCTGTTCAAGAAGATGGCTCACCACCACCTTCTCGAGGGCAATTAGGGATGGACAATAAATGCTGGCCTTGCCAGTGACGCCCAAATCCCAGGAACGAATATAAAAAGAAATCTGCAGTAGTGAGAGGATTTGTTTGTGGAAACAGATATAGGCTCAAAATTTGCAATTGGAGGCTTCCCGTGGGCGGATGCCTCCGACCTGCAAAAAATCTACGAATTTACCTGGTGGTCTGGGAGGTTCGTAGATTCGCGCTCCTGGGCACCTCGGTACCCGCGGGTAGAGGCCCACGTGGGTCGGCCCAGCCAATGAAAGAAGGGAATCCCCATTCATACTTATGGGGATTCCATATGTACGGAACTGTCATAAGTATGACGGGGGATCACTTAAAAAAAAAAAATACACCAACACATGAAATTAAAAAAAAATTACATTTAAAATTAATTAAAATGACATTAAATTAAATATTTTAAACACTTAATTTTTTTTAATGTATATGTTTTAATGGGGCTAAAAATAAACTTACCTTATTGGACAGGGTTTTTAACATATAAATGAGTGCTAAAATTTTATTTTTATTTTTTTAAAACTCTTAAGCTGGTAAAGGCAGCCCTTACACCTGCTTTTACCAGGCCGTAAGAATCTCAAGGGCATTTGCTGGGCAGAAGTTGGGCAAATAGCGCAACTCTCCGCCCAAGGATGCCCTTCTCCCGGGGATGCGGATGATCTGTCAAGAGAATTCTTGACATCGCAAGTTCTGGGTTTTCACGCATGCACTTTGCATGCCTAAACCCGGAACTTGCACGGCCCCTACGGGTGCGTATGCACCCGTAGGGGCCGCAAATTACGGCCCCATAGTATTGGTTAAGGTGGTGGGGACAACTGGTGAAGCTAGCGTCTTTTAAAGATATGGCGGTGGAAATTGTACGCTGATTTTTCTGCAGTCATCCTTCCCTCAACTTTGCCCTACACAACAACTCTTCACTCATACTCGCCCATAACCTTGACATCACACAAGACTTTGCCACCTCCAGTGCTTTGATCACTGACTAGGACATCTCATTTGCTTCAATCCACATCTCCCTGCCGACTTCCAAGCCATCCATCATCACCACACACTTTTATAAAAAAAAAAACTCTTGACACCCTAAATGACTCTCTGCCCTCCAGAATAGCGCAACCTGCTCAACATCTTCCATGATTCTGTCTGTAACATTCATATTCCCACTAAGGCCAAGTATCGATGCTAACTGTGGGAAACAATTCCAAAACTCCTCCAGCCTGCGCAGTCACCATTGTACGCATGGAGCTAAGACACCATTTGCTAGCTGATTGGTTCCCTCCATTGTTGTCTTCATCAGAAATTCATTGATTTTTGCATACTAAGTAAGAAGGGATGAGATTTCAGTAGTCACATTCCCTGGGCTTTGGGAGAGACGATGAGACTTTGAAGGAGATGCTCAAGAGGTGGTAAAGGGTGATGAGGTGGCAAAGCCCTGTGTGATGTAAAGGTTATGGGGGGGATATGAGTGAGGAGTTGTGTAGGACGAGGTTGAGAGAGGATGAGTGCAGAAAAATCAGAGTACAAAGGAAATGGTGTGACAGAATGTGACAAGTTGACATTGGACATGGTGATGGGGGCTGTGGCAATTAGAGCAGAGAATGTGTACCTGGGTGAGGTGCCCTCGTGAGGTGGAAGGAATCATGGTCAGCCAACCAGGTTTCGGTGAAGCCCAGGATATTGATTGAGATTGCAGATTGTGAAAACATTCACAAAGAGCGCACTTATTAAAGGTGAGGTAGAGGAGGTTATCGAAGATGGTGGCAGACTTATGCAGTGAGTGTACAATGGGACAAGGAGGAAGTGGGAGAGATTTACTCCCAAAAGTGGTGGGTGGGATTTGTACCAGAAGTGGGGAATGAGGCAACATTTTTTATTTGTTCCTGGGATGTGGGCGTCGCTGGCAAGGCAAGTATTTTTGCCCATTCCCCCAATTGCCCTCGAAGATGCTGGTGAGCCGCTGCCTTGAACTGCTGCGGTCTGTGAGGTGAAGGTACTCCCACAGTGCTTTCAGGGAGGGAGTTCCAGGATTTTGACCCAGCGGCGATGAAGGAACGGCGATATATTTCCAAGTCAGGACGGTGTGTGACTTGGAGGGTAACTTGCAGGTGGTGGTGTTCCCATGCGCCTGCTGCCCTTGTCCTTCTAGGTGGTAGAGGTCGTAGGTTTGGGAGGAAAGCTACTTTGCTAGAGTCAATGGTAGAAGTTACAGTAGGCACAGTGAAGAATGCCTAAATCGGAGGAGAGGGAAGCTTGGGCTAGTCTAGGAGGTTCTTGATCCTGAGGTGGCACCAGGAGAGACAGTCATTGGTTGAGTAGCAGTAGTGGGTTGGGGGGACGAAGAGGGGTGTAGGGGGTGGTGTGTGGGGTCAGCCTCCCCTCTGCTGGCTGTTCCCTTTTAGGTTTAAACAGTTTACACTGGTCAATCTCCCACTCGTGGGTTCTCTGGGGTTCTAACAGCAGCCGATCTTTCTGGTGCTGGCTCCCCAGGTTATTGGCTGCTTGCCAGTGACTCTGTTTTAAAATCTCGTCCTCTGCCCTGAACGGACCTTCTAGGGACTCCCCATTCTCTCTCTTTACCAGGACGGCCTTAAGGACGGGATTCTGGGCTTGGACCTGCTTTAAGTCCGGGGGCAAAGCTACCTCCTGTGTGCCTCCTTTGTCCCGGATTGCGGCTACCGGACCTGCTTTACAGGGATCCCAGAACTCTCCTTCCCTGGCCCCCTGCTTGGCCAACTTGCCGGCCTTTTGGTTACCCTCCCACGTGGTATGGAGGGATCCTAAATCTATGTCCAAAGTTTTGGACATTGCCCCAGCCTGCTTGTTCCCTGTGAATCCCATTAAACTGTACGGGACCCCGTTAGACCTGGGTGAACTGGTCAGGTCTTCCGAATGGACCACCATGCTGGCAGCTCCGGTGTCCACCAAACATCTCCCCTGCGCACTCTCCACCCCCATCATACCATCGTATCCCAGGGAACACAGGTAGACAGGCTGCGCTGGTTCTAGTCATAGGCCTGGGTTGTATTGGGCAGATGGGGTCAGAGCACCGGTGGTTGCTGCTACCTTCCCTGGACCAGTCAATAGGGTCCTCATGGCGTCCAAAAATGACTCGACTATGTCTCTGCCTTTTGGGCTGGGGTTGAGGAATTCTTACCCTTGTTATCTTTCCAAGGATTCTTATACTCCTTCCTCCAGTTTCCATCCTTCCCACACCCGTAACAGTTAAGCCTTGTGCTGGAAGGGTTATTCCCTTCCTGATGCCTCTCCTTCCTACCCTGGCCGGGTTTCATTTCATGCACTTTCCCTTTTGGTGGGGGCTCTTCAGCCCCTCTACCGTTCCGGTAGGCCAGGGTCAGCTGTCTGACCACTGCCTCTTCGGTGCTCCGGGGGTCCCTCGGGTCAAACCAAAGCTCAGCTTTGGTTTTGATTCGTGGCAAGCTGTTTGCCACTAGGCTTCGGAGCCAGTGGGCCAGCTCGTCCCGGTTCAGGTTAGCCCTGTCGAGAGCCCCGTTACAAGTACCCCTGTACACGGGCCACAGCCTGTCTGCGAAAGCCTATGGGGTCTCCCCTTCGAGCTGCACTGTCCTCTCCACCCGGGAGAAGGGACTTCCATCATTCATTCCCATGGCCTTTAAAACTTCCTCTGACGGCAGTACACCTATTCTGTCCTCTCTTGCTCTCAGCAGAGAGGGACTGGTATAGCCTGCTATCCAGTGAGAACAGGAGCATTTTTGCCACCTCGGCATCATCGCACTCATTGATGCCTGCTGCCTGTTCCACTTCTATGAAGTGAACTGAGGGGTCCCCCTGTTGGGTGAGTTTACTCAGGTGGCTTACCACAGCCCTGAGCTGTTGGGTACCGTGGGGAACTACGAACTGGTTTTGGAGGGGTCCCCCATCCCCGTTATCAGCGGGTGGGCCAAACCTTTGCTGCCGACCGGGCACATCGGCCCCGGTCCCAGCCTCTCTTGTGGGGGTTTTTCCACCTCAGCTTCTGCCCCTAACTCCCCCCCCCCTTTCTTGCCAGACTTCACTAAAGCTTGGCGCTATGGGTGGTGGTCGTGGGCCCTCCTGCTCCTCAACCGGGTCGTCCCTTGGCACTATCTGTGGTGTCTGAACCGTTCTCCCCAGGTTCCCTATAAAGTCGACCTGAGCTGCACTCGGGCTTATGAGGCACACCATGCCTTTTGCCTTTCTTAGAGCAAGGTTTAGACTCTCTATCTGCTTCTGACAGGGGCCATGGTCTACATCCTCAAACCCCTGTGCGCTCATTACCTTATAGGCTACCTGTAAGCCTTTTACTGTCTCCTCCTGCTCTCTTACTTGTTTTGCCAGGCGGGCATTCTTTTCCCGCAACCTCAGCTCATTGTTCTTGGCCTCTGTGACCTGACACTGTAAATATTCCTGCTGGGTCTTATGCTCCCCCACTAACTGCACTCTTTCCTGGTTTAGAGCCTGCAATGCTAACAGTAACTTCTCCCCTGCTAGGGCCTTTGTTTGGACTTCCAGGGCTGACTCCCGAATCTCGGCTGCCTGTGCTTCAACGAGTCTGTCCAAAAGTTGGATCTGTTTCTTGAAGCACATCAGCCAGACTGCCTTTTCTATGGATTTTTTATGATCCTTCCCTTCTGTCCATTTAGCTCCAGCATCTACCGGGCGCCCAGCCTTTAACAGATTAGTGACCCACTTCTTTTCCATATTCACCTTGCTGAATACATAATCTGAAATCCTCTCTTCCATTACAGTTTTCTCTTCCGAATCAGTGTCTACTGCTTCACAACCCCTTTGCCAAGTCCTGCCGCGGTCACCATTATGTAGGGGGTGGTGTGTGGGGGGTCAGCCTCACCTCTGACTCAGTGAGCGGTTCGAATCGCTCCCACGCCCCTGGTTCTAGACCTTGGACTTATTTGGGGGTTGTGAACAAAGATGCAGTAGTCAACAGGTTTGGATGAAAGAGTTTTGACTTTTATTAAAGGAAGTAAAACACAACACAAACACTCTTATCACTCTAAAGGTGGGGAACACTTCGGTACAAGCGAGGGAAATAACATTAGAAGAATACTTCACCCCTCCCAACCCCACTTCACTAGCTAGGTTGGACTCTGGAGGACCAGGGATAATGCTCACCAAACGAATCCTTGACAGTTTAGAGGTAGGGTTTAGAGTCTTATGAGTAAAAGGTTTCGTAAGGCCCTTGTTGCCGCGAGGTGTCCGATGGTCACTGAGGCAGTCGCTCTGGTTTCTTCTTGCGTGTCGGTCTGCTTGTGAAGCTGTTGGCCTTCTTAGTTTAACTTCTTGCTGTAACTCTGCCTCTGTTTAAACTGTCTTTCCGAGCTGTGGAACTGCCTTCTTGCAGAACTGTGGAAACTGCCTTCTGCCTGCTTCTGTAATTGCAGAACTCGAACTTGTAACTGTTTTGATGGGCCTTCAATTATACTGTTCAGGCCCTTTGTCTTTTTCGCGCCAAAACCCCTTTACTAAATCGGTTTCGTGTTGAAGTGATTTAGGTTTCAGTTGAGGCCTGCTCATTCCATTGTCTTAGTTTTGGCGGGCTTGTTAAGTTTTGATGGTTTTAACTTGGTGTTAAATTGTCCTGATGGCTTCCGATGTCTCCCATTTAGGCAGGGCCTTTACGTGCCAAATCTTGTCCCTATAGATACCTGGCTGATTGGTTTTTGATGAAGTAATGGGTGTACTAGATGTTTTATTGTTTACAGGCTTCTGGCATCCTGTTTGGGCCTGGGGATATTCAAAAGGTGTCTTGAATTATTCAATTTTGGATGTGTTGTGAGGTTTTGGGTGAGGTTCTTCCTCCCTGGATTGCAGTGCAAACAAATTCCAGACAGCTTGACTCCAAAAGCTGTCCACTGCCTCGCCACACCCCTTCGCAGCCTGTCTTGTATCTGTGAAAGGTGTTTTTCCCCATAGTCATATCCAAAAGTCATTTTTCCTCAGGGTTTTTCTTCCCTGATCTTTAAAATGTCCAAAACTGAGGTTTTTACCTCAAATCACTTCACTTAGGTCCCATCATCCCAAATTCGTAGGAAAAACCCCCAAATCACCCCTTTTAGGGTTCTATACGAGTTTCTGGGGAATTTTGCGAAGCTTACAGGGGAGAGGTAGAGGTTCGAGAAGACTGGGTCCCAAGAATGAATTTTAAAAATGTCATCGGTCCTGGTGCCTGTTCCACCAATTTCTCAATAGCATCTTATCTGTAGTTACTTTGTCTAATTGTGTTACCTCCTCCTACTGCACTCTTGACTCCCACTACCACACACTTTTGTGAAAATTAAGTCAAAGTACCCCTAATAATGAGAGTCTAATGAACGTAAAGTAAATCCAGGCGTGATTGATGGGAATTACCCAATCATCTCACTATATGCAGTTTTGTATTACTTACTTGCCCAGTTTATTTCCTGCAACTAGATTCATCACTGCTTCCTTGTTGGACTAAAAACGGATGGATCTAGAAAACAGTCCTGAGCACACTCCTTTGCCACTTAGATTACTCTTAACTCCATTTATTATTTGGTTAATTAAAGACACCCATTATTATAGCATGTTCCTGCATTTTTCTCTCATTTGTCTATACATCTCTTTTTCTCTCTCTCCCTTCTTATTCCCTAATTCTGGTCAAATAGATTAAACTTTTGCAATATCCCCAGCGTCATCCTTGTGCTCCGGTGCTGTTTTAGAATCTTTGATTAACGCAGCCACCTCACCTGTATCCCTCCTGAATATTTTGGGAATGTTCAGCTCCCAGTCCTGCCCTAGCCTAAGGCATGTATGTCTCTGTTAATAGTACCAAATCATTCCCTTCATGGCAATTTGTGCCTTTAGTTCACCAGTTTTATTCATATACTTGGTGCATTTATGTGCATACATCTCAAACCTGCCTCTGTTTGATAGTCTGACTTGCTTCAATCCCTCCCATTTCTGATCTGTTCTTTTTGATGTAGCAAATCTGACTCTGGACCATCATACCAATGACAAAAACTAGAAAGCCTGTGAAATTCAAAGTTTAAAAAAAAAACATTTCATTTTTGGGAGTTTTTCTTGTGCAGTGATACACCAAGGAATTGGGTAATGGAAGTAGTCTGTCTTCCTGTCTGCCTTCTAATAAGTTTTGTATTTAATACATTGACTCTGTCTGTTTAAGCTAGAGAAGATGGAGGATTTGGGACCTTGGCAACTAATTGATGCATTGGAGAGGCTGCTGTCACCTGTGGCATTGTATAAGCCAGTCCCTCAGGAGATGAGAATAATTGAGTACAACACTGAAAGCACAGACTTAGTGTGATCTCCTTATTGGAAGGACTCTTGATTTAACTAACCAGTTGAAACTAAACCAGTGACCAGTATAAACTTGTTACTGCACAGTCATGCTTGACTCCCACGCTGTTGTGCTCAGTAGACTGTGCAGTTTATTTAAAATCTTGTTACTGTCCTTCTGGCCAGAATTGGGATCTAGCTTTGCTGATTTATAATCAACATGCTGGGACGTTTAGCCAAATTTCTTTTTAGAAATTTAGGTAAATCTCCATAGGAGAAAAGAGTAGAATAAATAGAGTAGCAATTAGCTGATCTTTAGTTGTAGAACCCTGTAGGTTGCAAGTGGAAGGGAAGGCTCGTTCTATAGTTTTAATCTTAAAATCAATTAGATGAGATGATGCAATATGTCTTGACTTCAGTATTGTACTTCAATACAGGGAGGAGGATGAGCATATATCCATAGCCATGCAGTTATCAGTTGATCTAGAAATTGATTACATAATGTAAAAATTATATAGTTTTAAATGAAGCAAATTTGTAATTCTGTAGTGACACGAATTGTTAATCGTGTTGGTGGCTTTTTAGTAATGAGACCAACCGATTACAAATGGATGGCTCTGGTGCGAGGCTGTAGTTCATTTAAGAACATAAGAACATAAGAAGTAGGAGCAGGAGTTGGCCATTTGGCCCCTCGAGCCTGCTCCGCCATTCAATAAGATCATGGCTGATCTACCTCAACTTTCCTGCACTATCCCATATCCCTTGATTCCCTTAATATTCAAAAATCTATCGCTCTCTGTCTTGAATATACTCAACGACTGAGCCTCTACAACCCTCTGGGGTAAAGAATTCTAAAGATTCACCACCCTCAGTGAAGAAATGTCTCCTCATCTCAGAATAAGGGGTCGGCCATTTAGGACTGTGACCCCCTGGTTCTTTCAAATAAAACTGTTGGACTATAACCTGGTGTTGTGCGACCTCTCAATAGACTCCCCAGCCAGGGGAAACATCCTCCCTGCATCTACCCTGTCAAGCCCCGTAAGAATTTTGTATGTTTCAATGAGATCACCTCTCATTCTTCTAAACTCTAGAGAATATAGGCCTAGTCTACTCAATCTCTCCTCGTAGGACAATCCCCCCATCCCAGGAACCAGTCTGGTGAACCTTCGTTGCACTCCCTCCTATGGCAAGTATATCACTCCTTAGGTAAGGAGACCAAAACTGTACACAATACTCCAGGTGTGGTCTCACCAGGGCCCTATATAATTGCAGTAAGACATCTTTACTTTTGTACTCAAATCCCATTGTAATAAAGGCCAACATACCATTTGCTTTCCTAATTGCTTGCTGTACCTGCATGTTAACTTTCAATGATTCCTGTACAAGGACACCCAGGTCCCTCTGAACACCAACATTTCCCAATCTCTCTCCATTTAAAAAATACTCTGCTTTTTTATTTTTCCTACCAAAGTGGATAACTTCACATTTCTCCAAATTCCATTCCATTTGCCATGCTCTTGCCCACTCACATAGCCTTGAAGCCTCTTTGCATCCTCCTCACAACTTACATTCCCACCTAGCTTTGTATCATCACATCCTTAATAGATTCTAGCATTTTCCCTACGACTGATGTCAGGCTAACTGGTCTGTAGTTCCCAGTTTTCTCTCTCCCTCCTTTCTTAAATAGTGGGGTTACATTTGCTGTTTCTGGCTGTGAGTGGGCAAGAACATGGCAAATGGAATATAATGGGCCGTATTTTGCAACCTCTACGGGTGCGTACGATTTCTGCTTAATGTTGTGTACTTAATTCCCTTGGCATTCAAGCCACATTGCACAATAGATCAAGAAAGCAGAACCTTACAGCACTTTTCCCGATAATGAATATTTTCTTGCATAGATTGCTTTGCCGAGTGTCCTTTTGGTTAAATGAGATGTTCACAATTTGCAGAACTTCAAAAACCAGAAGGTTTCGTTTAAAAGATTTGTTTTTGATTTATTTCACTGACCTGCACTGGGGATACTTGGGAGCACTTGCTAACTATTCTCTTTAAACTAATGGCTACATTATCATATATCATGCCCAAGCATTGCACTCCGAATTCTGTAGCTATCTTTTTATTATGGTTGAGTGCCCTTTCCACCCACCCCACGGCTCGGCATTGAGTTTTTTTTAAGCACTTCTTGTTCTTGAGAGGGATGCAGAGGTGAGCAGTGGAGATGTTCTGAATATCAGAAATTTTAGTTTTTGAGAAAGGTTAAGTAAATTGGGATTCATTTCTTTGGAAAAGGGGACACTTTTTGAGGAAGTTTAAGATTATGAATGGAATTGACACTTACCCTGTCATTGTTCATGTAGTGATTCAAATACCAGGTGACAGTAATTTAAATGTTTGATAATTCAGAGTAGGAAGTGAGATGAAACTTTTCACCTATAGAATAACAGGTTTGTGGAAGAAGTTTATCAGAGAAAGTCATTGGACAGTGTAAATGTGTTAGAGGCAATTAGCTGCATCTTTGGAAAGAGAAAAGTCATTTTGAGGGCTTATGGCGAGAAGCCAGGCAGGTTGAGTCAAGATCTTTTTTTTTTAAATGAGCTTGTTGGACTTAATGGGGTTTGCCCTGTTCCAAACATTTTTTTTTTCCATTCACATGCTTCAATGTCTGTCTTAGATGACCAAATGTATGAGTTGGAAAATGGGAGAAGGTGGCAAACAGTTTAGTGTACTTTTAGACTCGGGGGTTTAATCTAGTTCACAATGATGAAATGTAATCTTTGCCTTTTCTTCTCCCCTCCCCCTACACCATAACAGGTTATGACTGTTCCACTGAGCATATATCCACAGCACAAAACTACTCAGAAATTCACACTAAACCGGCACTTGCTGAAATGAGATGGTTTATGTGGGAGTACAAGTGTCACACCAGTGTATTCGGGTGACTGTTCTGATTGGGGCTATGGCCCATTTTTGGGCTGAGTAGAGGGAGCCTTGAATCTGGCTTAGTCTGTAATTTGATCTGTGATCTAACCCTACATCTGTGAGTTTTTGATATTGATGGGTACCCAACGTGAGAGAACTTCCCTTTCTCACTCAGCACTTGCCAGTTGAAGCTTTGGTTTCAAATATTGGCTGCCTGTTGCCATAAGCAAGCCATCACAGCATATTCATGCATTTTAAAAATAAAAAGGTGCTGGTGTATAGTCAAGTATTGATGTAGGGCCTGGGTGATGGAGCTGAATAGTTTTTCTTCTCTTTACATTTAATAAGAACATGCATGTTGAAAAAACACTGCAAAATTCATATCAAACTAAAATGTGCTTTTCTCTTAAAGCTGCCTGCCAACATGTCTACACCACGACTTCAACGTACAATGTCCCGAACAGGTGAAAGTTTATACAAGGCACTAGGCTTGGAGAAAGGAGCTACGCCAGAGGAAATCAAAAAAGCATACAGGTATGAAAACAGATTTTTAAATCATTATACTGTTTCATTTGAAACCATGACTATTTATTTAATGTTTTTGAGACTTTCCAGTAATGGTGTAAAATTGGTATCATAAAAGAGTTGCGTTTTATCATTCAGAATTTTTAAATGTGTAAAATTGCTTTATGATTGTACTTAAGCGCAGTATGGGTTTCCTGCATATACTGCCCATTTGGAACTTCATTTTTTTCTGCCCACTAGAACTCTGCACATATCTGGTTGCTCTTTGAACACTTAAAGTAGTGCCAGATAGGCTTTACAAGTGCCCAGTGGGTCTGCTGAGCACCTTGTAAACCAGAATCAAGTTAACACTTCAGTGCATTACTGAGGGAGTGCTGCATTCATTGTTGGAGCGGCTATCTTTTTTTTCTTTTCTCTCCCTTCATTTTTAAAATCTCTTCTCTCTGTCTGGTCTGTCTGGTCTGTCTGGTCTGTCTGGTCTGTCTGGTCTGTCTGGTCTGTCTGGTCTGTCTGGTCTGTCTGGTCTGTCTGGTCTGATGTCCAAAACTGTGTTCTCTTGCAGTTATTGCTGATTTTTATCAGAAACCCTGGCTTAATGAGTTTCTTCCCTCCCTACCCTGGAATAGAGATCAATTATAGCACCTCAACTACTGTAGCTGAAATCAGCTAATGCCCTACAGTTCAAGGACTTTCCTGAACCCTATGGCTCATTGCCATGTTGGCTGATTCATGGGACTCTGCTCTTTTTATATATCCTTTACTTTCGACATAATAATGTAGGGATGTATTTCCAGTGCTTCACAATAGAGGAGACCTTCCAAGGAAGTGTCATATTAGGGGAACAAAAATACATGCATTGTTGGGGAAAAAGGCATTTCAACCCACTAGGGGAGAAGGCTAAGAAGTTATGTGCAAAAATGAAGGGAAGGAAAACCAGTAATGGAGCAACACAGGGTACTCCAGTGTGGGTACTGACATGAAAGTATTTTATTCATTCTTGGGATGTGGGCGTATTGCCCATTAACTCTAGAAGATGGTGGCCATTTCAGAGGGCAGTTAGAGTTAACCACATACAGGAAACTTTCGTTTATCCGGCATCGACGGGACCGGCGTGGTGCCGGTTTATCGAAAGTACCGGATAACGGAGAGTTATATCTACCGAGGCTATTTTTAACAAAGAGACTCCAGGCAGCACGGGAGAATCAACTCCTGCTACTGTAGTGTTTCGGACTTCCGACAGCGCCAGGAGGCCGAGTAGTGGCACTTTTGAAAAGTACCCCTACTGACTAAATCGGCGTTCTCGGACTCGGACTCTGACTCTGGATCGGCAACATTGCCGGTTATTTGAGGAGTTTTCGGAGCACTCGGCATTCGCGGAGACTCGACTGCGACTCGGCAACATTGCCAGTTATTTGAGAGGAGTTTTCGGAGGATGATTTTTGCCGGTTAAGCGAGAATTCCGGATATTTGGGTGCCGGATAAACGAAAGTTTCCTGTACTAACTTTTTATTCCAGATTTATTTAATTAACTGGATTTAAATTTCCCGTGGTGGGATTTGAGCTCAGGCCTCTGGATTATTAATCCAGTAACATAACCACTATGCTACGGTACCCTTGTACGACATGAGTTGGTTGAGGGGAAGGATTGCCCTCTGTAGCACTCCATTGCACCACTCCTATAGGTTAGCACAGGAGGTGGAGACAAATTTCAGGATGTGCCAGCCATGGTAACTGCAGGTGTCCTCCCAGCAGATGGCACAGTTCTGCATCTGACTCTCTAATGACCCCAACCCTGTGAAGACAGGGCCCTACAGTTGTTAGTTAGATGTTCCAAAACCTTCGCACATGGAGTATGGTATCTTGGTAGATATAGCCAATCAGGATATATGAACTGCAGGTCACTCTGGCATGCCGTTTGCACGCAGTGCAACTGAGAAGTACTGTGACTGGGGTGTTTCCGAGGAAGCACCAACATTATGATAAATACTTACATTTATTTAGCTCCTCTAATGTCCTCCGGATGTTCAGAAAGTATTTCACAGCCAATGATTTACTTTTGAAGTATAGTAACTTGTTATTTTGCCAAGTACAGCAGTCAATTTGCACACAGAAAAGGAGATAAATAACAAGATAATCTGTTTTGGATAGTTGACCAGGATACCAGGCAAATTCCCCTGTTCTTTGAATAGTGGTTTGGTGACCTTTACATCTGCCTGAATAGGTATAGGGGACGTCAGTTTAACTTCTCAATTGAAAGATGGTACCGCTGACACTGGATCTTTTCTCTCAGTACTGCACTATGTCAGTCCAGATTATGTTTATTTTTATTCATTTTCAGGATGTGGGCGTCACTGGTGAGTCCACATTTATTGCTCATCCCTAGTTGCCCTAAGAAGGTGGCAGTGGGTCTTGAACCTCTGCAGGCCATGTGATGAATGCGCACCCACATTACTGTTGGGGGATATGAGTTCCAGGATTTTGACCCAGCAACGATGAAGGAATGGTTATATATGTTCAAGTCGGGATGGTGTGGGGCTTGGATGGGAACTTGGAGGTGATGCTGTTCCCATGCACCTGTTGCCCTAGTCCTTTTAGGTGGTCAAGGCGTGGGTTTGGGAAGAAGACTTGGCAAGTTGCTGCAATACATCCAGTAGATGGTACACACTGCAGCCATGGTACACTGATAATGGTTAAGCCAGTAGATGGGTTTCCGATCAAGCAGACTCCTTTGTCCTGGATAATGTTGAGCTTAAGTGCTGTTGGAGCTGCACCCATCAAGACAAGTGGCAAGTATTCCATCACACTTCTGACTTCTGCCGTGGTGGTGGAGAGGCTTTGGGGAGTCAGGAGGTGAACTACTTGCCACAGAATACCCAAATCTTGACCAATTTTGATAGCCGTGACAATTATGTGGCTGGTCCAGTTAAGTTTCTGGTCAATGGTGACCCGCCAGAATGTTGGTGGAGGACTCTGCGATGGTGCAAGAACAGAGAAACCTGGGGTTGTTTGTGCATAAATCTTTGATGGTGGCAGGACAGGTAAAAAAGCAGTTAATAAAGCATATGGGATCCTGGGCTTTATAAATAGAGGCATAGAGTACAAAAGCCAGGAAGTTGCACTAAACCGATGTAAAACACTAGTTCAGCCCCAGCTGGAGTATTGTGTCCAATTCTGGGCACCGCACTTTAGGAAGGGGCGTGAAGGCTTTGGAGAGGATACAGAAGAGATTTACTAGAATGGTTCCAGGGGTGATGATGATGATTAGACCAGGGGTGGCTAGACTGGAGAAGCTGGGGGTTGTTCTCAGAGCAGAGAAGTCTAAAAGGAGATTTGGTAGAGGTGTTTAAAATCATGAAGTGTTTAGCTAGAGTAAATAAAAAGCAACTGTTTCCAATGATAATGGGTCAATAAACAGAGGGCACAGGTTTAACAATAGCAAAATACTGCGGATGCTGGAAATCCGAAATAACAACAGAAAACGCTGGAAAAACTCAGCAGGCCAGGCAGCATCCGTGGAGAGAGAAACAGAGTTAACGTTTCAGGTCGAAGACCTTTCGTCAGAACTGGAAAAAAACAGGAAATGAAATAGATTTAAAGCCAGTATAAAGCTGGGAAAAGGGGGAGGGGATGAAAGAACAAAAGGAGAGATTAAGAGACATTAAGAGATAATCAGGGCAAGAGGAGGTGTTAATGTGACAGGTTGAGGCTAAATGAAGTGTGAAATGCACTGGCAGAATGAAGGACAGCTGCCAGCTTCTGGGAGGGAAAAAAAAGGCGGGGGAGGCCAAACAGAAGGGTGGATGAAAAAATAAAATATAAATGTGATGGGGGTCGAGGTTATGATCTAAAATTGTTGAACTCGATGTTGAGTCCAGAGGGCTGTAGGGTGCCTAAACGAAAGATGAGGTGCTGTTCCTCGAGCTTACGCTGAGCTTCCGTGGAACAGTGTAATAGGCCGAGGACGGTGAGGTCAGAGTGGGAGTGGAGCAGTGAATTAAAGTGACAGGCCACCGGGAGCTCGGGGTCCCCCTTACGGACTGAACGGAGGTGTTCCGCAAAGCAGTCACCCAATCTGCGTTTGGTCTCCCCAATGTAGAGGAGACCTGCATCGTGAGCAGCGAATACAGAGTACTAAATTGCAGGAAGTACAAGTAAATCGCTGTTTCACCTGGAAGGGGTGTATGGGGCCCTGGACAGGTTTAAGTTGTGCGGCAAAAAAACCAGAGGGGAGGTAAAGGAGAAAAAATTACACACGAGTTGTGATCTAGAATGCACTGCCTGATGGGGTGGGGGGATACGGATTAAATAGTAGCATTCAAAAGGGAATTGGATAAATACTTGAAAAGGAAAAAATTGCAGAACTATGGGGAAAGAGCAGGGGAGTGGAACTAATTGGGTGATGGGTCAAATGGCCTCCTCCTGTGCTGTACTATTCTATGGTAATACCATTGTCAAGGGGAGATGGTTTTACATCCACCTGAGGGCAGGCGACCTCAGTTTAATGTCTCATCCGAAAGACTGCACCTCTGGCAATGCAGCACTCCTTAGTACTGCACTGGCGTGTCCGGCCTGTACTCCAGTCCTTGGAGTAGGGCTCGAAACCACAACCTTCTGACTCTGAGGCGAGACTACTACCACTGACCCCAAGGCTGACACTTATGATGAAGGGAAAGTTATTGATAAAGCAGCTGAAGATATGTAGGCCTAGGGCACTGCCCTAAGGAGCTCCTGCAGCGATGTCCTGGGGCTGTGATGATTGGCATCAACAACCACATTCATCTTCTTTTGTGTTAGGTATGGCTCCAGCCACTGGAGAGCTTCCCCCCCCAATCTGCAATGACTTCAGTTTTGATGTCGAGGACAGTTGCTCTCACCTCACCTGGAATTCAGCTCATATCCATAAAAAATAGGAGCAGGAGTAGGCCATTTGTCCCTTCAAGCCTGCACCACCATTCAATAAGATCATGGCTGATCTTCTACCTCTTCTCCACTTTCCTGCACAATCCCCATATCCCTTGATTCCCTTAATATTCAAAAATCTATCAATCTCTGTCTTGAATATACTCAACGACTGAGCCTTCACAACCCTCTGGAGTAGAGAATTCCGAAGATTCACCACCCTCTGAAGAAATTTCTCCTCATCTCAGTCCTAAATGGCCGACCCCTTATTCTGAGACTGTGACCCCTGGTTCTAGACTCCCCAGCCAGGGGAAACATCCTCCCTGCATCTACCCTGTCAAGCCCTGTAAGAATTTTGTATGTTTCAATGAGATCACCTCTCATTCTTCTAAACTCTAGAGAATATAGGTCTAGTCTACTCAGTCTCTCCTCATAGGACAATCCTCCCCCCCCCCCCCCCCCCCCCCCCATCCCAGGAACCAGTCTGGTGAACCTTTGTTGCACTCCCTCTATGGCAAGTATATCCTTCCTTAGGTAAGGAGACCAAAACTGTACACCATACTCCAGGCGTGGTCTCACCAGGGCCCTATATCATTGCAGTAAGACGTCTTTACTCTTATACTCAAATCCTCTTGTAATAAAGGCCAACATACCATTTGCTTTCCTAATTGCTTGCTGTACCTGCATGTTAACTTTCAGTGATCCGTGTACAAGGACACCCAGGTACCTCTGAACACCAACATTTCCCAATCTCTCACCATTTTAAAAAAAATACTCTGCTTTTCTATTTTTCCTACCAAACTGGATAACTTCACATTTCTCCACATTATATTTCATTTGCCATGTTCTTGCCCACTCACTTAACCTGTCTATATCCCCTTGAAGCCTCCTCACATCCTCCTCACAACTTACATTCCCACCCAGCTTTGTATCATCAGCAAACTTGGATATATTACATTTGGTCCCCTCATCCAAATCACTGATGTAGATTGTGAATAGCTGAGGCCCAAGCACTGATCCTTGCGGTACCCCACTAGTCACAGCCTGCCAACCTGAAAATGACCCGTTTATTCCTACTCTCTGTTTTCTGTCTGTTAACCAATCCTCAATCCATGCTAGTATAATACCTCCATCCCATGAGTCCCAAATTTTGTTTAATAACCTCTTGTGTGGCACCTTATCGAATGCCTTCTGAAAATCCAAATACACCACATCCACTGGTTTCCCCCTGATCTATTCTGCTAGTTCCAACCTCAAAAAACTCTTAAATTTGTCAAACGCGATTTCCCTTTCATAAATCCGTGTTGACTCTGCCCAATCCTATTATTTTCTAAGTGTCCTGTTACCACGTCCTTAATAGATTCTAGCATTTTCCCTACTACTGATGTCAGGCTAACTGGTCTGTAGTTCCCCGTTTTCTCTCTTTCCCCCCTTTCTTAAAAAGTGGGGTTACATTTGCTACCTTTCAATTGTGGGAACCGTTCCAGGATCTATGGAATTTTGGAAGATGACAACCAATGCATCCACTATCCCTATAGCCACCTCTTTCAAAACCCTAGGATGTAGGCCATCAGGTCCAGGGGATTTATCGGCTTTCAGTCCCATTCATTTCTCCAGCCCTTTTTTTTTTACTAATTTCTTCCAATTCCTCATTCTCGCTAGAGCCTTGGTTTCCACTATTTCCGGGAAGTTTTTTGCGTTGTCTTCCGTGAAGACAGACACAAAGGGCTGGATTTTGTCTTGGGGTTGGGTTGGGGTCGTGTTTGCCCCCCCCCCCCCCCCCCCGGACTCCAGATTAATGTGGATGAATGATGCAATTTTCACTTAATTGGGCAATTGAGTTCCAGCATGTGGGAAGCCATGAACCAATTAGTGGTTTCAGTCTGAAAGTCACCTCTGATGATGTCATCATTGCAGGTCAGACTGGCTTTTGCTGTGAGTGGTTGCAGCAGCGAGAGAGAGAGACTCTGAAGACATTCAATGCAGCAGCATCAGAGGCGACTTTCAGACCTAATACTACTACCTTCATCACAATACTACTACTACCTTCATCACATCTCCGTTGTAATAGTGGACCTGCAGCTGATAGTCAGCTATCCACTTGTGCTCCCGCCAGGTTTCACTGGAGTGTTTCACATCAGGCGTACTTCACGTTGGAAAAGGGTTAAACTAGCTAAAACGTTTCAAAATGGCATTACAGAGCCAATTTAGGGCTTGTTAAGGGCTTTAATGGCCTCTCCCGCCTCTTGGAGGCGGGACGGAGTCGGGAACCCCGCGACCGATTTTGTCAAAATTGCGTGGAGGCGGGATGGGGTCGGGACCCCCAAATCTGCAACTTTAACCCCCCACACGCCTCCAAACCCGACTCCACGGGTCATTGAAAATCCAGCCCAAAGTATTTGTTCAATTTCCCTGCCGTTTCCTTATTCCCCATTATAATTTCTCCTGTCTCAGCCTGTAAGCACCCACATTTACTTTTGCTAATCTTTTCCTTTTTATATACCTATAGAAGCTTTTGTAGTCTGCTTTTATGTGTCTTGCTAGTTTACTCTCATTCTATTTTCCCTTTCTTTATCAATTTCTTGGTCCTCCTTTGCTGAATTCAAAAATCCTCCCAATCCTCAGGCTTACTATTTTTTTGGCAACTTTATAAGCCTCTTCCTTTGATCTAATACTATCTTTAACTTCTCTTGTTAGTCATGGTTGGACCACTTTTCCTGTGGGGTTTTTATGCCTTAAAGGAATGTATATTTGTTGTAAATTATGTATTAATTCTTTAAATACTAGCCTTTGCTTGTCTACCGTCATACCTTTTAATGTAGTTTCCCAATCTACCATAGCCAACTCGCCCCTCATACCTACATAGTTTGCTTTGTTTAGATTTAAGACCCTAGTTTCGGATTTAACTAAATCACTTTCAAACTCAATATAAAATTCTATCATATTATGGTCACTCTTCCCTCAAGGCCCCTTTACTACTAGGTTATTAATTAACCCTTTCTTATTGCATAATACTAGATCTAAAATAGCCTGTTCCCTAGTTGGTTCCTCAACATACTGATCTAGAAAACTATCTTGCATACATTCCATGAATTCGCTCTCCACACTTACTGCAAATTTGGTTTGCCCAGTCTATATGTAGATTTAAAGTCCCCCATGATCACTGTATTACCCTTGTTACATGTGCCTCTAATTTCCTGACTTATACTCTGCCCTACATTACAACTACTGTTTGGGGGCCTGTTTTTAAAAAAAAAAAACTCCCACCAATGTTTTCTGCCCCTTGCTGTTTCTTAGCTCCACCCAAACTGATTCTACTTCTTGATTTTCGGAGCTAAGATCCTTTCTCTCTTTATCCCATCCTTTATTATCAGGGCTACCCCTCATCCTTTTCCGTTTTGCCTATCTCTTCTAAAAGTTAAGTATCCTGGAATATTTAGTTCCCAACCATGGCCTCTTTGCAACCATGTCTCCGTTATGGCTATTAGATCAAACCTGTTAATTTCTATCTGCACTATTGATTCATCTATTTTGTTGCAAATGCTTTGCGCATTCAGATATAGTGCCTTTAGTTTTGACTTATTTCTATTTTTCCCTGATGTCACCTTAGTCACTGATGCCTTATTACCTTTGTTACTCTCTCTCTCCCTTCCTGACCCACGCTGCTTATTTTTACCCAAAACTCTACCCTGCTCTAGAGCCTTGACATTTCTCTCTCTGCTTTTAAATTTACTCTTTCCTGAATCCTCCCACCCCGCCACCCCTTCATTAGTTTAAAGCCCTGTCTACTGCCCTAGTTTTTCGGTTCGCCAGGACACTGGTCCCAACCCGGTGGAGCCCATCCCAACGGAACAGCTCCCTCTTTCCCCAGTACTGGTGCCAGTGCCCCATGAACTGAAACCCCCTTCCTCCCACACCACTCTTTGAGCCACGCATATAAACCTCTAATCTGTTTGTCCCTATGCCAATTTGCGCGTGGCTCAGGTAACAATCCAGAGATTATTGCCTTTGAGGTTCTGCTTTTTAATTTGAATCCTAGCTCCTCAAACTCCCTCCGCAGAACCTCATTCCTAGTTCTACCTGTCGTTGGTTCCTCCGTGGACCACAACAACTGGATCCTCCCCCTCCCACTCCAAGTTCTTCTCCAGCTGCAAGGCGATGTCTTTAACCCTGGCACCGGGCAGGTAACACAACCTTCGAACTCTCGGTCATGGCTGCAGAGAACAGTATCTATCCCCCTGACTATGCTGTCCCCTACCACAACTACGTTCCCTTTCACTCCCCCCACTTGAATGGCCTCCTGCACCATGGTGCCATGGTCAGCTTGCTCATCCATCCTGCAGGCTTTTCCCTCATCCACACAGGTAGCAAGAACCTCATAGCTGTTGGACAAGGGCAAAGGCTGAGGCTCCTCCAGCACTGCACCTGGGGTCCCCTTACCTGCCTGAGTTGCAGTCACACCCTCCTATCCCTGACCACTAGCCAGACCTGTACAATTACCTAACCTAAGGGGTGTGACTGCCTCCTGGATCAAAGTGTCCAGGTAACTCTCCCCATCCCTGATGCCCCGCAATGTCTGCACCTCAGACTCCAGCTCAAAAACTCTGAGCTGAAGTTCCTCAAGATGCAGGCACTTACTGCAAACGTGGTTGTCCGGAATCGCAATGCTCTCCACAAACACCCACATGCTGCAGTTGCGGCACACCGCCTGCACTGCCATCCCTGTATGACCTTGTTTTATTTAATTAAATGTAATTGAATTTGTATTTAGGTAACTTAGTTTACAGTGTAGTTTCTTGACGACTTACTTGATCTCGATTAAGTTAAGGGTACTGAAATTAAATATCTACCTGTAACACAAAGCACTACAAGTAGTGTAGGCAAAAAGCAACAACTCCTTCCCCCTTTCTCTGAATTCCAAATTCCCAAATAAAACTCTCTGTTCAAGGCCACTCTGTTTAATCCCGCTCTGTGCAGACCACTATGTTTGGTCCAAGGCTGTAATGAGGTCTGGAGCCGAATGGTCCTGAAGGAACCTAAACTGAGCCTTGGTGAGCCGGTTATTAGTGAGTAACTGTGTGTTTTTCTCTCCCTTCACCTTTCTCTGCTTGGTAGCATTATTGATGTCTCCTTCCATTACTTTGCTGAAGATTGGGAGTAGGCTGATAAGGTAGTAATTGGCCCATTTGAATTTGTCCAGCTTATTGTGGAAAGGACATACTGTGAAATTTTCCACATTGTCAAGTAGCTGCCAATGTTGGTGCTCTCCTGGAACAGCTTGGCTAGGGGTGCAGATATTTCTGGAGCAAAGGTCATCAGCACTACAGCCAGGATGTTGCTGGGGCACATAGCCTTTGCTGTGTCCAGTGCACTCAACTTATGTGTTCAAATTGTGAAGTGTGACTGGAAATTACAATAAGGCATCCGAATATCTTAGTATTGCCATTGGCTCATCTTTTTCTGCTTCTTTTGGGAATAGGAGCTTCTGTTTGCACTAGTTTTCTGACAAAGTGAGCTTTCTTCACTTCTGTCTGCAGGTGTTCAGGTACCAGTGGGTGGCCCAGAGCATCTATCATGCAGCTTGACCTGCCTGGCGTCCCTCCGTTAATCCTACTCCAAGCACCTCTGAGAGGAATTCCCATTGGTGCCAGTATTGGGGACGTATTTAAAAGAAAATGCAAGAAAAAGCGCGCAGAAAGTCAAGAAAAATAGTTAAGAAATGGCTGAATTGCAGTTACTTTAACATTACTGAGTTCTTTCCATGATCTTTCACATATTTACATTCCCTAGCAATGCTGGATGCCCATTTTGTGGGTTAGAAACAAAGTTCTGCTGACCAAAATGGCATGCAGGGCATCTCGGCCTCCAAATTAAATATTAAGATAAAGCTCCTATCTGTTTTAGGCAGCAATATCCAATTCTGGTGTGCGATGCCCATGAGAAATTGTTTTGTGATGGAAAGTGGACTGAAATCTCGTGTTCAGTAATTCTGCCTGCTTCTCCAATCAGGTTTGAATTAAAATTTGTAGCCATGAAGGTTATTTCACCATATACTAAGAA
This sequence comes from Squalus acanthias, assembly GCA_030390025.1. NCBI lineage: Eukaryota > Metazoa > Chordata > Chondrichthyes > Squaliformes > Squalidae > Squalus > Squalus acanthias. Next base: position 65,491,147 of record CM059433.1, on the reverse strand, counting down.
TCCGCAATGTTGCAGTTGAGCTGCTGAAATTATTAAGCAGAATGAAAAAGATTAGTAAAAGAATTACACTTTTTTGTGACCATTCGAATTGCAATAGTTTCTGTTTGTTAAAATGACCCCCATTTTCCTGCAGTAATTTTCCTGTATTACAAACATTTGTTTTTCTTCTAACCTGATGCAGTATTGAATTCTGATATTGCTTTACCTATTGTAAGAATTCTGTTTGTGAACTAAATACAATATTTAATAAGCTGTACAGTTCTGCTGCTGAGTTGCTTTTAGGTTAAATTTAGTTTCTTGCCATTATACCCTCCTCAAAATATATCTCAAATGATTTGAATGCTGGTGATTTACCAAAATAGCAAGAGTTAAAGACGGTAGTGATGTGAACAAGTTTGTGATCCTGGTTTAGGATGTAAAATTCAACTTTATGATGATGGAAGCAGTACCTGAGGTGCTGTTCCAGGTAGTCATGTTACATGGGTTAAGGAAGGTGGTTTAATTTCCAGTTTTGTTTTGAATTAGCCCTAGCTCAAGAACAATTTGTCTCCAGCAACTTTTTGTGACCTGTTTGTAGTCTTGAAGTTTTAATCATTTGTTTTCCAACTAGAAAACTCGCTCTCAAGTATCACCCAGACAAAAATCCAGACAATCCTGATGCGTCAGAAAAGTTTAAGGAAATAAACAATGCAAATGCTATTCTGAACGACGACAATAAGAAACGCATCTATGATGAGTATGGCTCAATGGGACTGTATGTGGCTGAGCAGTTTGGAGAGGAGAGCGTCAAATACTACTTTTTGATGAACAAATGTTGGTTTAAGGTGGGTTTAATTTAAAAAAAAAAATATTATGTTGGTTGAATTGTAATCTCTTATTTTTGAAATTCTTCTATAAATCCTTTACTAACCTAATGGTTCAGTATTAAGCTGTCTAAGTGTTTCTACTGTTCATGGTATTTAAATGTTAGTTGCCAATTTTTGTTTGATTTTTGCTGCACCAAAATGGAAAAAAGCTTAAAGCAAGTGTATGCATCAAACTGGCTATATGGTTGCTCCCATACCATGATCAGACTTTTGAGTATGTCCCTTGAACTGTGTTCCTAGTACTTCTGACCTTTTTTTCTATATATGTACACACGAGTATGGAAACATTTGGAAACTGTAAATTTGTTTCCATACTTTGTATTTTTGTGCACAGTAGTTTTAATGTAAGATTACAACTACATCAGGTAAAAAATCTTGCATACAGCTGTATTTCCTGTCGACTGAACCCTACTTCCTGTGTCTTTTTTTAAGTGAGCATTTATAATGGAAGACCCCTGTATCACCCTCTTGTCATATGGCGGTTAGATGACTTCTCCTCTGCACTCCCAGCCACCTAAATTTTGAGTGTTTTTTGAATATTTTTTCTAGTATTTTAAACCTGATTTGGGGGGGTTTCCACCCCATTTTCAGGGGAGATCCACTAGTTTGTGGACACCTTATTCCAGTGAGAAGTCGCACAACACCAGGTTATAGTCCAACAGCTTTATTTGAAATCACAAGCTTTCGGAGCGCTGCTCCTTCGTCAGGTGAAGTGAAGAAATACAAATGGGCACAGCATAAATAGACAGAACAATGCCTGTGCAGAGAACAATGCCAGACGACTACAGTTAATCTTTCTAACTGCCCTTTATCACACCTCGGCAGAGAGACAATCACGGCATTGCCGTGATTGTCTCTCTGCCGAGAAGGGCAGTTAGAAAGATTAACTGTAGTCGTCTGGCATTGTTCTCTGCACAGGCATTGTTCTCTGTCTATTTATGCTGTGCCCATTTGTATTTCTTCACTTCACCTGACGAAGGAGCAGCGCTCCGAAAGCTTGTGATTTCAAATAAAGCTGTTGGACTATAACCTGGTGTTGTGCGACTTCTCGCTTTTGTCCACCCCAGTCCAACACCGGCATCTCCGCATCAGGACCTTATTCCAGGCCATGGAGTGACACCTTCCTGTTCCTCAACTGCCCTTTATGATCTGACCTCAAGCCCAGTCCATAGCCCAACCTGCCAAATGCCACAGAAGGTGATCTGGCCATCACCCACCCCTTTTCATATTCTCATAGTAGGCATTGGTCTTGAACCTCTTGACCCCGCCTTACCTTTTGATATCTCCAATGTCTATCTCCTGCCTAGATGATGCCATGGGGAACTTGAAACATTCAAGGAGGTTCAGTATTTTAATCCATTTTTTTAAAAATTTAATTTATTTTTAATGGGACCTCTTGCCCTGCTGCACTGTGCCCTTGACTGGTTCTGTGCCCTCCCTGCAGCTGGCTCTAGGCCTTCCCCTGCCAGTTCCCGCTGCCAGTCTTGTATCTCTTCCTTCTTGGGTACACCTACACTGCCTCCCTCTCTACCCTCCCTGTCTTCTTCCCCCCCCCCCCCTCCCGATGTCTTCTGGTCTTTACTGTTTCTGGAAATAGATGATGAGGGGGCAGGGTGAGGGTTTGGGGAAAATGGAAGGGAAGAAGGAGACATAGGGAGGGGTCAGAAGAGGAAGTAACAAGGTGGGGAAAGGAAGGATAGATTGAAGAAGCAGATCTCTGGTAAGATGAGGGCTGATTACCTCCATTATCCTTTACTCTCATCTTCCAAAAGAGTGACAGATCCCAGTCTTTCCCAATCTACTCCGTACAAATATGCACACAATCATGGAATATAAGACTGAAAATACCACTAACATTTTCATAATGCTCTTAATGAAAATGCAGTTTGACTTATTCAATCCGCATAAATTGGTGCCTCTGATATGTTTTATATTTCATGGGATAATAGAGTATCCTATACCTCACTGAGAAATGCCACAGATCATCTGCAAGTCTTTTATAAATATTTCTGACATTGTTCTTAGTCTGTTTTTTTTGACCCCACTGTTCCTCTTGTGTACTGTTTACCTCAGCAGTGTCAGCTGCAGCAAAATGCCCACTGAAACTCAGGCAGTCTAAGTAGTTCCTATGTTCAATGAAAATCCAGTAGTTTCGGTAGTGTTGAGAATACTTTAATCCTATTATTAGAATTGGGAATGCTTATAGAGAAAGGAGTGCCGGTTTGGAAGCCAGAATGAACTTTCTGTATATCAATGCTGTTGATGTTTCATAATCTGCCTTCAGGAGCTGTGATTTGAAATTGTAAATACAGATACTATTTGCCTGCCCACCGCCCCCCCCCAATTCAAGAAAATGCCTATCTCCCATGTGGCATTGTTGAGACACTTGCAGTAATCAAATTTGACCATTTGGTGCCAGGATGTTTGAGCAACTACTAACTACATCTTGAATACAGACTTGACGTTCCAGTAGGGCTTGTGTTTCACAGACTAGCCTACATTTTGTCCACAATAAAACCCAATAAAGGTTGAGGAGAAAAAAATACACAATCGATTAAGTGCCAAGTAAAGGTTTTGGGTGGGGGTTGTGGGTGGAGAACAGACGGGGAATTGGGATTTAAAGATGGAGCTGCCGTGGTTAACAAAAATGGCAGAAACTGTTGGATGGACAAAATGGCCTTGTTTTCCTTTTACATTACAATAAACTGGCATCCTTAATCTGTAATATAATAAACTATCCTTAATCAAGGTACACTTCCATATCCCTTCACTGGAACATACTGGCTACTAAATTACACATTTTAAAGGTCTCATTGAAAAAGGTTCTGGGCAGGTTTTTAGCTTGATTTTAGAGACACAATCTGTTGTCATTCATGTATCAGATTGCATGAAACGAAAATATTTGAACACTTTTTTTAAATTATGTGACCCTGCAAAACCACACTGCAGAATTTTGTGCTCAGCATGCATTTTTCTGGTTGCTGAAATGATGGTTTTAGACGTGTTGAGTCGGCTACAACTGACTGGGAGCGCAAGATGGCAGTAATTCTTTTAACAATTGGACGCAATGATTATCTTTAATGCAAGTAATTTCATTTTGAACGTCCATATTTTTAAAAATATTGGAAAATCAACTAAAACTGGAATGCTTCAGTTGGGATTGAACTGTAAACTCCATAATCTTAATTCAGATGTGGCAGAACCTTCAGTGCTTTTTATCTACAAGTCCTGACATTTGATTGAAGGACATGGATAATGTTTGATCTGAGATAGTCTCATTAATCCCAGCAGGCTCTATAGATTTTAAATAAAAGTCAAGTGATGGATGTTAAAAAATAGTTCAGTTGCTCTATTTGCTTTTTAATGTCGTAGCACATAGAAAACTCTTTCAAGACATTTTTAACCATAATCTTTTTTTCATTATGTGGCAGGCTCTTGTTGTATGCTGTGGCATTGTCACTGGATGCTGCTGTTGCTGTTGCTGCTGCTTCTGTTGTGGAAAATGCAAACCGTCAGGAGAAATGGAAGATTATGATATTATAAATCCTGAAGACTTAGAGGCACAGATTAGAGCAGAGCAAGGTGGTGGTGGTAAGTCTATACAAATGGACACTATTTCAGTTACCTGTGAAGATATTTTGTAAGCTGTTAACTTTTGTTTGATTGTGATGATTTACAATGCAAACTATTTACTCCAAATTAACCATTGGAATTGAGTAAAAGTTTTTTTTCCAGAACGATTTAGTTGGTAATGTTCTTTAAAGTTAACCAACCACTTTTCTTTATCCAGCATCAATGAGCTATAAACAATAGCACATGTAATGATCAGGTCCAATAATCAATTTTTGAAAGTATAAAGTTGTATGGTTCAAACACTGAAAATATTCGTGCGCAACTGAATGTTTCTCATTGTCTACCTAATGTCAAGATTTTTCTAGATTCTATAATTTAAATTTTTTTTTTATTGTGATTTAAGATAACTAATGTTTGATTTTTCCTGTATGGAGGTTCCCAGAATTTGTGTAACATAAGTCATGAGTGTGACCTCTGAATACAAGAGTAAATTCTGCTTTCTACTGTTAACTGTGAAAGGGTTTGATTCTAAAGTATAATGTTGCACCCAAATGGAAGCTTTGTATTGCTGACCTGTAGATTTTCAACTGCTTGTTATAAGTAGAAATGGGATTGGAGATTGTTTGACATTGCCAGTATTGGGATAGAATGTTCTCTATGTTCAGTTGCCTTAATTCTTCTGACAAAATGTTTCATGACTGGATTGTTTGAAAAGAATGTGGTTAAAATTGGTTGCCATTAAATTATACACTGTCGTTCACATTAGCTGTGCAATCTTGAAAATAAAACTCATGTTAATATTTGGGCAGGAGCCATGTAATCCTCCCATACTTTGTTGTTTTAACTTTGGTAATTTTTTTTGGAATAATGTAAGCTGGAAGGAAAATTGGATGCAAAGTCTTCACCACTAGTCATTGTTTCATGGGTCCCAGGTTTGATGGGAGAGACTAGTAATGGCAGAAAACTAGAGCAAGGAATAAATTGCCCATTAATGAGTCTAGATAGCTCTTCATAGAACCCTGTGGTTGAAAGTTTTGTCAAACAATTGAAGATGACTAATCATGGGACGGTTGTATAATTCCTACTTAAACACCTTAAAGAAGGAACATTTTGTCACTCCCATTAGTTGAATAAGGTTTCTAGAGTTTTAGGGTGTTCATTGTTGGAATTATATTTTTGGACACTGGTGGATGCTCCTCTTGGTGTCACATGGTCTCAGCCCACTCTGGTTTTGGCACCCAGTGCAAACATCATACGGGACTAAGTTAGAAAAGGGATAATTATATTCCATCTCCTCTCATAGTCTAAAATTGTCCTTGTATCAGAATCCCTAAACTTAACATTTGGAAAATCTCCATTGTTATAACTGGCTGAGACAATTGTTTGAGCAACGAATGTTGCACTCTGCCACAGATATTGTGCGTGCAATACCTTTGTGGGTGCTGTTTGTTTTCAGTATATTTATCAGATAGTAAATGGCACTGCTGATTTGTGCCAAACTATTTCTAAATTTCAATTGTTAAGTCTCTCCTTTTTTTTTTCCTGATTTCCAAGTATGTGGTCAAGGAACAAACTTACTGCAGTTTTGATTTTCATTCAAGGACTACTACATAGGTTAATACTTAACCTTGATCTAGCCACTGAGAGTCAGAACAGGTCTTGCTGTACCAGTTGAGAAGATGTGTAACTCATGCCATGTACAGCAAAAAACTAATGTACGAGATGGAATCTAATTCTTCCCTCTTCTGACTTAGCCCCAATCTAATGCTTCCACTAGCTGTCAAAATTGGATGTGTTCAATTTATTAACCCTTGCATAAGCACAAAAGTTCACAAAAATATAAGTTGCTTGCTTCATTGGGGTTTAATTCCCACGATGCAAGACTCTTCAAAAATGAGCACAGTAAGATGGTTTAAAATGTGTTGTTTATGATTGTATATAGACTGCATTATAGGAGCAGCAGTTTGTTTTTAGGTATGTGGTTTTGATTGCACTCTTGGATCACTTGGGCATATAAGATGTCCCAAACTTTTGTTGATACTTGATCATTTTGGTCTCTAATTGATCTGTTCCTCTGTTTAAATTGTTAAATGTGCCTATTGTATCCCATTGCATTATAAGGAAAGAGCAGTATGTTATGTACATTTTACTGGATCAAATTGCCCAGAAGTATTGCCTCAATCTGTTGCTGAATATCCCAATCTTGAATTAAAAGTCATTTGAATGAAGATTGTGCTCTTTGATTACTAAGAACAAACTGCTAGAACAATCTGAGGATTGGAATTGTGTATTATGTACTGAATTAAAGTAGTCAGTATTGTATAACTTACTCGATTAACTAGCAATTTTTTTTAGAAAGGAATGTTGGCCTTTTCAGTTTTATCCTTCTGAACTTGAGAAGGTGAACTTTATTCTAAATCACTTCGAGTCAGTGCCAACAAGTGCATTCCCATGGGCACAGCTCCATCTTGCACACTCACCTGAGGCAAGTAAAGTTCTCTGCCATATGATGGTTAAAAAGCTTGTGTAGCTCCACAATTCTTATTTTCCAACCTATAAAGAACAGTTATCATTGAGGAAGCTTAAATGAAATATTTCACTTGATGCTGCTTCCTTATCACTTGTTAAACCACTTTTGGTTGACAAAATTAGAATGGTCCCCAACGTGTTGATGAGTAAGTAGGACTGTATTCCCTACACTTCACTCCTCTGTATGGGGGCACTTGAAACAATCATGACAAGTTGCATAATTCCCAATCACTACAATTGTGCAGTTCCATTTTATTGTAATGAAAAGGTGATAGTCTGTTCTCCCAGATTTTTATTGTGGAGAAAGTGTAGTTAAGCTCACCAATGTGTACCAGTTACTAAATGTTGCCAAATTCAAAGTTATTTTGTGTCATGGTTAGCCTCATCAAATTCAGTTAAAGAAAATTTTAAATTTAGACTTGTATAAAATACAATTAACTTTCCTTTGATATTGCAATTCTAACTAATCAACAGACTTGGTATCTCAATGTACTAACTTCCTTCATATGAGGGGTTATAGTCATTTGAATTCAGTGTGCAATTAATTCACTGAATGTGCTATACAAAGGCCATTCAGTTCATTAGGCTATTAACTCTCCTGAGGAAATGTTCTGCAAGAATGCTCCTTGATCCTCAAAGGCAATAGAACAAAATTGCAGACTGCACCTCAAGTATCAGCTTGGGCCTGTGTCACCACTTGCACTTTCTGAGTAGGTTTGTTCTGAAGTTCCAGGATTTGAGCACATAATCTCGGCTGACATTTTAGTGCAGTACTACATTGTTGGGGATACTGTCTTTTTGATGAGATGTGATGCCCAAAACCCCTTCTGCCTGTTCAGATGGATGAAATGTAATAGATTCCATGGTACTATTCGAAGAACAGGGTAGTTCTCCCCATGTCCTGACCAACATTTACCTTCTAACCAACACCATCATAAACTGATTAACTGGTCTTTTATCTTGCTGTGTGCAAATTTGCTACCATGTTTGCCCACAAAATAACAGTGACTGCACTTCAAAAGTAATTAATTGCCTGTGAAGTGCTTTGGGATATCTTGAGGACATGAGACATGCTAGATAAAAAATTCTTCTCCTCTCCTCCTTGTGGTATCTCATTATTCAACTTTGGCCTGCAGCTCTTCAATCTCCCTCTTTCTCTCTTCCTCTCCCCTCCTGACCTCAGCAGCAGAGGACCGTTATGTTCCATGAACTACTCAGTCTCATTTTATCTATATTAACCGCAAATCTTGTTCCTACTCAGACAATTAGCCAGCTCCTTTTTTGAAAGGGTAAATGGACTAAGCATCAAATAATTTTGTTGGGAGTCTGTTCCATATACTCTGGAGGGAGGGCAAGAAGAGTTAACAATTGTTAACTTGTGCTCTCTAGTTCTGTACTTGCCCATATCAGATACTCTGCTTATCTCCACTCTATGCCCCAAATCCTTTAACATAGAAACATAGAAGATAGGAGCAGGAGTAGGCCATTCGGCCCCTCGAGCCTGTTCCGCCATTTAATGACATCATGGCTGATCATCCAAATTCAGTACCCTGTCCCTGCTTTCTCCCCATATCACTTTAGCCGTAAGAAATATATCTAACTCCTTCTTGAATATATTTAATGAATTGGCCTCAACTGCCTTCTGTGGTAGAGAATTCCACAGGTTCACCACTCTCTGGGTGAAGAAATTCCTCCTCATCTCACTCCTAAATGGCTTACCCCTTATCCTTAGACTGTGACCTCTGGTTCTGGACTCCCCCGCCATCGGGAACATCCTTCCTGCATCTAGTCTGTCTAGTCCTGTTAGAATTTTATAAGTTTCAATGAGATCCCCTCTCATTCTTCTAAACTCTAGCGAATATTATCCTAATCGACCCAATCTCTCTCCATACGTCATTCCTGCCATCCCAGGTATCAGTCTGGTGAATCTTCGCTGCACTCACTCCATGGCAAGAACATCCTTCCTCAGATAAAGCGACCAAAACTGCACACAATACTCAAGTTGTGGTCTCACCAAGGCCCTGCACAACTGCAGCAAGACATCCTTGCTCCTGTACTCGAATCCTCTCGCTATGAAGGCCAACATACCATTTGCCTTCTTAACCGCCTGCTGCACCTGCATGCTTACCTTCAGTGACTGGTGCACAAGGACACCCAGGTCTCGTTGCACTTCCCCTTTTCCCAATCTATTGCCATTCAGATAATCTGTCTTCCTGTTTTTGCCACCAAAGTGGATAACCTCGCATTTAATCACTGTTTCTTTTGTCTGAGCACTCTACTATGCATCAGTGCCCTTCTGAATAAAAGGGGCGATGCCATGGTTGGGCACTCCACGTGGAGCGTCACTCAGAGTGTGCTGACCAGGAAACACAGCCTCACAGTGCCTAATTTTTCTGTTCATTCATTTAAATGGATGGAAAAATCAGACTCTGTGTCTGCAATTTCCCGGCAAGTGCCCCGGGAGCACCCAATGCAGATTCACCCCTACCGTGTGCAAAATTGCTAACAATATTTGAAATGTACCTTCTATGATGTGCGTATAAGGTTAGAATAACTTTCTGTAAAATTCAAAAGCCCTTGAGATCTAACCTAGCGCTTGATTAACAGTTTACATTAACTAGACACCTTGCGTGGATAATTATTAATTACACCCAGATTCTTTTAAATGGCTCAGCTTAATGTGAGATTTGTTGGTGCTTGGGAATAAAACATTTAGTGCCATTGTTCAGCCCTGCCAGTTTAGGATTAGCAGTGCTTAATGCAAAATAATGCTTCCTATACTTTGGCTCAACACTGCCTCAGCCCTGACCTGAGAAGATCACTTCCTACTGCACTAGTGTGACTTTTTTACAGTGTGGCTCCTGAGTGAGATTGCTCAAACTCGCTAAACTTCATTTAATACTATAAGATCCAGCAAAGAATTCATTCATCCTATCAGTCAGGCCAGAGGTCAGTGTAACCCACTACAGTCAGATTAAAAGGTTGTATGTTCCATCCATGTAGAGTCAAGACAATTCCATCCCCAGTTCAGTTTCCTATTTTAAAATTGGACTTTCATTGTTTTCTATTTCTTCTTGCAGTATGCAAAATAGTACATGTATCTAAAGCCACTTGTTTAATTAGGTAATGTAATACAAATCACGCATGATACTGGCACAATGTAATCCATTTCCTTTATATAAGTCATGAGTTTCGAGTACCCAACCTTTGCAATTCACAGCTGCAGATCAAGCATGATTGCTCAGATTAAAACCAGCCCCTGGTAACAATGTTTTAATCTTATTCTCACCTCTCATTTAAAATCCTTGTTCTCTACCGCTCACCCAAGTAACATAAAAATGTTCTCACCGAGATATCTTTACTGCTTTCCTCCCTCAGCCTCTGCACCGAGCGACTTCTCATCCTCGGTGATTTCGACCTCCATCTCAATTCATCATGCTCTCTCTCCTGAGTTCACTGACCTCCTGTCCTCCCTTAATTTGTCCCTCCATTTAAACTCCGCAATTAATATTCACGGCCGCCACCTTGACCTTGCCATCTCATGTGTCTTCGCTACTCCCATTGTGTCAATCACGGGTAAGGCCATCTCTGATCACTTCCTTGTATCATTCTCCACCCACATTCCCCCCCCCCCCCCCCCCCCCAAACCCTACTTCCTTTTGTGTCTGCCCCAGGGGGAAAAACACACTCCCAATTCACTTGCAACTGTCTAGCCTTTGGCCTCCATTCACCAACATTTCTGCAGCTACCGATCTGTTCAACCACACCCTCACCACCACCATTGACCTCGTCCCCATTATAACCATTCCCCCTGGTACGGTCCTCATCTCCGCTCCAAGGGACGCAGACATGAACAGATGTGGTGGACAACTGGTTTAGCCATTCACCACTAGATCTGGCTGGACTACATAAAGCGCTATTGGCTCCTGGTCTCGTCTGCCAAAACTGCTGCTCATTCCAGGATCATTCTGGAATGCAAAGATAACCCTAGCTGCTTTTGTCTCCTGTAAACCATCTTCTTAAATCCCTCTCCCCTGTCTCCTCCATCCTCGCCTCCAACAAGTGCGAGGAGCTCATGGACTTCTTTGTCTCAAAGATTGAGACCATCCGATCAGCTGCCTCTGCCACTTCCCTGCCTTCCCATAGCCCACCGGGCCAAACTTCCTCTAAGATTCCCCCCCCAGCCCTAGCCCTGAACTCTCATCTTTCTCCAGTTTCTCTCCGATCTCTCCTCGTGCCCTCTCCGAGCTCATCTTGTCCACTAGACCCATTTCCTGCTCCCTCGACCCTCTTCCCACTAAACTGCTGACCACCCAACTTCCTTTCCTGGCTCCCATGTTGGCTGATACCATTAACGGTTCTCTCTCCTCGGGTACTGTCCCGCTCTCCTTCAAATCTGCCGTCATCACCCCTCTCAAAAAAAAACCTTGATCCCTCTGTCCTTGCAAACTACCGCCCCATTTCCAACCACCCTTTCCTCTCAAGTCCTTGAATGTGTTGTTGCCTCTCAAATCCGTGCCCACCTTTCCCGGAACTCCATGTTTGAATCCCTCCAATCAGGTTTTCGCCCCTGCCACAGTACTGAAACTGCTCTGATCAAAGTCACAGATGACATTTTATGTGACTGTGACAAAGGTAAACTATCCCTCCTCGTCTTTCTTGACCTGTCTGCAGCCTTTGACACGGTTGACCACACCATCTTCCTCTAACGCCTCTCTACTGTCGTCCAGCTGGGTGGGACTGCAATCACTTGTTTCCATTCTTATCTATCTAATTGTAGCCAGAAAATCACTTGCAATGGCTTCTCTTCCCACTTCCGCACCGTTACCTCTCGTGTCCCCCCAAGGATCTATCCTTGGCCCCCACCAATTTCTCATCTACGTGCTGCCCTTCGGCGACATCATCCGAAAACACAGCGTCAGTTTCCACATGTACGCTGACGACACTCAGCTCTATCTTGCCACTACCTCTCAACCGTCTCTAAATTGTCAGACTGCTTGTCCAACATCCAGTACTGGATGAGCAGAAGTTTTCTCCAACTATATATTGGGAAGACTGAAGCCATTGTCTTCGGGCCCCACCACAAACTCCGTTCCCTAGCCACCAACTCCATCCCTCTCCCAGCAACTGTCTGAGGCTGAACCAGACTGTTCGCAGCATTGGTGTCACATTTGACTCCGAAATGAGCTACCCACCACATCCGCGCCATCACGAAGACCACCTATTTCCACCTCCGTAACATCGCCCGACTCCACCTCTGCCTCAGCTCATCTGCTGCTGAAACCCTCCTCCATGCCTTTGTTACCTCTAGATTTAACTATTCCAACGCACTCCTGGCCGGCCTCCCACGTTCTACCCTCCGTAAACTTGAGGTCATCCAAAACTCTGCTGCCCGTGTCCTAACGCGCACCAAGTCCCGTTCACCCATCACCCCTGTGCACGCTGACATACATTGACTCCCGGTTAAGCAACGCCTTGATTTCAAAATTATCATCCTTGTTTTCAAATCCCTCAATGGCCTTGCCTCTCCCTATCTTTGTAGTCACCTCCAGCCCCACAACCCTCTGAGATAGCTGCGCTTCTCTAATTCTGGCCTCTTGAGCATCCCCGACTTAATCGCTCAACCATTGGTGGCTGTGCCTTCAGCTGCCAAGGCCCTAAGCTCGGGAATTCCCTAAACCTCTCTGCCTCTCTTTCCTCCTTTAAGACACTCCTTAAAACCTACCTCTTTGACCAAGCTTTTGGTCACCTGCCCTAATATCACCTTGCGTGGCTCGGTGTCAAATTTTGTTTTATAACGCTCCTGTAAGCGCCTTGGGACATTTTACTATGTTAAAGGCGCTATATAAATACAAGTTATTGTTTTATTGCTCAACAGCTTCTCAGGATTGATATGGTCCATATAGGTGCCAACTTCATTATTTGATTTGCTGCAGTGGGAGATTCAGTAGTTTCAATTACTCCCCCTTTTTATGTGGTGTTCGTGGTTGATGAAGAGAACACAAGTCCAGGGAATTCTAGACCAGTTAGCTTAATGTCAGTGTTAAGAGAAGTACTGAAATCTTTGCTAAAAGATCAGATAACAAAACATCGAGTGGCAGAATATAATAAATAAACAGTCAGCATGGATTTCTAAAAGGAAAGTCATGCTTAACCAACCTGAGTGAATTTGTTGAAGAACTGACAGAGCAGACAAGAGCAATGCAGTGGATGTGGTACACATGGACTTTCAGAAGGCCTTTGATAAAGTTGGGGAGTGTGGAGTCAGGTGCAAGTTAGCAGAATAGATTGAAAGATAGCTACAAAACAGAAAACAAAGGGTAGGAGCTAAGGGAAGTTTATTAGACTGGCAGAAAGTGGGAAATGGTACCCTGCAGGAATCTATGCTGGGACTTCCCTTAGTTCCTACCCTCTGAAATTTGCACATGATACCAAATTGGGGGGGGGTATAGCTTAATAATGTGGAGGACTGCACCAAAATACAGAGACATAACCAGGTTTCAGAGTGGGTGCATAAATGATATGAAATTCAATATAGCGAAGTGTGAGGTGTTCATTGTGGTCGGAGGAATAAGGAGGCCATTATTTCTTGGAGGCTAAGAAACTAAATGGAATAGAGAGGCAGAGATACCTGGGAATATAGATACATAAATCATTGAAAGTAGCAACACAAGTTGATAAGGCCATAAAGAATCCAAACAAAGTCCTGGGGCTCATTTCTAGAGGAATAGAATACAAAAGCAGGGAGGTCATGTTAAATTTATGTTGCTTGTTGGTTAGGCCACACTTGGGGTACAGTGTGCAGTTATTTGGGGTACAGTGTGCATATACAGCCTCCATACTAAAATGGGGATTTTGGAGCACTGGCGAAAGTGCAGTAAAGATGTACAAGCATGTTACCAGAATTAAGAGGATGTAACTATCAAGAAAGATTGAGCAGGCTGGGGTTCTTTTTTTCTGTGGAAAAAGAGGACTGAGGACTCCTGATGGCCTTAAAATGAAGGGAGGATGGATGTGGAGAAACTGTGTCCACTTGTGGGTGAGTCCAAAATAAGGGGGCGTAAATATAAGCTAGTCACTAACCAATCAAATCAAGAATTATGGATGAATTTCTTTAGAGTGGTGAGAATGTAGAACTCGCTGCCACATGGAATGATTGCAGCAGATAGCGTTGATGCACTGGGGGGGGGACAGTGTTGATGGATACATCAGTAAGAAGAGAATAGATGGATACAGGGGCAGGGTGGGAAGAAGCGGTTGAAATTAGAGGAGGCTCATGTGGAGTATAAACACCGGCATAGACCATTGAATGGCCTGTTTCTGTGCTGCAGATTCCATGCAATACATGATGAACACTTGATCCAATTGAAGTAGAGAGCTGAACATTTTCTTGATTGCATCTTAATGGCTGAGAATTGTGAAGCTGAAAACAGTTGCAGACTCTCAGATAATTCAACACCAACCAATATTGAACCATTTGTTCCTAAAGGTGCAGCATATAACAAGTAAATATTTATCACAAGGGATTTTGTAAGTGCAGCTTTTATCGTCTGGATATTAATGACATGTAGGCAGAACTCCTACTTTGATGCATACCTTTTCTCATAATGGTTAGAAGAACAAGAATACTGTCCTAATCTGAAGGTCTGGTTACTGCATACTCTGGCATTCAAAGCCACCTTGGGTTTACATTCAGTGAAACGCATGGCAACTGATTTTCAGAACTGAAGACTGATGTGGAGTGAATTAATTTAAACTTTGATTTTCACCTAATTAAATATACGGGACTCAATCCCTTGGTTTTCAAGCTGCTTCAGGCCTGACCCCCACCAAAAAATTCTCCTCGGCTTTCCAAGTACTGCTACCTATGGATACCAATGAAGATGACGATACAATTCCTATGTCACTTCCCATATCTTTTTGTCTACAATGTGGGCACTTTATTGTAAAAAGTCTACATCAGCCCTTAATGTAGTTGGTGGTTAGGTGTTGTTCCTCCCTAGAAAATCGACTTTTGACACTTTATTTAAGCTTCCAGGAATTTGAGTAGATTTAATTAACATTTTCCAATGTACTGCCACAAACTTAGCAATATTTTTTGCTATAATTATTACATAAATGGAGTTAAAAAAAAAGATTTGTTCTAATAGGATCCATCAAATTAGGGTTTAAATCAGAAAATAGTTCAAAGCAAGCAGAGAAATACTGAAACAATTGGCTCCATAATCTAGGGAATTAAAAAGACATTTGTTTTCTTAAAGCAAACATTTGCTTGCATATGAATTTTACTTCATTATTTTAAAAAGAGCTGGCTAAACTACTCTGACCTCACTGCTAATAAACATCCCAGTGAAGGAGGGGGGTCATGATTTTTTGACTGGTTGGAGAGCTGTTCTGTAACCACTGATCCCAGGAAACTCTTGCTTTCCCTGCCATTAGCATGGTTTCCCAGGTTAGAAAGCATTCGGTCAGTTCTCGTTGCCAGTCTGAAGTCATAAACCCCATTGCAGTCAATGTTTCTGCTCTGGAATAGTTCCTCTTGGTGCCCAACTATGAGGGAGATCCTTTAGCAACACGGTGGCATAGTGGTTAGCACTGTTGCCTCACAGCGCCAGGGACCCGGGTTCGAATCCGGCCTCGGGTGACTGTCTGTGTGGAGTTTGCACATTCTCCCCGTGTTTGCGTGGGTTTCCTCCCGGTGCTCCGGTTTCCTCCCACAGTCCAAAGATGTGCGGGTTAGGTTGATTTGGCTATGATAGTGTTAGGGGGGATTAAATACGTGGGGTTACGGGGATAGGGTGGGATATGTGTAGGTGCAGGCTCGATGGGCCGAAATGGCCTCTATCTGCATTGTGGGGATTCTGTGAAATCTGACTGGACTTGTTGCAGGTAGAACATTTTTTTTTTAGGTTATGATTTTTTTAATAAACATGTCGAGTTAAAATGGAGACATGCATTGAACAAGAAGTGCTCCCTTTGACTTTATTTTAGTACTTTGGATTAGTGCCTGATTGCTCACTACCCCTTTAATTGAATGAGCTTCTGAAAACTGTAGTTACTCTAAATTGTCCTAGAACAAATGCATTGGCCAAACTAGTAGATGGGCACATAAATTTCTTTGATCTTGAATTCAGTCTCCAGAACACATTGGAGGAAGTCCTTGTTTGAACTGTAATGCCCAAAAAGCATTAGCACTGCAATGTTCTGAGAGGCCAGATAGCCATTGCCTCAAATCATATCCATGATAAAATGTTACACCCCTGTTTTTTTTTTACAAAAAGGGGAGACACGCCAACTGCAGGCCAGTCAGCCGAATGCCGGTGGTAGTGAAACTTTGAGACAATAATCCGGGATAATGTTAATTGGCATTTGGAAAAGTATGGGCTAATAAATGAAAGTCAGCATAGATTTGTTAAAAGCAAATCGTGTTTGACTAACTTGATTGAGTCCTTTGAAGTAACGTAGAGGGTTGTTAAGGGTAGTGTGGTTAATGTTGTGCATATGGGCTTTCAAAAGGCGTTTGACAAAGTACCACATAATCGACTTTTAAGCAAAATTAAAGCCCATAGGATTAAAGGGACAGTGGCAACATGGATACAAAATTGGTTAAGGGACAGAAAGCAGAGAGTAGTGGTGAGGATAGTTGTTTTTCAGACTGGAGGGAGGTATACAGTGGTGTTCCCCAGGGGTTGGGATTAGGACCACTGCTCTTTTTGATATATGTGAGAAGTCGCACAACACCAGGTTATAGTCCAACAGTTTTATTTGAAATCACAAGCTTTCGGAGCGCTGCTCCTTCATCAGGTGAAGTGAAGAGATGCATATCGGCACAGCATATATAGTCAGAACACTGCCAGACGAGTACGGTTAATCTTTCTAACTGCCCTTTATCACACCTCGGCAGAGAGACAATCACGGCAATCAAAGGTGTGGATGGTGTCCAAACAGGTCAGTCAGGAAAACATTACATCAAAGACAATGAGGTGGGGTCACAAGGGGTCAAATGTGGCAGATGCTGGAGTCTGTATAGAAAACAAAAAACTTTTTTTGCTGGAAATCACAGCAGGTCCGGTCGCATCTGTGTAGAGAGAACAAGCCAACGACGACTCGAGTCTGGATGACTCTACGTCAGGTGGGGTTACATGTAGCGTGACATGAACCCAAGATCCCGGTTGAGGCCGTCCTCATGGGTGCGGAACTTGGCTATCAGTTTCTGCTCGACGATTTTGCGTTGTCGTGTGTCTCGAAGGCCGCCTTGGAGAACGCTTACCCGAAGATCGGAGGCTGAATGTCCTTGACTGCTGAAGTGTTCCCCGACTGGGAGGGAACACTCTTGCCTGGCCATTGTTGCGCGGTGTCCGTTTTGATATATATTAATGACCTGGACTTGGGTATACGGGGCATAATTTCAAAGTTTGCAGATGACGTGAAACTCGGAAATGTAGTAAACAATGAGGAGGATAGTAACAGACTTCAGGAGGACTTAGACAGACTGGTGAAATGGGCAGACACATCACAGAGGAAATTTACTGCAGAGACATCTGGGGTGTAGGTACACAAAAATCTTTGAAGGTGGCAGGGCAAGTTGAGAAGGCTGTTAAAGCATGTGGGATCCTTAGCTTTATTAATAGAGACATGGAGTACAAAAGCAAGGAAGTTATGCAGTGTGGCTCAGTTGGTAGCACACTCGCCTCGGAGTCAGAAGGTTGTGGGTTTAAGTCCCACTCCAGGAACTTGAGCACATAGAGCTAGGCTGACACTCCACTGCAGTGCTGAGGGAGTGCTGCACTGTCGGAGGTGCTGTCTTTCGGATGATGGCACTATTTCGAAGAAGAGCAAGGGAGTTATCCTCCGTGTCCTGGCCAATATTTATCCCTCAACCAACATAACAAAAACAGATTATCTGGTCATTATCACATTGCTGTTTGTGGGACCTTGCTGTATGCAAATTGGCTGCTGCGTTTCCCACATTACAACAGTGACTCCACTTCAAAAGTACTTCATTGACTAAAGTGCTTTGAGACGTCCGGTGGTCGTGAAAGGCGCTGTATAAATGCAAGTCTTTCTTTTCTTTTAAACCTTTATAAAATACTGGTTAGACCTCAGCTGGAGTAGTGTGTTCAATTCTAGACACCACACTTTATCAAGGCCATGGAGAGGGTGCAGAAGAGATTTGCTAGAATGGTACCAATGATGAGGGACTTCAGTTATCTGGGGAGACTGGAGAAGCTGAGGTTGTACTCCTTAGAGCAGAGAAGGTTAAGAGGAGATTTGATAGAGGTGTTCAAATCATAAATGGTTTTGATAGAATAAATAAAGGGAGAAACTGTTTCCAGTGACAGAAGGGTCAGTTGATTGGCAAAAGAACCAAAGGCAACATGAGGAAACATTTTTATACACAGCGAGTTATTGTGATCTGGAATGCACTGCCTGAACGGGTGGGTGGTGGAAGCAGATTCAATAGTAACATTCGAATGAGAATTGGTTAAATACTTCAAAGAAAAAATTCACAGGGCTATGGGGAAAGAGCAGGGGAGTGGGTCTAATTGGATAGCTCTACAAAGAGCTGCCACAGGCGCAATGGGCCAAATGGCCTCCTTCTGTATCATTCTATGATTCTATCAAAGAATTTCCTCAATTTTCGAAGCTATTAAGAATTGTCGCCCAAACATTTTGCCTAAACCTGTTCAAGCTACGGTTGTAACCAATGTTCCCTTTAAGCTGCGTGGCTGCGCAGCGCTCTGGAGCTCCTCCGCAGCCGGCTCACCGGCTTTTAAAGGGAAAAACTGCACGTGTGTGGAATTTTGAATGGGTCGCGCAGCCCCCCCAAAAATTAGAGGGAATATTGGTTGTGACCCTCACTACCATTAATATTGGTTGTGACCCTCACTACCATTAGCATGACCCAACCAGGAGCTAAGGAAAAGGAGCTTCATATCTCGTATACCAATTCTTGCCCCAGATTTACTATAAAGGATTTGGGGTAGTGGGTAATGCCAAAAGCAGAGCTGTGCATCAACATGAATATAAAACCCTGGAAGAAAACAAACAAAGGCAAAACTGGGAACAGAATTCTAGATAGATTTACATAGAATGTACAGCACAGAAACAGGCCATTTGGCCCAACTGGTCCATGCCGGTGTATATGCTCCACGCGAGCCTCCTCCCACCCCTCTTCATCTAACCTTATCAGCATAACCCTCTATTCTTTCCTCCCTTGTGTTTATCTAGCTTCCCCTTAAATGCATCTATGCTATTCGCCTCACTGGTAGCGAGTTCCACTCTCTGGCTAAATTCTATACCACTGCCACTCTTTGCAGTATCTGGGACCCACTAAACAGTGGGAGATTTCCCTAACATTCATCCCTGACACTGGATGGCGGGACCAGCAATTACAAACTTGGCTGATTGGCTGACCCTCGGATACATTAGTTTTCCTTCATAATGCTGACCTGTGGTGTAATGGGAGCTCTGTAGTAATTCATCCCATAAATCAAATCTGTCAGCGATATAGGTGATCACAATCCATTCACCTCTCGAAATACCCGCTGGCAGAATTAACGTTTATACCCAAATAGTGGTTGTACACACTCTGGCTTTCCAGGACTCCAGAGAAGTCTTTGCCCTTCCATGGACCTAGCTTCACTGAAAGCATTTGCAATATTACTAAGCCAGATGCCAACAACTAGTATCTCCCTCTTCCCACTCCCACCCACAATTACATAGCTGTATGAACCGGATTCTAGTTCATGTCATCCATTCAGGTACCATCAATGCACAGCTGCTTCAAAAGATGCCACTGGTCTTTTCTTTCTCTTGTATATTCCCTCCTAGAAAAATACATCCATGCCACCAGTAAATCCATTCCCAGTAAATTCTGGATACACCCATCGCTCGGTAAAACAAAAGCATCAGCAGCCCCTGCAGAATGGCAAAACCCACAACCCCAAATAACAGTGACATCCCTTTCCCAGTCTCTTCCAGTAGAAAGCAGAAGACCGATGGTGCTAGTCTTAGGCTGGATTTATATTACATGCTTTAGAAATTGTAACTGGTGGGAATTGACCTCCTCGAAAGTGGGCTTTAATGTGCTTGGTGGTCTTCTGAGCTATACTTTTGTGTTGATGTGGACCCAAAACTACCTTGCTTCAAATTTGCAACCTAACTCCATCATGGGAGAGCGCCATCACCACAAGGACAGTAATGGTTCAAGAAGGCAGTTTGTCACCATCACCGTGGGTCAACCAGGGATGGGCAATAAATGCATTGCTCACATCCCAGCAACAGATTTTTTTAAAAAAAGTATAAATGCAGTCTTAAAGTATTGCGATGGTGTATGTCAGATGCACCTTACTCTCGACAATTTACATGTGGTTTTGAGGATCTTGCTGGCTCATAACTCATTGGATTCTCTAATTCTTGGCAGTGGGAAAAAAGAAATCGATTAAATATATGCAGCCTTGTGGCATAATTGTTGGGACCTCCACGGCTATTATCTTTTGACGAATTTAATGTTCATAACATTGGTTTTGGAGGTGCTATTGTCTTCTGTCCCCACAATTTCAGGTCATGGTTAATTTCTCAATCTATTGAAGTTATCTGACTACATGGGTGTTTCAAGATTTCCACTTTTAAATGCTGTATTGTGTGTTTGGCTTTTAACAGTTTTAATTTACTCCAGCCAGTGTGGATCAACTTGAGTCCCGGTGGTCACTGAGCAAACTTTCTTTCTTTTATTCTGTCATGGATTCCTTTGATTGTTTATACTTAAATTTTAGAAGGTTTGCTGTAACCCTTGGGAAAAGATGCCAAAAAAATTTGTTTGGAGCAGATATATTTTTATGGCGGTTCTAAACAAGGATGGTTTTATATCCTATATGCTGGCTAATGTTTAACTGCCAGCAATTGCCTCAATTCAGATTGTTCCGAGTATAATCAAGGGTTCAAAAGACATTCGATAAGGTTCCGCACAAAAAGTTGTTAGACAAGATATGGGATTGGGGGTAATATATTAGCATGTATAGAGGATTGGTTAAAGGACAGAAAACAGAGTAGGAATCTTCCTTCAACTACATCCTGCACCTTCCCCACCGCCAATCGCCATCAGATCCTGGTTCTGATGAAAGGTCATCGACCTGAAACGTTAACTCTGTTTCTCTCTCCACAGATGTTGCCTGGCCTGCTGAGTTTTTCCAGCGTTTTCTGTTATTTAGGAATAAATGGGCCATTTTCAGATTGGCAGGTTGTTACTAGTGGGGTGCCGCAGGGATCAGTGCTTGGGCCTCAGCTATTTCCAATATATAGTAATTACTTAGATGAAGGGACCGAGTGTACTCTATCTAAGTTTGCTGCTGATACAAAGTTAGGTGGGAAAGTAAGCTGTGAGGAGGACGCGAAGAGGCTGCAAAGGGATATAGACACGTTAAGTGAGTGGGCAAGAAAGTGGCAGATGGAGTATAATGTTGCGAAATGTAAGGTTATTCACTTTGGTAGGCAGAATAGAAAAACAGAATATTTTTTAAATAGTGAGAAACTATTAAATGTTGTTCAGAGGGATTTGGGTGTCCTAGTACATGAAACACAAAGTTAACATGCAGGTACAGCAAGCATTTAGGAATGCAAATGGCATGTTGGTCTTTAGTGCAAGGGGGTTTGAGTACAAGAGTAAGAAAGCCTTACTGCAATTATACAGGGCTTTGGTGAGACCACACCTGGAGTACTGTGTACAGTTTTGGTCTCCATTCCTAAGGAAGGATATAATTGCCTTAGAAGGGGTGCAACAAAGATTCACTAGATTGATTCCTGGGAAGAGAGGGTTGTTCTATGAGGAGAGATTGAGTAGAATGGGCCTATACTCTCGAGATTAGAAGAATGAGAGGTGATCTCATTGAAACATACAAGATTCTGAAGGGGATTGACAGGGTAGATGATGAGAGACTGTTTCCCCTGGTTGGAGAGTCCAGAACGAGGGGGCATAGTCTCAGGATAAGGGGTCGGCCATTTAGGACTGTGGTGAGAAATTTCTTCACTGAGTTGTGAATCTTTGGAATTCTCTACCCCAGAGGGCTATAGATGCTCAGTCGTTGAATATATTCAAGGCTGAGATCCATAGATTTTTAAGCACTAAGGGAATCAAGGGATATGGGGATCAGGTGAGAAAGTGGAGTTGAGGTCGAAGATCAGCCATGATCTTATTGAATGGCGCAGCAGGCTCGAGGGGCGTATCTCCTACTCCTATATCTTATGTTCCTGCAGAGGGTATTGCTGATGGATATTATAAACTAAACACCTATGAAGATGAAATAACAACAGAAAATGCTGGAAACACTCAGCAGGTCAGGCAGCATCCGTGGAGAGAGAAACAGAGTTAACGTTTCAGAATTCTGACGAAGGGTCACAGACCTGAAATGTTAACTCTGTTTCTCTCTCCACTGATACTGCCTGACCTGCTGAGTGTTTCCAGCATTTTCTGTTATTTCAGATTTCCAGCTTCTGCAGTATTTTGCATTTGTATCTATAAAGGTGGGGTGTACTCTGATGCCTAGGGTTTGTTTTATGAAAGATGTATCTATTCAGAGAGCATCAGGGAAAGCTAAAAGGGCTTCCTTTGAGGTGGATTCTTTAGAGAATAGAGTGAAGAAAACATCCAAAAAAAATTCAGTGCCATTCCAGGAATGATTCCTTGGTAATAACCTCTCATAGAAACATAGAAGATAGAAGCAGGAGTAGGCCATTCGGCCCCTCGAGCCTGCTCCGCCATTCGATGAGATCATGGCTGATCATCCAAACTCAGTACCCTGTACCTGCCTTCTCCCCATATCCCTTGATACCTTTATCTTTAAGAAATATATCTAACTCATTCTTCAATATATTTAATGACTTGGCCTCAACTACCTTCTGTGGTAGAGAATTCCACAGGTTCACCACTCTGGGTGAAGAAATTCTTCCTCATTTCTGTCCTAAATGGCTTACCCCCCATCCTTAGATTATGACCCCTGGTTCTGGACTCTCCGACCATCGGGAACATTCTTCCTGCATCTAGTTTGTCCAGACCTGTCAGAATTTTATATGTTTCGATGAGATCCCCTCTCATTCTTCTATACTCCAGCGAGTACAAGCCCAATCGACCCAATCTCTCCTCATATGTCATTCCTGCCATCCCAGGTATCAGCCTTGTGAATCTTCGCTGAACTCCTTCCATGGCAAGAACATCCTTCCTCAGATAAGGTGACCAAAACTGCACACAGTACTCAAGGTGTGGTCTCACCAAGGCCCTGTACAACTGCAGCAGGACATCCCTGTTCCTATACTCAAACCCTTTCGCTATGAAGGCCAACATACCATTTGCCTTCTTCACCGCCTGCTGCACCTGCATGCTTACCTTCAGCGACTGGTGCACAAGGACACCCAGGTCTCGTTGCACTTCCCCTTCTCCCAATCTATTGCCATTCAGATAATAGTCTGCCTTTCTGTTTTTGACACCAAAGTGGATAACCTCGCATTTAACCACGTTATATTGCATCTGCCACGCTTCTGCCCACTCACCCAACCTGTCCAAATCATCCTGGAGTTTCTCGGTATCCTCCTCGCAGCACACACGCCCACCCAGCTTTGTGTCATCTGCAAACTTGGAGATATTACATTTAGTTCCCTTATCCAGATCATTAATGTATATTGTGAATAGCTGGGGTCCAAGGACCGATCCCTGCGGTACCCCACTAGTCACTGCCTGCCACTCGGAAAAAGACCCATTAATTCCTACTCTCTGCTTTCTGTCCACCAACCAGTTCTCTATCCAAGTCAATACCTTGCCCCCAATCCCATGTGGCTTAACTTTACACGCTAATCTCTTATGCGGGACCTTATCGAAAGCCTTTTGAAAGTCCAAATACACCACATCTACTGGTTCTCCCTTATCTATTTTCCCAGTTACATCCTCAAAAAATTCCAGTAGATTAGTCAAGCACGATTTACCTCTTGCAAATCCATGTTGACTTTGTCCGATCCTGTCACTGTTTTTCAAGTGCTCAGCTATTACATCCTTTATAATGGACTCTAGCATTTTCCCCACTACCGATGTCAGGCTTACCGGTCTGTAATTCCCCGCTTTCTCTCTACCACCCTTTTTGAATAGTGGGGTAACATTAGCTACCTTCCAATCCATGGGTACAGTTCCAGATTCCATCGAATGTTGGAAGATGATCAGCAATGCATCTACTATTTCTAGGGCCACTTCCTTAAGTACCCTAGGATGTAGATTATCAGGCCCTGGGGATTTATCGGCCTTCAATCCCGTCAATTTACCTAACACCATTTCCCTGCAAATACTGATTTCTTTCAGTTCCTCCCTTTCATCAGACCCTATATTCTCCAACATCTCTGGGAGGTTATTTGTGTCCTCCTTTGTGAAGACAGAACCAAAATATGCATTTAATTGGTCTGCCATTTCTTTGTTCCCCATTATAACTTCCCCCGCTTCTGACTGCAAGGGACCTACACTTGATTTCACTAATCTTTTTCTCTTCATATATCTATAAAAGCTCTTACAGTCAGTTTTTATGTTCCCTGCAAGCTTACTTTCATATTCTATTTCCCC
Organism: Squalus acanthias; assembly: GCA_030390025.1. Classification (NCBI taxonomy): domain Eukaryota; kingdom Metazoa; phylum Chordata; class Chondrichthyes; order Squaliformes; family Squalidae; genus Squalus; species Squalus acanthias. The sequence goes on along the minus strand of CM059433.1, from coordinate 65,466,583 downwards.
CTTCTTAATTAATCCCTTTGTCCTCCTTTGTTGAATCCTAAACTGCTCCCAATCCTCAGGGTTACCGCTTTTTCTGGCCAATTTATATGCCCTCTCCTTGGATCTTATGCTATCCCTAATTTCCCTTGTTAGCCATGGTTGAGTTTTTGTTTTATTCTTATGCCACACTGGGATGAACAAATTCTGTAGTTCATCCATGCAGTCTTTGAATGTTTGCCATTGCCTATCCACCGTCAACCCTTTGAGTGACATTCCCCAATCAATCCTACCCAATTCGCGCCTCATATCGTAGTTTCCTTTATTTAAATTCAGGACCCTAGTCTCTGATTCAACTACTTCACTCTCCATCCTAATGAAGAATTCTATCATATTATGATCACTCTGACCCAAGGGGCCTCGTACAACAAGATTGCTAATTAATCCTTTCTCGTTACATAATACCCAGTCTAAGATGGCCTGATCTCTGGTTGGTTCCTCGACATATTGTTCCAGAAAACCATCCCGTAAACATTCTAGGAATTCCTCCTCCACAGTATTTTTACTAATTTGGTTAGCCCAATCTATATGTAAATTAAAGTCACCCATGATGACTGCTGTGCCCTTACTGCATGCTTCTCTAATTTCCCTTTTAATGCCATCCGCAACCTCCCTTTTTACTGTTTGGAGGTCTATATACCACTCCCACTAATGTTTTTTGCCCCTTGTTATTTCTCAGTTCTACCCATACAGATTCCGCATCATCAGAGCTAATATCCTTCCTTTCAATTGTGTTAATCCCCTCTTTAACCAGCAATGCTACCCCACCTCCCTTTCTTTTTTGCCTATCTTTCCTAAATATTGAATAACCCTGGATGTTGAGTTCCCAGCCTTGGCCACCCTGGAGCCATGTTTCTGTAATCCCAATCAAATCGTATTGATTTACCTCTATTTGCGCAGCTAATTCATCCACCTTGTTCTGAATGCTCCTTGCATTAAGACACAAAGCCTTCAGGCTTGTTTTTTTAACGCTCTCAGACCTATAGGAATTATTATTTACTGTGACCATGTTTGATTTAAACCATTGAGTTCTTTGCCTTCTGCTTTTGTTTTTCTCCATCCTGTCTTTTGCTTTTATCCTTGTTTCCCTTTCCTCTGTCTCCCTGCTCAGGTTCCCAACCCCCTGCCACTTCAGTTTAAACCCTCCCCAACAGCACTAGCAAACACTCCCCCTAGGACATCAGTCCCGGCCCTGCCCAGGTGCAGACCGTCCCGTTTGTACTGGTCCCACCTCCCCCAGAACCAGTTCCAATGTCCAAGGAATTTGAATCCCTTCCCCTTGCACCATTCCTCTAGCCACGTATTCATTTGAAATATCCTCCTATTTCTACTCTGACTAGCACGTGGCACTGGTAGCAATCCTGAGATTACTACCTTTGAGGTCCTATTTTTTAATTTACCTCCTAACTCCCTATATTCTGCTTTTAGGACCTCATCCCGTTTTTTACCTATATCGTTGATGCCTATGTGCACCACGACAACTGGCTGTTCGCCCTCCCCCTCCAAAATGTTCTGTAGCCGCTCCGAGACGTCCTTGACCCTTGCACCAGGGAGGCAACACACCATCCTGGAGTCTCGTTTGCGGCCGCAGAAACGCCTATCTATTCCCCTTACAATTGAGTCCCCTATCACTATAGCTCTTCCACACTTTTTCCTCCCAGCCTGTGCAGCAGAGCCACCCATGGTGCCAGGAAGTTGGCTGCTGCTGCCTTCCCCTGATAAGTCATCCCCCCCCAACGGTATCCAAAGTGGGGTATCTGTTTGAGAGGGGGATGGCCACAGGGGACCCTTGCACTACCTGCCTGCACCTCTTACTCTGCCTGGTGGTCACCCATTCACTTCCTGCCTGTACACCCTTTACCTGCGGTGTGACCAACTCGCTAAACGTGCTATCCACGACGTTCTCAGCGTCGAGAATGCTCCAATGTGCATCCATCCGCAGCTCCAGCGCCGCATTGCGGCGCATCAGTAGCTGTAGCTGGATACACTTCCCACACACATGGTTGTCAGGGACACAGGAAGCATCCCTAATTTCCCACATATAGCAGGAGGAGCATATCACGGGGCGGAGCTCTCCTGCCATGACTTACCCTTTAATTAATTTAAATTAAATTAATCCCACCAATTTCACTTCAATTAAATGATATACTCAAGGGCCCTTTCCCGACACTGGCCTCTGTAAAAAGCCCACGAAAGTGAGTTTAAATACTCACTGTGCTGCTGCTCTCTCCGCTCCCGACACTGGCCTCTGGGGGAAAAAAAAGCCTGCGAAAACTCCAAGTCAGAGCAAGTTCCCTTCAGGGCCCTGAAGAACTGTTGAAAGTATAAGATGTTGTAATGTCAGGCTTGAGAGAAGAAAGGCTGCCTAAAAACTATCGCTGTCAAATTTCACTCAGCACATCGGGATTACTGCATGGTTTCTTACTGAGGTCAAGTCTCATTTCCTGTTTAAGCTGCTAAAATGTAATTATTGCAACTGAGCTTGAAGTTCTGAATGTTCATACTATATTGTTGCTGATGGGAAATAGCTGCACACATGCACGTTAGTCGATTAAATGCCTTGTCTGCAGGATGGCTCATTTAAGAGCTCCATCAAATATCAGGAATCTTGCTTCCCTTGTCACTTGAGCATAAAGGTCCTCCAGTAACCTTTCCTTTCCCTGTACCTAGGTGTATTGAATAAGTCGTGGCTCAGTGGATAGCACTCCCGTGAGTCAGAAGGTTGTGGGTTCGAGTCCCACTCCAGAGACCGAAATCTAGGCTGACACACCAGTGCAGTACTGAGGGAGTGCTACAGTGTCGGAGGTGCCATCTTTCGGATGAGACATTAAAATGAGGCCTCGTCTGCTCTCTCAGGTGGATGTAAAAGGTCCCATGGCACTATATCGAAGAAGAGCAGGGAAGTTATCCCCGGTGCCCTGGCCAATATTTATCCCTCAGTCAACACCTAAAATAGATTATCTGGTCATTATCACATTGTTGTTTGTGGGAGCTTGCTGTACGCATATTGACTGCTGTGTTTCCTACAGTACAACAGTGACTACACTTCTAAAAGTACTTCATTGGATGTAAAGCGCTTTGGGAAGTCCGGAGGTCGTAAAAGGCGCTATATAAAATCAAGTCTGTCTCTTCTTTTTTAAAGTACATTGAAAGAATAAGGAAGCTCTATTTTTGATCAGATTTTCCTTGTAGTTTGTTTGCATGCAGAGGAATTGCATTGTTACTCTGCCTTTTGATCAGTGTATAAATTCCCAACATTGTACCAAGTTGGGTCTTTCCCACCATCTAAAGAACTGTGGAAGCTATCCATAATGAACCCTTGTGCAGACTACAGGAGTGCCATCATTGCGTCATTTGAGGTTAGTGCAAAACCGTTTCAGTGTCTCATAATTTGACTGCATATTAATTAGCGAAAGAACTACATTCAAAGGGTGATGAAAACTAAACCAAAAGTTTGTAAGTTTCTTCAGTACCAACTTTCAAACAAAAAGGCTCCTTTGATGCTCTGAATCTGCAGTCACGATATAGCACCAAATGTCAGGACTTCAGATCAGCTGCAATAATTAAATTTTTGCACCTTAACAAGCAGGAAATGAGTCTCTTGACTTTGTTCCTGACATTCCCTTCTTTCCTTCAGTGTATGTGCCTCACAAGTGAAACTGTTAGATATTCTGTTACAATCTTTCAAATGTTTCACTTTGGAAATTTGGCCATATAGCCTTAAAGGGATATATTAATCTAGAAGATTAGTTTATTGATTTCCTAAAAAGTTTGAGATTATGTTCTGTTTCGTTGTCGCCGTCTTATTCTCCTCCAGTTTTTATGTACTTGGCATATTGGGGTAAAACAATGGGCCCATCTGAGAATTAGCCTATTTCTGTCTGCTGCAGTCCCAACTGGATCAAGCTACATCATATCCTGTCTCGTTTCTTTCTGTAAACTTTGGCTACCATATGATTCTTTTCAATGTGTACCTAGCAACCTATTAAGCAAACTATTGCAAAGCGCCATGTGTCTATGTAGGTATATTATTTATAGCTACATTACTGTGAATAAGGTTATCTTTTGCCACAGAGAGCAGTTATGAAGGGGCACTTGATTATATGTGCATTGAAGCAAGAGTAAGTAGTGTATAGAATGAGATAAAGAAGTTGGTTTATGCGATCTATATATACATAAACACCACTATCTGTTGGACTGATTTGTGTTTTTTGTTTGGCACATATAAATTCTGTGCTTGAATCATGAATACAGAGCAGTGCTACTAATAACTGGGAAATTGAAGTATCAATGCCTTTGTAATTTTCTAAAGTCTGACTCTTTAAGTTTGCAATATAATAACGATCTTATGAAGATGATTGTTCCAGCTATAGTTTTGCTGGCAGATAAATTTTGCAGGGCTTGGCTTTGGGTTGCTCGTGAGATTTTCATATTTTGGCAGCTGACAAATCATTAAGTTCGGGAATACTCAAAGCATGTATTGTTGAGGCTTACCTGTACTTCTGGTATTTCTTAAGGCAAAAAATGTAAACTTACCTGAACAAGTTGTTATCCTCAACAGATGTGCCACGCTTCAGGATTAGTGGTCTGTTAGATGTTTCCTACATTTATTTTGGAGCACATCAGCTAAAAGTGAGACTTTGAAGTGCTGAATGCTGAATTCAGCACCTCAGTCCTGAGCGCTTTTAATGTCTTGGTGACATTTGGACTCCCAGCGTGAGAAGCATCTAATATCCACACTTCTCAATACATGGTGCAATTATTGGAAGCTTTAAAACTTTTTTTTCAGTAAATTTGCACATCAATTTGGACCTTGTGTGAATATTTTCCCCCTCATACCTGATAGTTCCCAAACTGTTCTTAGGAGTCATTCTGAAGTATGCTTTCAACAGCCATAAATACCATTGGTGGTATTTCAATTATGCTCATTGAAGTAGCTGTAGTGTCAATTCTAGCCACTAGATGCCACTGTGGAGAAACCGTCCAGTTGTAGTTGCTGGTTTTGCCCCATCATCTGTATTGTCACCAATTTCAGCAAGGGTAATGGTTGGCATTGCCCAGTATTGTGCGAGAGTAATTTTCAAAACTGGAGACATTTTGTATTTTTCAAGGAACAGACTGTGCAACAGAGTCACCGTATTAATGGACTTGCAAAAAGCACAGACATTAAATTAAGTATACTGAGTCAATTTAAACAAGGGAAGTCTGTGGGGAAACATCTGGCTTCCTTCCATGCATCTCCTGATGATGCAACTACAACTGAGAATTTGCAGTGGGCAATCAAAGATGTGAGACCAATATTTTACTGTTTGTGCAATGAGAATGCTAGTTTGCTGTCACCCAGAAAGGGAATTATTGAAAAATGTTGGAAAAGAATGGTGAGTTAATTTTAAATCCCACTTGTCAGATGTTACTTGACTACTTCTGAGATATACTGGAGTGTTCTTTTGATTGCTTGAAGCGTGACAGAACTTGTAATCATTGTTTGCAAATGTTTCATAACATGAAATTATTTGAAAACTGCTGTAATTTGCCAATGCAAGTTATCTATAAATGTAGGTTATTATATAACAAGCTGTTAGAAACAAACAGCTTCACAGTTTTTGTTATTTATAAAGGTGAATTTGCAGTGTTGTGTTTTTATATTAGTGGATTGTGGTAAAGGCTAAATAATTTGTTGCTTTAGGATCCAAAAAGGGACCTATTTGAGGACTAAACTAAAGTGATGCTTAGCATGTAGAAACGTGTGTTCCCACATTCCCCACACTACCCTCGAGTACATGAGCAACTTGATCGGAAGCCTTGAATTTTTTTCCCTATGAGCAGGGCATCTCCAAATGGCTCACCAGATATTGGTAGTATGGGGTACACACCTAGCATGTCTCCACGTGGTAACCATCAGATGGATACAAAGGTGTTTCATCATTATTAAAGTACTTCGATGTATTGAATAACTAATAGAAGCGAGAACATTTTTCTGAGAATTTTCTTGTTGCTTTTTCATTCATTAGGGGAAGCAGTTATTCTCGCCCAACCAGCACCTAGTTCAGCCCCTGAAAACGCAGATGAAAAACAGCAGGTGTAACTACTCGTAAGAGAATTTGAGGATTTTTGGCTTCTTGTCCTCACTAATGTCCTTGAGCTTGCAACCTAATCAATGCTGCATAGATCATAACATTACTTTAAAAATTGCTCCATCAACTGATTGTTTGCAGTCTCATTATGCTAATGATTGTGATCAAAATGATTGTTCTTGTTATGCCATGTTTAACAGTTTTGTGTACAAAAAGCCTTTTTTGAAGCAATCTACTAGAGTTCATCAGACCCCTTCTTAAATGCAGAGTACATATCCTCTTGAGGCTCAGATCAGAAATGTCCCATCTATGTTTTTGAAGGCCTCAGACTTTGCTTGCTTTGTATTTAATGCTATTGGCTACTTAATGAAAGTCTAAATAATTAGGACTGGATGGATGTACAATGTTGCTTTTGGACAGCAGATTATTGGTGCATTGCATTTCAACTAACTTTGCGCTCATATTAACAATTTGCAAATTGAGCACATTTATTGGCTATATTTTAAGCATGTACTGTTCAAATCATACAATCATAGCTGAATTATCTTGGTATTTTAATTTTACACTAATGTTGTAATGCTTTAAATTCAATAATAGTGAATTATATTTGCTACAGTAACAGTTTATAGGCTAATAGTGGTTCTCAAACTTTTTTGGTTGAAGGAATCCTTTTCAAATGGATTGGTAATCACGGACCCCCATCTAAATTATAATACTATATACTACTCTATGAAAGTGCTGAATGTAAAGAATGTTTTAATAATGCTTTTAAGAAAACAAGTATTTGCTTACAGATATCATTGAGATGGGTGTGCCTGCTTCTCACTGCAGAGTCTGTCTATCCTTGGTGTGATGTTTGACCAATTCTGGGGACTCCGCAGCAACAGATGGCCACTATTAGCCACTTAGTGCTGGACAATTTTTAAAGCTGTCAGCAGGCTGGCCAAGGTGAGTGAGGGCACGAGCACCCCTGCACATGCTGGGATGCTGCTGGAAGTATGACTCGCCGCCATACCATCCCTCTGGCATGTTCTGTAACAGCTGCACTCTGGGATTATGTGTTTGTGTGAACACATTCAGGCGCGTGTTTGAAGGGCCCCACAGGCGCTCTGATCACACGTCGGGAGGATGGCACAGGGTCGCGGTGCCAGGGAGACTAATCGGTTCGACCGGCAGGGAGCGCTTGTTGCAAAGTGAGAGCGCTCTGTGGGCCTCTGAGGAGGCGGGCCCAGCCGTTGAGACTAATTCGCAAGAACTGAATCAGTGTCGGTTTTATAAAGAGGAGCATGTTTGAAATTACCTCCGATCGCGGACCCCCTGGTAAGTCTCTACAGACCTCAGTTTGAGAACCACTGTGCTAATAGGTTCATATAGTTCAATGTGTAGCATCAATAGCTCATTGTGTTTGACACATTTTTACTTCAAAATTACTAATATAGAAATTATTTTTTCTTTTGCACCTCCACGTTCAACTAGAATAAGTATTATTATTGCCCTTAAAGTATATTTGTGAGGCCTTCTGGCAGACTTCTCAACCTTTATCCCGGCTTTGATGGAGCTTGAAAGATCCATTTTCCCCTTCCATTTTTCTCCACTTGCTCCTGGCCTGTGCTGGAGCCAGGCTCTATGACAACTAATGAACCTCCAGTAATTTGTTCAAGTGACCATTTTTTGTGCATTAGCTTTGCCACTGTTGAGCTACTTAACTTTTTTTGGGGGGAGGGGACGGTGCATCATATTGAGCATGATTGTGCCCTTGAATGACTTTTACATGCTCTTGTGCCCTTTCCAGTGGTATTCATTGACTAGCAGTCAGGAGCAGAAACTCTGGCTGTACACCCCCCCCCCCCCCCCCCCCCCCAACCACCCCAATTTCCCCCAAAGCCAGAAATGCTGGAGCCAGTTGTGCTCCAACTGCCACCCATGCTCAGTTTCAAGGCATAGTTTCAAGGTAAGGGGCAGGGGATTTGAGGAAAAACTTTTTCACCCAGAGGGTGGTTGGAATCTGGAACTCGCTGCCTGAAAGGGTAGTAGAGGCAGGAACCCTCACAACATTCAAGAAGCATTTAGATGAGCACTTGAAATGCCAGAGCATACAAGGCTACGGACCAAGTGCTGGAAAATGGGATTAGAATAGACAGAGCTTGATGGCCGGCGTGGACACGATGGGCCGAAGGGCCTCTTTCTGTGCTGTATAACTCTGACTCTATGCTCAGATTAAAAATGCACAACCCCGGGATTATTTGAGACTTTCCTGATCTCGGCTTCACCCAGTATTTTAAACACGTTTCTTCTTCTCTCAGTTCCCCTTTTGTCTCTTTGCCGACATTACAATACTGCATTTCAAAATGATTAATTGTATGTGACATGTTTTGGGACAAGTGGGAGATATGAAGAGGCGTTTTATAAATGCACCTTTGTTCTCTCTTTCCCCCATCCCATTTCTAAAGCTGCTTAGTTCAGACAGTGATTGCGTAGCAAAAATTGTTATTTTTAGTTAATTTGCTGTATTTTATGAAGAACTAAGTTGAAATGTTTGGTCAATTACAGCCTAGCTCTGGATCTTTACAATAATACTTGCAGTCAGAAAATTGCTCACCTGCATGGTGAATGATATGTCACGATCTCTGTGGCGAAGTTTGCCTTTTTCGACGTTCATTTGATTGCAACACTCTGTCATGGGGATTCCCAGTGTCAACACTGTCTAAGCTGTCTAGCTATACAAAACCTTGGTTGGACCACACCTCGAGTACAGCTAAACAAAACCCTAGTTAGACTACACCTGGAGCACTGTGAGCAGTTCTGGGCACCACACCTTAGGAAGGATATGTTGGCCTTGGAGGGAGTGCAGCGTAGGTTTACCAGAATGATAACCGGACTTCAAGGGTTAAGTTACAAGGAGAGATTACACAAATTAGGGTTGTATTCCCTAGAATTTAGAAGGTTAAGGGATGATTTGATCGACGTTTTCAAGATATTAAGGAGAACAGCTAGGGTAGATAGAGAGAAACTATTTCCACTGGTTGGGGATTCTAGGACTAGGGGGCATAGTCCAAAAAATTAGAGCCAGACTTTTCAAGAGTGAAATTAGGAAACACTTCTACACACAAAGGGTGGTAGAAGTTTGGAACTCTCTTCCGCAAACGGCAATTGATGCTACATCAATTATTAATTTTAAATCGGAGATTAATTGGGGGTGCACAGCGCAGCCAGTGTCTGAGCAGTGAATGACCGCAACTTCAGGATTTCCGCGATTAGATGCGCATGCACTAAATCCTGAAGTTGAGGTCAGTTTCAGAGGAGTAATGTCGGCAATTGAAAATTCCGGCCCATTGCTTCAGACTTTAGAACAATTTTTTTTTTTAGCTTGGCCGATAAACCAAAGAGTCCATTTAAATTGTCTAACAAAAACTGCCCAACGCATCTGCTCCTGCATTTTATGCTGGGAAGATACTGCATCATAGTAATTACATTTTGTTTTTTCCTTTAGGTGTAAATATCCCTATCATCATTCAGCCACAGTCAGAATCAGTGGAATCTGAATCAACCCAGCTGTCATCAGACCAAAAATCTGGCTGCAGAAGCGATACCTAGAAATGGAGGATCCGAAAATTCATTTTAACCAAGCATATTTGAGCAGGGTTCTGAAAATTAATTTTAATTGAACATGTATGTAACTTATAGATTATGCCAATTTTTCTGAAGGATCTTCACACTCAACCAACACATTTGTAAATTTGTTTTGTAATGTATTGTACAGTCTGCATTTGTGTCTATGTCCAACCACAGAGCAACTGAAACATTCTTATGGGATATAACCTATTTTAAACAAAAGGGTCACTTGGCTGCTTTTTTTTTAGTCCTACAGGCTTTTTAAAAAAGAAAGTATAGCTGTATAATAGGTCTGTATTGGACTGAAATCATAACTTTATTCTTCATTCCATTGAAGCAAATGTCTGAGTTTGTAAGCGAATAAAAAGGTAAGTAACTTCACGTTGCACTGATTTTAGGCTTTCAAATGACTGTTAGCTATTAGTAAAACATTGCTAACTGAAAAAAGATATATATATATATACTGTACACATTTTTGGCCCAGAGTACACTTTTACTATGTTTACCACCAAAGCCAGTCTTGTTCTGCAGCATGTGCAAAATGGTAGTTGCATCAAATTCGGCTTGGGAATAAAAGGTGTCTTGAATATTTCAGTTTTAGTGGATTGGAAAGTAGTTTCCTCATTGTATAGAGGCATTTAAGTTTGTAGGTGTAGAACAGATCTGCAGTGTGCAGCACCTTTATTTGACCAGCTAGATGTGTTTTATTTGAATGATGCAAACTATTAGAATTATTGATTCATTAGATGAGAAACTTCTTGCACGTTCACCAGAAGGTAGCTCCGTGAAGCTGTGGTCATCTTAAAAGCATCTATTTGGCCTAATAAGAATGTACTTTGTACCGCACTGCACTTTTGATTAGTGATTGAACGTTTGTGCCAAATAGGTTATTTACTTGATTAACTGAGTGGATTTAGTTATCAGGATTGTCTGTGGGAAGATTTATTTCATGTAATATCCAAACTCTCTGGATATATTGGCATGAGCTAAATTGCAGTTGTAAGATTGTCACTTGACTACTTAAAAAAAAAAAAAAATCTGTAATCTGGCCAAAAATCTAAATCTCTTAATCATAGAAGGTGAGTGTTGATATTCAGATCTGCAATGCATTTAGTTGTGAATCCAGTGCTGCTATCTATTATCAAGATTTTGATTTATTGGAAGTTTTGAATAGCCATTTCTTAGTTAAGACTAACGTAGTATTGTATTCTCATTTCTCTCCCTTACTATTTGTCCAAGTAAATTTTATGGTGGGAAAATGTGGGTTCACTTTTGATTGCCTGGCATTGAACCTATCCCAGAACTACAAATGCCAACAGAGTAAAGGTTGATGGCTATTAATTACTAACCTGTATCTAATAGTTCCTGAAAAGTTCCATGTAGTGTAACTTTACAAATACCAAACTAATTCACTCCTTACAGTATTCCCCTTATAACCTATTGAAAAGCCAATCTCGACGACTTTGTTCATTTTTTTTTGTGTCCAGCACTGTTGTGTTCTAGAAGTCAGTTTTTTTTTCAACAAATGGCGCAAGTGAATTTCTATAATGTGCTACGGCAGCAACTAAGTGAGAAAATTTGATTTAATGAGCTACTGACTCAAACATGATTTTTTGAGCTGGTCTTCATGCACACTTACTGATGACTCTTGCAGCAGGGGAGGATTTTACAAATGTCATTTATGTGACTATTGCCACTGCACATCTCTCTGGATTTTGTGAATTTTTCTACAGTGGTCACTCAAAATATAATTTTTAAAAAAGCATTGGAATTTATAGTGAAATTAAAAGTAAAACAAAACTTAAATCTACAGCTTCACTCTTCTAGTGTTCAATTTTGCCTAATTAAAATTAACACTGCTCTTTTAAAATGAATTGGGCTGCTTTGGTGTTGCCTACAAGAGATTTTTTTAATCATTTCAAGTCAAAAGCAACCAAAACTTTATACTGCTTGTAAACTTTGGGTGAACAAACATTCTGTAATAAGTTTAGCAATTGAGTCTTGTTAAACAAGTTTTTGTGCTGTCACTAAATATAATCAAATTGTGTATGCCAACTAAAATGTTTTTCCAGGAATTGTGAAATATATATTTAATCAATGCACACAACATAATTGAAAAATGGCAGAATTGGCCACTATTTTTATTGGTCTGTGTAATTGTAAATACTAGAACCTGTATGCTACATTTATTATACTGTACTTATTACTGAACTTTTAAAATGTTCATTTAACTGTGTATAAACAATTTTATTACTGTGCATAAAGTTTCCATACTTGTGTATTTTTTAAAGTATATGTTTACAGCTAACAAACCTCAGAAATGGAATTAGTTTTGTGGTAGGAAAGGTCCACAAAGCTGCAGCATATTATAGCAAAATATTTTTAGTACTGGTTTGAAATATCTTCAGGTCACTGACTTCGGGCTTCAGGGAAGAGTATGCCATATTCCAGATAATATAAATGTGAACAGATGAATCCAGCTCAAGTAAAATCTCTATATACGTGCATTTTCCAATTTCTGTTCCAATCCAGAAACTGGGTAATATTCCAACAGACGCATGCAGCACAATGTTTGTCTACCAGCCCACTAAGCATTGGTCCTGTTAAGAAGGTAAATATGGTCTAACCAAAGGCAGTAAGTCTGCACAAGTTGTTGCTTGACATTGCTTTGGGGGCTTGAGAGTTGCATAAATGTATAATGTATCAAAACACTATCCATTTTTAACAATTTTTGTCCTGTTTTGAATTTATGCAAATCACTCTTGCAAAATAGGTACTTTTCACATGATTGTCATTACTGTGGATGAGCAATATAAACGGCACCTTTTGGCCAGTATTTCTTATTTTTCTATCATGTTCTGCAGCTTTAGTGCTGTCATTTTTTAACAAAGCAGTTTGAATTTCTAACATCTCTGGTAATCTATGTTCCTGTGAATAAAGGGTTAATGTTGATACCCATGTAGCATAGTTTGTACGTCACATCGTGATTACAACAGCAGGTTTCTCCGTAATTACTACAAGATTAATCTTTGTCCAATTGCAATGTATTAAAACAGGAATCAATTCTTTGCTAAGACACATGTTTTGTGTTCAATGCCCCCCCCCCCAAAAAAATGGGTAAAAATTTCTGTAATTTTTCAGAATTGTTTCTTAGTTACTGCTGTATCATGTTTGCTGGGATGCAAAGTTATTTTGGTAATGAGGTTCTAGTCTACAAATCCTACTTTAACCATTTTAAAAACCATCAGTAGCATTTTGAAGATCTCAAGGTGGAAATTTCTTGTGGCACAGTTCTATAATTTAGATTCTGTTGAAGAGGTAGATGTTCTGACAAGTGGAATTTTTTTTTTAAACAGATGCATTGTGCTACTTTATTTTAAAGCATTACTCATAGAAGATTTTGCACACTCAACCTGGATTGTTTCTGACTGAAATTTGTTCTCAATACAAATGACTGGCATAGAAAAAGTGGTGCATCCTTTCATAAAATACTGAATTTTTTCCCTGCTTTAAACACCCTTTGCAGTTAACATTTCTGTTGTAACATTGTTGTGGACTATATGGGACACAACTAGGGATTTATTCTTAAAAATAACATGAATTGAGGTTAAAATTGTTGAGCAACTCTAATTTTTTTAAATGCAGCCTATTTAAACCAAACTAAATCCATACAAACCAAACTTTGATCACTGGTATCATTTATGTAGCATTAAAAAGCAAGTGTGATTGGGATGGAGAGCAAAAATTTATTAAGACATCGATTAACTTTGTCTCTTCAGACTTCCATTATTTAAAGAATCCATTTTTCCTGAACGTGCACTAACTTAATCTGGTACATGGATTTGCATCCACATTAGTTTGAAAGTTTTATGAAGAAAAAATTTACTACAAAGATCGATCTGACAAAGTGGAATTTGGAAACTACTGTTTCAACTGTAGAATGAGAGGAATCCAGCTCTTGTATGCTTCTGACAGCTATACATTTATTAGTCCATCCTTTAGAAAATCTAAATTAAATTTTTCTGGAAATTACACTTTTGCAACCAAACTCGCCTGATTTTAAAAACAACAGATTTAAAAAAATGATTTTACCCATACACGCAGTATAAGCTGAACACCAAGGCTTTAACTGGTGTAACTTGTACCCCTTAAAATCAGCATTGATATTTTCTCTGTCTTTGGGAACCCATTTTTATTCCAGTTGTGCTCTCCTTCAGCAGAAATGGTTATTGATTTTCCAAGATGAATAACGATAACTTGGGAGAAAAAAAAAGTTAGGTTATAAGTTGAGGATATGCAATGGTGGGGAAATGCCCCCTTTTTAAAAAGTAAAGCTGTTTACTTATTGCAAATTTCCACATCATTCATGGGAGATGATGGCCAAGTCGCAAAGGTTATCTACACTAGTAAATGTTGTGCTCCCTCTTATGGTGTCTAGGCCATTTGATCAAAATGAAGCTTGAAAAGTTGAACAACCATCATCTATTTTCACTATAATGTACTAATCTATGTCTGTGGCTAATGAATCAGAGACTACTTGATACTAAAACATGTTATAACATCATAGTGCTGTCTAGGGGTGCAGTTATACTGTAAAGCATACACTGTAGCTGTTGATCACGGAATATAATCAAATTGTATCTGCCAACTAAAATGCAGGGCATTATAACTCGAGTTAGATCCTGTCCCCACTCCAGGTGGCAGTAGTGTCATACCACGTGGAGAAGCGAGTCTCCCACTGCTTGGGCTTAATGCCAAATAAAGTACAACTCCAGTGGAGTTTTAAGTAGTACTCCGGGGTGGGGGAGGGGGGGTGGGGTGTCCCACATGCTCAAGATTTAAAATTTACCATCTGGAACCCCAGCTCTGTGCATGAATATGAGTACGCAGACATGGAGCTCCCTCTTGGTCATGAGTTGGAATTTGAAGCCAGGCTGCCTGGCCAGAACTATTCTGTAGCTGTAATTGTACCCTAGAATGAGTCGAGGTTTAAAAAAACTTCTCCAGTTATATAAAACATGGCAAAAAAAAAAACCCCAATCATGAATTCATAACCTACTGCCTTTGGGGTTAAATGTGAGCTTAAATAGTGCTCTGTTTTGAATATTATCACTTTTGTAACTTGACCAGCCTTGATGTTTGTACTCACCAAAGGTGATGAGAAGCATCAAAAATGTGAAATTAACTCATCTGGTGGAATCACTCTGATATTCTCAATTCTGGATAATAAGTGTGGAATGTATATGTAAACATACCTAGATTTTTTTTTAAATCACTGGCAATAGTAAATGATTTTGTGTTCCCTTCCCTTCTAAAGCATTTTGGACTATTTGTTTAGGTACAGAGACTTTAGGCACAGCACTTCTGGGATTGCACTAAATACTGGAACTGTTTGCTCTGAATAACATCCCCATAATGTCTTGTGCTGACGACTGGCCATACTCCATGAATTAATGAAATTGTTTTTCAAACACATTTAAATATATTGTGTATGC
The DNA here is from genome assembly GCA_030390025.1 of Squalus acanthias. NCBI lineage: Eukaryota > Metazoa > Chordata > Chondrichthyes > Squaliformes > Squalidae > Squalus > Squalus acanthias. The sequence goes on along the minus strand of CM059433.1, from coordinate 65,451,366 downwards.
AATTTTGAAACCTGATGGCAAAATTTTTTACAAACTAATTTAGTTGTCGTTGCTTTGAATTACAAATGTAATGCTATGCAATTTTAGTCTGATGTAGAGTTTGCCTCTTGAATTCTAAATATAAGGGCATGTGCCATGTTACTCTGAACTGGATTTGTGTTTTTATATCTGTTTCATATTGTCTGCTTAGAATGTGCCCAATAATGGTATTTATTTGGAAGTCAAGCTCTTCACAAATTGAGACAGTTTCCTTTTTGTAAACCATTTTGTTGTAATATTGCTGGCAGATTTTCTTGCAGTTCTGGAGCCTACTAAAATTAAGAGCTGTTGCGAGCTGGTTTACCCACTGCAAAAAATATGAATTGGCACTTAAATCAACCTATAGGCTGAGAGCCAGTGAAGCTATTTTGAAAGATAGCTAGTTGGGGAAAGAAAATTACAGAACTAAATTTAAATTAGTGGCAGTGCTTCTTAGTTAATGTTGACAATATGTCCAACATAACACCTCCGAGGAATGGAAAAATATTCTGGTATGTGTAAATTCTTTGTGAAATGTGAGAGCTTATGATTTCTATAATTTGCTTTCAAAATCATTATGCATGTTTTGAAAGAGAAAAAACTTAAATTTAAACTAAAACATATCACTGATTGCTATGTAGCGATACACCCCAAGAAAAGGATGCTGTCTCATTGTCCACTTTTCTATCTCAGAAAAGGGTCTAAAGGAGATTTTATTTTGCTCCTGTCTCTTGTAATAAGTCTGTGTTGTAATGAGAAACAACCACTGTCATGAAAAGTCTGAGCTGTATTTAATAATTCAGGGGCTTGAGGTATTTTTCAGTTACATACTTCACTATATAAAGGGATAGTGATCATTTATAGGGGACTATGTGGCATTACAATTTTAATCTAGACTGGGCTGTGTCTGAATTTAATGTGATCAGATTATATTTTGTACAATTTTGTTTCATGGAAGACTTGACAATAAATGTGGATTCCTAAGATATTGGCTGATATGTGTTATGGTTTAACCTACATTTCACAAGATCGATACAGATGAAGAAAGCTATTCTATGCTCAAAGATACAGAAAGATTTTGCAATCTTTGCCTACAGTTTTTCTTCCCCCCCCCCCCCCCCCCCCCCCCCCCCAAATCATGGCATCCAACTGTTAAATAATTTCAGGATGTTACTTCCACTACCCTGCTAGGAAATCTATTCCAGCTTCTTTTGTGAAGAACTTTTTACCTGTAAGAATTAGATCTAATCTAAGTCGTGGAATTTAGAAGCATAAAAATGGTAGGATCAGGAGCTTGACGAGAGGACGTGTGCGCCATGCATGATGTGGCAAGTGTTCAGGAGGAGTACATATGCATGGAGTGTTAAGAGTTGTATTGCCTGAGTAGAGGAATGCTGAATTCAAGGGCCAGTTGACTACACTCCAAAACATGGGGAGGAAAGGTTTCCGGAAGATAGATTCTAGAAAGTAGTGGCTGTACAGATGAAGCTGAATAGTGAAGCACAAAAGGAAGTGGGTGACCACATCTGGGGGGTGAGGTTGGAGACTGGAGGAACCAGTGCAAGAAATCCCTGTGGCTCTGGAATAGGGGATACACTTTCTTTTGTAGTGGTCACCAAGGCACTCGAATGGCATGCTGCCTCCCAGGTGCCAGGGTAAGGGACTCAACCAGATGGGAAAACTTTTGCAGTGGGAGAGAAACTAAGCAGAAGTTGTGGTTCACGTAGGAACCAGTGACAGGAAAGTGTAGGATGGGATCTTGCAGAGGGAGTTTGAGGAGTTAGGTTCTAGATTAACATGCAGGACCTGAAAGGTAGTAATGCTTGGGTTGATTCAATGGACGTAAGGGAGGAACTGATTAGATTTGTCAATGCATGCCTAGAAAGGTGTGGAAGGGAGTGTTTCAGATTTCTAGAACATTGAAGAGGTTCTGGGGCAGAGTCATACTTTACAGATGGGTTGGTCCTCATTTTAAACTATTAAATTAGGTTAAAATTAGAAAAGTCAACAGATCCAAATGTCATGTATCCCAGAATACTCTGAGGTTGGGGAGGAGATGGAGGCACAAACTATACCTTTACAAAAATCTTTGGCAGTGAAAATTGTGCCAGGTTGGCAAATGCTGAGAAGTCTAGAATGAGGGAACATAGATATGAAAGATTTAGGATGGGGGGGGGCGGGGGGCAGAATTTTTTTTTTTACACCAGATTTCAGGCTGTGTAATGCACTAACTACAGTTCGTGATTGAAGCATAGATTGTCATCATTTAAGAAAAGGTTAGATGGGTGGTTGAAGGAAAGGGGATAGCGATATAGGAGGCGGGTGGCCACCTGGGATTAGGACTACTGCTCGTGTGGAGGTTAAACACACAGACTGGTTGGGGCAAATGGAGTGTTTCCATGTTGTCATTTCTGTGTTCTATGTTCTATCCTGTTTTTAAGAAAGGCAAAAACTAGGAAATTTAAGACAATTAGCCTTCCCTCAGTTGTGGGTAAGCTCGAATTCATTTAAAAAAGAAAGATGAAATTAATGAACATTTGGAGAGCGATGGACAGATTGGTGACGGCCAGCATGGATTTGTAATGGTCAGATCATGTTTGACTAATACAATTGAATTTTTGGAGGAAATGATGCTATAAAGATACAGGAATGCAGTGGATATATATGGAAATTTACAATTCATTATGGTTAATTCATACTTCAGGGCAAAGCACAGAGGCATGCTTAGTTCCAGAAATCTTTGGTTGACATGATTTGACTGTTCGCCATCATGTGTGAACTGGAATACATCTTCCAAGTCATTTACAGTATTTGGCACAGATCCAATAAATCAAGCCATCCCATTCAGTTCCAAACTAACTAGGTAATCCCTGGGATAGGGGTTTTGATTCATAGCTGTTTCTAGGATGAAGATGATTTGGGTTTGAGAGGGGGGGGCAGGTCCAATGATTCTTTATAGTCCCTTTGACAAACGCCATCATGACAAACAGTTCTGTGACTGGGACTCCGCTCACCACTCAGTAAGTCACAAGCCAGCAGTACTACGGAGCTAATTCTAGCTCTGATGGCATTTCACCAAGTCATGGTTTCAAAGATCATGAGAGGTACTGCAGGAGAAGTGCCTTTGTTATTAGGAGAATATTAAAGTTTGTAACTAATGTAAATATTTTTCATTTACCTGTTAAATAATTTGTGCTTTATAACCTGATCCTTGGTCTAATGGATTATATTCATCTGCATACTAAAGATGAGGATGTTGCGGCATGTGATATTTTTCAGTAAACCAGAATACAGTGGCAAGGATTCTCTGTTCAACCAATGGGTCTTGCTAAATTTGCCTCAATATTGGGCAGCTAAAGACATGCTCTAGTTCATAGGAGCATGATGCCCACTTGTGGGAGTGGTCATTGACTCTGAACCCAATTGTATATTTAGTGTGAATACCCAGAAACTTAACATTAACAGACAAGCGATGTTATGAGAAATGAATTAAATAGTATTAAAGGAAATGTGGCCACATGGACGGACGAATGTTTGGAGAATAGAATGCAAACGGTAATAGTAAATGATGGTAATAGTAATGATGGTAATAGTAAATGGATGTTTTTTCAGATCAGCGGGCTGTGCCTGAACTTATTTTTTTCCATTTATATAAATGATTTGTGCATAAGCACAAGAGGAATGATATCAATATTTGCCAATACCAGATTAGAGGCCATACATGAGGACTTGGACAGGTTAGTAGTGGGCAGATGCAGAGAAATGTTGTACATTTGGGGGTGGGGGGAGTGGGAGGAGAAAGGATAGTGAAAGGAAATATACCCTAAATGGTGAGATTCTTAATGTAGGAACAAAGAGATCTAGGGGTGTAGATACATAGGCCCGTAATTTGCGGTCTGCGGCGAAGAAAACCGCCCACAAAGATCTTGTGATCTCTGGGGCGAGAAGTTTGGCGTTTTTGATGTGCAATTGAGGTCAATGTAGTTTAGTGGAAATTCCATAGCTGCTGTGATGTCAACAAGCTGTCTAAGCAGCCGTTTATGATGCAGAATTCTCAGACCGATAACCAGGAAGTGAAGAAGCTTCTTTTATTCGGACTTTTTAAAAATGTTAGAGAGCAAAAAAGATTGAGGCTCTCACATGGGCAAAAGGTAAAGCTGAAATAAATATGAACAAACTTTAAAAAAAATAACTTTTTAAAGTTTCTTAAAAGTTGTATTTTTTTATTACAGTGGAGAAATTTGACAAAATTAAAATTAGTTCTGGGCTGTAACATTTGTTTAGCAGTCAATACGCTGTTAAAAACCCCAGTTACACCTGACCCAACAAGGTCTAACTTTTAATGGGGTATTTAACAGCGATATTACCGCGGAAAAGCCCAAGTTTTCATCAGTTTCACTGATTACACTGATTGCTGGCTATGGGGTGGGGCACAGCGCAGCCAGTGTCGGAGCAGTGAATGACTGACCGAAAATTCAGGATTTCCACGTTAGGATGCGCATGCGCTATATCCTGAAGTTGTGGTCAGTTTCAAAGGGGTCATAACAGCGAACGCTGTTTGTTTGTTGTAATTACCCACTGCAAATTCTGGGCCATAGATTTTCAAAAGTGGGAGTGTAGGTAGACAAGGCCATAAAAACGGAAATGGGATTTGGGGATTTATACATAGAAACATTGACTATTTAAAGCAAGGAAGTGATAATTTTTTTTTAACAAAGGATTGGTTAGACCACAAGAGGAATAGTGTGTGCAGGTCTGAGCACCTCATTATAGGAAGAATATTAGAGCCATGGGAAGAGTACAGCAAGGATTCACTAGCATGATATCAGGAATGAGAGGTTATAGCTATGAAGAAAGGCTCAAAAGGGGGAGATTAAGAGGTTTTCAAAATCATGAACAATTTTGAGAGGATAAACAGTAAATGCTTGTTTCCACTGGTTAGTGAATTGGTAACTAGGAGACATAATCTCAGGATACTCATTTGAAGAACAAAGCAGGAAGTTTGAAGAAATTTTATCAGGATTATTAGAAATATAGAATGCAAGGTAACATCGAGGTAGAAAGTATAACATCATTTAAAATGGAATTGGATGTTTTATTCCGTGTTTTATTAAATACACGGGTGCTGCCATTAAATAGTCCTCAGCTTTACAAAAACTAATTTCATAGCATAACTTTTTATATTGCAAGTTGTAGACTTCAGTTTAGTACAGTTGGTGAGTCTGCCACTGGGCCTTTTGATACAGGCATTTCCCATTTACTGCTACCATCTTCATTCTATTTCTTTACTTTTTGCATATTGTAACTTAAGTTTATGCATATCATGCTGCCTTTTCTAATGGTTTTTTTGCTTATTGTTTAACAGCCAAGACTAACGTTACAAGATTTCAGAATCAAAACCATATCAAACATTGGTTTACTCTGTTCCCAGATGTTAGATAGGCGGATTTTACAGGTATATTGGGATGGGATTAGAATTGGCACTATTAAGTGTGATACAATCTTGAACAGTGGGCCTATTGCCCTCTCTTGGTAGATGTTAAATTGCAATTGTATAGCCTTTTCACATTAAAAAGCCTTAAGGGGAGGGTTTTCCAACTCTCTATTGAAGTATCACTTGGAGGAATCACCACGCTTATTGAATCATTGTCAAATAACTTAAGTGTTGCTTACATGAATTTAATTCATTCTCACGTTTTATTGTCAATTTTTCATGACTAGAGGCAAGTAACGATTAGGAATGTTTTAAAGAGAAGCATAAAAGTTTTATGTTATGAAAACCAGTTGATCACTAACTGCAACAAAAGCAAAATACTGAAGATGCTGGAAATCTGAAATAAAAACCGAAAATGCTGGAAATACCATCTTAATTATATTTCTTTCCTTTCTGCATATCTTAGCTGTTAAGTTTATGGGTGTCATGCTGCCTTTTCTAATATCACTAACTGCACCTGCAGTTCACTTTTTGTCAACTTTCCTAATTTCCCTTTTGAAAGCGACTCAGAGGTTGTATGATTCTAGCTTCCTATGTACACGTAAACCCCGGTCCTGAGCTATTCATTTTCTTTTGACAGCTACACTAGTGAAATATTAATCGGTTTTGTACCGTTATTCATATTGCTGAGATAGTAACCTCATGTTGCCTTGTAGTGTGATTTTCCCACCTTCCTCTGGTTGTGTTACCATTTGAAAATTTGAGCCAGGTCGCCTGTTTGCTACTTTGATGCTCATTTTGACATCATGGGATTTTAAAAATCTGCATTCAAACACATGCCACCTTCTTGACCCTGGTTGTGATTATCTATTACCTCCCACAGGCCACAATTTGCCAGCTGCACTCACTGTGCAGATTTGGCACTGAGCACAATGTGTAAAGTTTTAGTGGAAGAGAATTCTCAGATAACGGTGCCCCTCAATGGAGAGCAGCTCACAGGCAGACTGTTTCACATCCAACATAATGCCTTATGTTGGAAAGAACTCCCACTGTAGCTCAGTAAGACATTGCCCAGCAATACAACTTTAGAGCCCATATGTGCTGCTTGTAAAGAAAGGGGGACTTGCATGTATATAGCCTTTCATGACCTCGGAACATCCCAAAGCACATTACAACCAATGAAGTATTGTTGAAGTGTAGTCACCGTTCTTCTTTGAAATAGTGCCAAAGGGGTCTTATACATCCAGCTGAGAGGGCAGACAGCGCATGATCTGTATGTTTACTTGTTTGACATCATTGCATCATTCAAAAGTTGGTAGAGGTGGTTTTGTCTGGATAGATTGGCGGCCATGCCTTCAGCCGTCTAGGCCCTAAGCGCTCAAATTCCCTCCCTAAACCTCTCCGCCTCTCCCTCTCCTCCTTTAAGACACTCCTTAAAATCTACCTCCTTGACCAAGCTTTTAGTCACTCGTCCTAATATCTAGCTCCTGTGAAGTCTTACTATGTTAAAGGCTCTATATAAATGTGAGTTTTTGTAGATGTAGCCCCAATTCTTTGGCATCAGCTGGTGTGGTCAACATTGATTTGTCTATAGCCAGTGCTTCTAAGACCTCTTTATAGCATATCTCTGCTGAAACCCTCATCTATACCCTGATAGGGGTAAGAGAAAGCGTTTGAAGTTCTTTGGGTATTAAATTTGTGTCAATAGTCAGTGATTGATTCATCTTTGAGAGTAATGATGTAAAATCTAAATCCAATCTGGTCTTATCCAGTGCTCCACACAGAATAGAGTGTAGAATAATATAAATTAATACAGGCTGTTTCGGAGACGTGTTTAACCAAAAATTGAGATTCTGATAGCAAACTGAGGAAATAGGTGAGGAGCTTTTTTTTTTAAATAGCTCTATAAATTAGTGATCAAAGCCAAAGGGTAGTCGATGGTACGTATAATGTAAGGACTAGGTTAGCTAGCCCAGTCTGGAATTGACCAGCTTGAGTACCTGAATGTGCGCACTGTTATTTATACTTTTTATGGTTAGATTCAAGATTAGAAAATTAATGCTATTCTCTTTGAAAATGACTTCAAGTATGAGGATTTTTAGGGAAAAGGGTAAGTTTCTCGATTAAGAGCGACGCTCATCAGATCAACTGATTGGATATCCGTGATTAATGACCTCCACCTTGCCAGGCACCAGCAAGGGAAAATGCATTTTACATGTTGGATAGTAATGTGCAATGAATGATCTTGATGTGGGAGCATAGATTTTCATTCATATGCCCTATATATCATAGTTGACATATTAAAGGTTATGTACTTTACGTTAGAGAGTGGTTAGTGAAGGATCACTTTAAAAAGAACTCCAAACTCTCTGGTTAGGTTCCCAACACAGGTAACAAGTTATCCTCGGTAGCTCATAAGGTTCTTTTTCAGGGTCAGATATGCTCCTATACTCTGGCTCAAGTGCCTTACCTTGGAAGCAGCCAGTAAAGGAAAATGAATCCCACCAGCAGTCTCACCCATTCCTCTCAACAGTGCAAGCAATTTACTTTCCTATTCTGCGGTTACTCAAAGTAGTGGGAAGGATCCTTGTAAGATTGTTCAGAAAGAATCAGGAAGCCTCCAGCTTGAAGATAATAGCATAATAAAGAACAGTATGAAATAAAAGCAGATAATTCAAAACAACAAACCTTTTTTCAAAACACCCTATATAATTTGCATGCTCGTAAACCATGTCCAATTATTCTGAGGGAATTGAATAACTACGAGTACATTTTACAATAAAATAAGGTGATGCTTCGCGACTTCCAAAGATAATTGTGCAAAATTATTAGTTTTAACTAAGGCTATTGTTACAAGAATACAATTTCTATTATTTAATACTGACCATTTGAATCCCGTGTGTGACATTTCTGTGGTCACAAAAGAAATGTGGCCACATTTATTTGTGTAATGTTTTATCCAATTTCCAAAAATGACTCATTTGACAGTGTGAATGTTTTACTTTTTCAATTTCCACTTTTACAAATGCACATCCTTCCATTTATGTAAGTACTCCATGTCCCAATGGTATTTTGACACAAATTTTAACCCCACAATTTTTCCAAATCCTTTTGAATATCAATTTCCTTTACTCCGGTTATAAAGTTTGGAGTCATTAGCAAATTTTATTTACAGAAAATACCAGTAATAATATGGGGCTACAGAACTCAAGCTCATCGTCTTGTTCCTCATCAAACTCACCCAGTCTGCTTCAATACCAGGCTTTTTATATACACAGCAAAGGTGTGACTCTGAGCTGGTAAAGCTAATTCACTGAATGATCAACCAATGGAAGCTGAGTCTATCAGCTTTGTGTAACAATACATGTATTGACTCATTACAGTGCCCTTTTCCCTATATTTCTTGATCAGGGTGAACAGCAGGTGACTGAAAACAGATTTCTGTGGAAATCCGCTAGATAGAAGTTCATTTATCAGATTTGCTTTCTCTTTAGCATATCTAGCTAGTTAATTTTCTATTAATTCAATACAATTTTCTCAACTTGCGTGCAGAACCTTATGAAATTCTTGTGGCTTCATGAGATTATTCATATTCTGAATTCATACTGACATGCTCTTCACCCTTTATAGAATCGTTTTGATATTGACCCACTGCCGATCACTTTCTCCATTTACCAGTCTTCGATTAATTGATTTAAATTTCTGTCATTCATGTTTTACTTACGTACATCAAGATTTTTTATTTATGCATCCAATATGAAAAAAGGCCTTTGGACTCCTACATGCTCATCCTATTCAGTTGATTTCATCCCAATATAATGTCCCCATCCCGCACCACCACACCCCTGGCCCCCCTCCACCATTTTATGGGAGAGGCAAAAAGAACCCAGAGACCCATAACCAATTGAGTAGTTTGATTTCAAAAATTCCTTTTCGACCCCTCACATGGAGTTAGGCAAGCCATATTTATTTTCCAGATTTATTCACATGCTGTGATTGTCTCTTTTCCCTAAAGTCTATCCATCTCACTCTTGAAAGACTGTAAAGAAGCAGTCCTCATGACCTCTTCTGGAATACTGTTCCGCAAACCGATCACCCTCTGCAAAAAGTAAAACTTCGGACATCCAAATTGCTCATTGCTTCCTCTGTTTATACAAGTCACCCCTAGTTTTACCTGTCCCTATCGCCAGGGACGTGCTATCTACTTTCATGTTGTCCTTGCTTTTAATAATATTAAATACCTAAATCAGATCTCCTCGAAGTCTCCAACTCTTCAGTCAGTGCAAACCAAGGTATCTAATGTTTTTTCATTGGTCGATATTCTCAGATGGATTATCACCTCTGCATCTTCTCTTGTCACTTTATCCTTCTTTATCTGGGGGTACCAAAGTTGGATACAATACTCCAAACGAGCTCTTATCAAAGTCTTGTATAACCTAATTATCGTGGCCCTCATTTTCTAATAAATGGTCCAGGCAATACAAGCCAGGACCATGTTTGTCTTGGCCGTGGTCTCCTGCCACTGCATTTGAACTTTTGAGGAGCTGATCAATGACCACCGCTCTAATCATCAAAAAAAACTGGACCGGGCTTATCAAACATGACTTTTGTTTTCTGAAGCTGTCTCAGATGCTTCCTATTCTGTGTCTTCCGACCTTGTGAATTAATATTTTGTATGGTAAGATACCAAAAACCTTGCTGAAATTTAAATGTATCACATCCATAGAATTTTTGGTGTTGACATCTGTCATTCCTTGAAGAACTTCACTAAATTTGTTGGGACAAGACCTCCCTCCCATGAATCCATTCTTTCGTTATCCTTTCTAATAGGATGCTTTCTAATACGCAATAAGATAATGAACTTGAACAAGAAATTTTAACGTAGAAAAATGTGCGAAGGCGCAACACAGAAGAGTAATTAGACAAAAATTGGCACCATGCCAAAGAAGGACATATTAGGAGTGATGATTAGAAGCTTGATCAAGGGTAAATTTAAAGGAGAAGTGAGAGATGGAGAGGCAGAGAGCTTAAGGCATAGGTGACTGAAGGCACGGCCGCCAATGGTAGAGCAAAGGGAGTGGGGGATGCGCAAGGGCAATGTTGGAGAAGCGTAGAGTTCTTGGAGTTGTAGGGCTGGTGGAGGTTAGAGTTAGGGGCAAGGCCATAAAGAGATTTGAACAGGAGGCTGACCATTTTAAATTTCAAGTATTTGCAGATGGGAGCTAATGTAAATCAGTGAGCGGAGGGGTGATGGGTGGACAGGACTTGGTGTGGATGAGCTGAAGATTATGGAGGGTGGGTAGAAGCTGGCCAAGAGAATATTGAAATCGTTGAGTCTGGAGGTGAGAGCATTGGCAGAAGATAGGCTGAGGCAAGGGCAAAAGCTGATGATGTTGCGGAGGTGGAAAGTAGGTGGTCTCTGCGATGGAGAATATATGGGGTCGGAAGCTTAGTTCGAGGTCAAATAAGACACCGAGGCTGCAAACAGTTGGCTTCAACCTGATATAGTTGTCGAGCAGGGGGATGGAATTGGTGGCAAGGGTCGAAGATGATGATTTCAGACTTCCCAATGTTTAACTGGAGGAAATTATAGCTCATCCAACAGTGAATGTGGGACCAGCAGACTGACGGCAGTCAGCGGAGGATTCGAGAGAAGGTGGAGAGGTAGAGTTGGGTGCCATCATCATACATGTGGAACCTGATGTCATGTCTTTGGATGATGTTGCCAAGGGGCAGCATGTAAATAAGGAAGAGGAGGGGGCCAAGGATAGATCCTTGGGGGATTTCAGAGTTAACAGTGCAGGGATGGAAAGAGTTAACATTGCTGGAGATGCTCTGGCTACGATTGGATAGGCAAGAGTGGAACTGAGTAAAGGCAGTCCCTCCCAGCTGGACAATGGAGGAGAGTAATTGGAGGAGGATGGTGGGGTTGATCGTGTCAAAGGCTGCAGAGAGGACGAGGAGGATTTATGCACTATGGTCACAGTCACAGAGGATGTCATTTACACCTATCATTAGGGCCGTTTCATGCTGTGGCAGGGGAGGAAATCTGTTTGCAAAGGTTGAAACATGAAGTAGCGGGAAAAATGGGCACAGATATGAGAGGCGACAACGCGTTCGAGGACTTTGTAGAGGAAAGGGAGGTTGGAGATGGGATGGTAATTTGCAAGGACAGAGGTCAAGGAGGAGGGTGATGATGTTGGTTTTGAAAGGGAGGGGGACAGTGCATGAGGAGAGGGAACCATTTACAATGAACTAGGTTGTTTATCTTTTTGGAAATAGTTGAGACTCCAGCACGAATCCATGGGGCTCTCTACTGTGCATCAGCCCATCCTGGCATTCCTCCCTAGATGTTGCTTTTCTTTCAGCAAATTCCTTATCTACCTTTACTGAGGATACCCTCTCCCTATATTTGACATTGCAAAGCTTTATCGCTGGCTTCCTGGAAGTTAAGGTACACTACATGGATTTTAGGAAGGCGTTTGACAAAGTACCACATAGAAGGCTGGTTAACAAAATTGAGGCTCATGGAATAGGTGGGTCAGTGGCAGCTTGGATAAGGAATTGGCTTAAGGACAGAAAACAGCGAGTTGTGGTAAATGGCTGTTTTTCAGACTGGAGGATGGTAGACAGTGGTGTTCCCCAAGGGTCAGTGCTGGGGCCACTGCTTTTTTTGATATATATAAATGACCTGGATATTGGAATACAAAGTAGAATTTCTAAATTTGCCGATGACACCAAACTTGGGGGTGTGGCAAACAGTGAGGATGATACCAATTGACTGCAACAGGACATAGAAAGGCTAGCAGAATGGGCAGACAAGTGGCAGATGGAATTTAATACAGAGAAGTGTGAGGTGATGCATTTTGGCAGAAGGAACAGGGAGAGGCAATATACACTTAATGGCACAGTTTTAAAGAGTGTGCAGGGACAGAGGGACCTGGGAGTTAATGTGCATAGGTTCCTGAAGGTGGCAGGACATATTGAGAGAGTGGTTAGCAAAGCATATGGGATCTTGGGTTTCATAAATAGAGGTACTGAGTACAAAAGTAGAGAAGTTATGCTGAATCTTTATAGAGCACTGGTTAGGCCACAACTGGAGTATTGTGTCCAGTTCTGGTCACCACACTTTAGGATGGATGTGAAGGCCCTTGAGAGGGTGCAGAGGAGATTTACCAGAATGGTTCTGGGGATGGGGGGATCTTAGCTACAAGGACAGGTTGGAGAAGCTGGATTTGTTTTCATTAGAGCAAAGGAGGTTGAGGGGTGATTTGATAGAGGTGTACAAGATTATGACGGGTTTGGACAGGCTAGACGGGGAAAGGCTGTTCCTACTAGTTGATGGTACAAGGACTAGGGGACACAGATTTAAAGTTTTGGCCAAGAGATACAGGGGGGACGTGAGGAAGAACTTTTTTACGCAGCGAGTGGTGAGGACCTGGAACTCGCTGCCGACGGAAGTGGTGGAAGCGGACACACTCAATGTTTTCAAGGGGAGACTGGATAGGCATTTGAGGGAAATAAACTTGCAGGGCTATGGGGATAGAGCTGGGGAATGGGACTGACTCAATTGCTCTATAGAGAGCTGGCACGGACTCAATGGGCCGAATGGCCCCCTTCTGTGCCGTTATGTCTCTATGACTATGACTCTATGACTACGTCATTGTGTCCATTCTTTAAAAGTATAGGAAATGCGACAGAGAAGTGGGCACTTAATTACATTCGAGTAGGAAACCTGGCATAGTTATGGTAGGTATAACTTCTTTGTGATTATACCTACATATTCAAGTTAATAGTGATGTTATCAAGTGTGTTCGTTCAAGAAGATTTCAACAGACATCTGTATTTGTCCAATGATTGTGGGTAATTCCTGATCAATTGGTTTGCAACCTTTTCATTCTGTTATTCTCCATGAAAGCAGATGAATATTGTAAAGTGAAGTAAGAGGTATTCACATAACAAGAATATATTGCTGAGCAGAAATGAATTGGCTGTGCACAGGACAACAAACTGCATTTATTTAAAATCACTTATCAGGTATTGGGAACAAATCACCCCGATATTCTTTCCTCCGTGGATTTAATTTCAGGTTTTGAATTTGAAACTTAATTCCTTAATTTAGGGAGTTGATTTCAAAAGCATTTGAAACATATTCAAGTTTTTTTTTAACAATTTACTGATGAATTTATATCTAATCTGTGGCATACTACATGACTAAATGTCACTTGACTGGGAGAAGAGCTGCCCAACAAATGGCTCTTCCACATCTCAGTCTCACATTTCATGAGATAAATATGGAGTGAGGAATGCAGGGTCCACAACTGTTAGCCCATGTGACTTGTTGCTTAAAAGAAAAGAAATTCAATCCTCCATGAAGTGATTCTAAATTTAACTGTTTGCCTAACAGTTGATGTTTCAGCTGAGACCAAAAGGTAGAAAAAACAGAGCTCTGAAGAAAGTGAAAAAGTTAATTACTACTTAGCCGATCAAGTGAACCTCCTGATTTCGGGGATGAACCTTGCGGTGGGCTTCAAACCGATGCTCGGAGACGCACAGACAATGGACAGTTTGGAGAAACAACTTATTTGTCCCATTTGTCTGGAAATGTTCACAAAACCAGTAGTAATTTTACCATGCCAGCATAACTTGTGTAGAAAATGTGCCAATGATGTTTTCCAGGTAGGTGTTTAAATTATTATCAATACTTGGCTGTGGTATAGTTAATTTCAGTGTACTAATAATAGATTGGACATTAGAGTACCTGCTTTCTGTGTTTATATTTTTAGTAAAATGTATGGACTTTTTATGTAGCTGAAAAGTGCCCTTCAGACAAAATATTTTTGATAAGACTGTTTTAATGTTCTTTTTAAGCTTGTTTGTGTGTGAGGTTGTTTAGATGGCAGAACTGTGAGTTAAGGGACAACAGGGAAGGGAAAATGAGAAAGGAAAATATGTCAGCTCACAAACATTGGTGGGTGCAGGAGGGGAAGAAATGACGATTGAGTCCAGCTCATCCCTTTTTAAAAAAAACACACATTTCTCATTGTCTGACCTATGGGAGATAGCACTGGTGTTGAACAACATGACTGGTATAATATCATTGAAGAAAAAAATAGTAATGTAAAACTGAAGATAAACTACAAAAAGAGCAAGCTTGAGAAAGAGACAAAGTAGAATGAGAGTAACAGGTGGCCTAGCTGAGTAATATTTTTAGGACTGATTGACATTTTTATTTGATATGTAATTCCCAGGCTTCCAACCCATTCTGGCAGTCGAGAGGCTCCACTACAGTGCCTTCAGGGGGTCGCTTTCGCTGTCCTTCCTGCCGACATGAGGTAGTGCTGGATCGCCATGGAGTTTACGGCCTGCAGAGAAATCTCCTGGTGGAAAATATCATTGACATCTACAAGCAAGAATCATCCAGGTTACGCAATGTGCTTTATTTATAGAGACAGTGGGACAGAGGGTACATGTGCTTTAGTGAATGGTCTGCAACCATAGAACAAGTTTCATTCTTCTGTAGTTGTTTTTTGTTTATGCTGTTTCCCTGTTTGTGTGCTGAACCACCCTCTTACAACCATTCACTCCCACATTGTTCTTTCAGCTGAGGTAGGGGAGGGAAAAAGTAATTTTTCCACCAGCACCATTCGGGGAATCAACTGATAGTAAGTGTGAAGAGACAGCATCAAATCCCCTTAGGAATGGGGCGGAATGAAGTAGAATGCCCCACAATGGGAATCCAAATAAGAATGGGTAAAAATGGTCACAATTTTTAAATCAAAACCAGCAAGGTTGAAAAGAGTAAAAGAGATGATGAGGTTAAGTCGGGCAATACTGATTAGGGGACATCAAGATTGGGATTTAAAAACCTGAAAACTAGGAGGAAAGAAAGATGGAAAATGTTGAGTTCTACAGTTTTGAAATGTTGGTAAACATAGAGCTAAGGTTCTTTTACGCTAAGCTGGGGTTTCGGGAGCAATGTTCAAATGGACATCCGTGGCCTTTGTGGCCCACTGGCTCCACTACATCTTTTTCTAGAAGTTTACAGCATTAAAGGAGGCCATTTGGCCCATCACGTCTGTGCTGACTCTTTGTTAGAGCAATCCAAAACTAATCCTACTGCCTTGCTCTCTCTCAACAGCCCTGTGTCTTCCTCTGTTCCAAATACATATTCAGTTTTCCCTTAAAAGATGCAATGGCCTCTGCCTCAACTATTCCCTGTAGTCAAGAATTCCAGGTTCCAGCAACTTTCTTTCTGTTGGTGCTCCAAATCAAGTTAAGGCCAGAGACCCATGATAAAAGGTGGAAAATCTGACTCCACACATTTACATTTAAGTGGAGATGCTATTTGCGAAATCCTTGAAAATGAGGCTGACTGATGCCATCAGGTCTCCAGAGTTCCCCTTTATATTACAGAGTGCCATCAACAGCACTATTCACACAAAACTGCCTTGAAGAGTAGGAAGCTGTTCCTGTCCGACTGCACAGTCAGGCCAATTCAAGCTTGAATCCACCAACATGAGCCTATTGCACATTTTAATGACAAAACTAAACTCTCAATGACAAAGTTATTTTAATTACTTTGCTCTTTATTTAATTGTTAAACCATTTCTCACTCCTCTGGTCAGAATCTTCTGGTCTCATTCATTCAGCCGATCTAGGTTGTAATGATGTCATGTTTTTCCAGCTAACAATAATGGGTAAATCATGTAATTGTTGACTTCCAAAAAAAACATTTATATTGTGCCTTTCACATCCTTAGGACTTCACAGCCAATCAAGTACTTTGGGAAGTGCAGTCACTGTTGTAATTTAGGGAAACACGGCAGCCAGTTTGTGCACATCAAGGTCCCATAAACAGCAGTGAGATTAATGACGAGATAATTTGTTCTAGTGATGGGGTTTAAAGCCATGATCTTCTGAGTCAGAGGTGAGAGTGCTATCACTGAATCAAGGCTGGCACCAGATAAATTCCCAGAGATTGATTCAATTATCATTAATTATTAATGATTTCATTTAGATTTTACCCTGATGATATGATCACTCTTGTGTTATTTCTCCAAAATCATCCTTAGCAGGAAAAAGTAACAACTCAGGACGTTTAAATAAGTAAGCTCAAACGGGAATAATAAACTACCAAGGGACATTGATAATACGTAGAGTAGGTATTGCAGTTGCTTTACTTGAACAATGAGAATTGAGCTGCCCTTCACATTGTTATCTGGTCTGAATTGTATGTAGATAATAAAGTAGTACGGTACAACAATCACTGAAGACTAATTCTGATCAAATTAAATTCCACATCATGTTTGAGGAGTGGAGAGAAATATTGACAACTAGCTTTGATTTAATTCTGTTTGAGTTTGAAATAGATTATATGGAGCTGAAGTGAAGAGATCATGTGATCACAGTAGTAGATGTCTATTGAGAGACAAATAACAAAGTATTGAAATATGTCAAGTAATATCTCACTATACTCCGTACAATCCCCTCCATAAAATAATTTGCTATTTTAATTTTACTTTGTGAGAAAGGTGATGATGTGCCAGTTTTTTCACTATCCTCATGACATTGCTCCTAGTGATTTGTAGAATGCGGTATTTTGGAATGCTCCCAGCAGAGCCAGCGATGCCCCACCCCCACCAGCTCAACACTCTTTCTCAAACCCCCTTGCTTCCTGAAGTCTCTTCCCTCTTCTTTAACAAGGCCTTTGCCTAAGACCGCCAACTCTGGTTGGACGTATTCCTGAAGGTTTCATCACATGACCTCCCGTCTTCAATCGCCTCACCAGCCTCTTTCCTGGTTCCGATATTTTTATAACTAATAATAAACAAAAGCGTTCAAAGAAAATGGGGGGAAAAAAGACCACCCAATTTGATTGTTCTCCTGGGTTGCTTGCATCAGTGTCCAGGAGATTAATCTTTTAATTCCTGGAGGCTTGGTAACCCTACCTTTGCCCCCAGTGATTTTCTCTCTCTCTCACTCTCCCCATCCCTTACAACAGGGTATCTGTCTCATTCTCTCTTTATTCCTCCTTGAAAAAGTTCTCTCTCTTTCTCTCCCTGCCCCCAAATGAAGTTTCTTTCTGCCCCTCTCTTTCTTCCCCTCCCATCCCAACAAGGTGTTCTCTGCAAAAGATAGATAACGATCAGGAGGGAGGAAGCCAAATTATCCTCCTGGACCCACTAGACAATCAAAACTAGTCCAGGCGATCACTCTGGCCCCTGATAATTCCTTGCAGTACCTACCTTTTGTAAGAGGTGATCTCCGCCTCAACCAGTAACAGGTCCAGCTCTCACTTGAAGGAATTCAGCGAATCGGTGTCCACTATTCTCTGGGAAAAGAACCACCTCCTGACATCTAACCTGGACCTAGCCTTATACAACTTAAAATTGTGACCGCTGGTCCTCTATACCTATTTAATTGGAACAAACTGTCAACTCGAGCACAATCTATTCCCTTCATCATATTATAAACCTCGGTCAGATCACCTCTAAGTCTGTGCTTCTCTAAAGTTTAGAGCCCCAACTCTTTTAGCCTATCTTGATAACTGAGATGCTTTAAACTGGGAATTAGTCTAGTAGCCCTCCTCTGTACCCTTTCCAAAGCCTCTATATCGCCCACCCACCATGTGAGACCACCAAAACTGGACACAGTATTCCAACTGAGGCCTGACCAAGGTCTTGTACAAGGACCAAACCAAAGATAAGAGTACAGTTGTATAAGAATTGACATAAGTGGAAAAAGCTCTGGTATTGATACAGGGATGATTAGATGTTAACTACAAGTACAGGTCGTGGTCATGCAACATCCTCATAATCTTCCACACTGCCAAAAAAAAAGTCTTTTCTTCCTTCCTCTGCTGAAGACAATGATTCATGTTGAGGTACAGTTCTACAGGCACTGGCAGCCCTCTCATATCGCACCCATTCTTCATGTGGGAGCCTAGGTAGTGTCAGCAGGCTATTCAATAACTGGACATTAAAGCTGAAGTTGATCCTGTCTCCACCTGACACCTACACACCTGTTTCCAGCAGGAGTACCTGGATAGCAATCAGAAGTGGCGACGCTGGTTCTTCCCCCACCTAACCTTATTGAGGCCAACTAATTCAGCACAGGCCAGGAGTCAAACCTGGCACCTTCTGGTCTCTATGGCTGAGTATCTATGTCAGATGGTCCTTTTCTTGCTCTGCCATCAGGGAGCTCTCTGACTTTTACGGATGATATTCGAGGGCTGTTTCCACACAATCCCAGCAGAGAGAGCCATTCGGAGGAGACTCATGGTGGGAGATCTCACACATTAAAATTTCCACATGGAAAATGGTGGTTTGTGTCCCCGCTGGTAGTGCCAAAGGAATGTTCTGCTTACACAATTTTCCCAATTTCACTGACTTTTTTATTTATTCATTCCTGGAATGTAGCTGTCGCCGGCAAGGTCAGCATTTATTGCCCATCGCTAGTTGCCCTTGAGAAAGGTGGTGGTGAGCCGCCGCCTTGAACCGCTGCAGTCCGTGTGGTGAAGGTACTCCCACAGTGCTGTTAGGGAGGGAGTTCCAGGATTTTGACCCAGTGACGATGAAGGAATGGTGATATATTTCCAAGTCAGGATGGTGTGTGACTTGGAGGAGAACTTGCAGGTGATGGTGTTCCCATGCACCTGCTGCCCTTGTCCTTCTAGGTGGTAGAAGGTTTATGATTAGTTAATAAAATATTTGCACATTTAAAGTTTATGAATTATGCTAGGTTCTGTTTGGTTTACTAGGAGTCACCACACATTTGTATTACACTTTACATCGTGCACGTGGATAGAAGGTCTGAGTTACTTTGGAAATTAATTATTTTGTCCACTGAACCTTTAAATATCAGTGTTTTCAATGATATAGATCCATATTGCACAGTTCAGTGACAAAAAACTATATTTAAAGATTCATTGGACAAAATAAATAATTTACAAGGTAACCCAAACATTCTACAAGTATGGTAGTATGAACAATGGACATTTTGCAGCCAGTGGCAGTATCAAGCAATCCAAAATGGGTGTGTCATCAGTTCAGTTCAGTGCCAAGCACACTCCACTCTGCCTTAACTACAACCTTAGTAGAGTACATCCCACTACACAGCGTAATATTTTTATTTCCTTCCTTACCAAATTTCTTCCCGAGAAAGCCAATGTAGTCTGGATGAACTGTGAATTTGTTATATGGACTTACACCCATTCAGAACTGTGTTGAGACAGCCTCATTTTATTTCAGATAGACTCGGCTGACAGATTGCATCCCATCAATCTGGGTTGGATTCAAAAAGTGTGTTACTGTGCCACTAAGCTGATATGTTTTATTAAATATAAATGTACGTCCAGGAACTATGAAGTTTAAATTGTGACAATTTAAGTTGTATAAAACTCCAAGGACCCAGATTTCATATTCATTATTTGTGATGACACCAGCAGGGTACCATGGTTCTAATTTTAGGTATGATTTATAATCACATATATTATGTGTTTATAAATATGCTAAATACAGAATTATTTTACTTCTGACAATCAAATGTGCCGCTCCTAACACTTTCCTGTACAATAGTACCAAAACATTCCTACTGCTATTCTATTTTATATTCAGAAATTAAAACCAAAGTAATTTATTAAACTTACTTTCTCTCCTTAAACTAAATTGATTTGAGACATTTTCCTGCATGTGAGGAGTGCTGTACAAATGCATGATGGTGGAGATGAAGAAAGAGATGGTGTTGGTGATGGTGAAGATGGAGTAGGTGATGGTCGTGGTAGAGGTGGGGTGGTGGGTAGAATTGGAGAAGGTGATGGTGGAGAGGGAGGAGGGTATTGATGATGGAGAGGGAGGAGGGGGTATTGATGGTGGAGAGGGAGGAGGAGGAGGTGGAGTTGATGGAGGAGGAGGAAGTGGGGTGGGTGAGAGGAGGAGGAAGTGGGGTGGGTGAGAGGAGGAGGAGGAGGTGGGGTGGTTTGATGGAGGTGGAGGAGGTGTTGATGGAGAAGGAGGTGTGGTTGTGTTGGAGGAGGAGGAAGTGGAGTAAGGGGTGGGTGATGGAGGAGGAGGAGGGGGTGATGGAGGAAGAGGGGGTGGGGGGGTGATGGAGGTGGGGGAGGAGGAGGTGTGGTTGTGTTGGGGGAGGAGGAGCTGGCAATCGTCTCTAGAGAAATAACTAACTTTTTTAATAAAATGACAAAAGTTCTTTTACTTAACTTCCCTAAATTCTGGTAGTAGTGTTACTTTATTTTACTTTAACTTTAATACTTTTAATAATAATTCACTTCCATCAGGCCTCTGCACACCAAGTCTGACCAGCAGTTAATGTGTGAAGAGCATGAAGATGAAAAGATTAATATTTACTGTCTAACTTGTGAGGTTCCAACCTGCTCAATGTGCAAAGTCTTTGGCGCTCACAAAGATTGTGAAGTGGCACCTCTTCAAAATGTCTACAAACGTCAAAAGGTACCTTGATGATAATTTGCTTCCCTTTAAAGAAAATCTATATGTCCCTAATATTTTAATAAAGAGTGTGAAATATGGAGAGTCATTTATGAAATTAGACTGATTGACAGCTAGTCACATAACTAATGATTGCTGAAGATGTGAATTCTGATGTGACAGTGGTTTGTTTTATAAGACGTCAATGTAGTAATATATTCCATTTGCACCCTGGCAAGGCAGTGTTATCACTTTACTAGCATCAATATATTTTATAATTTGGCATTGTGCTTTATTTTAATGGGCCAAGATAAAATCTAATTTTATTATTTTAGCACCGAGTGAGGACATTGAATTCCAGATGACCTAGTGGGCTGGATCCTGTTCCTGATGGTTTAATGGCACATGTTTCTCTTCCTTGTGGGTAAACAAGCAGTTCAGTTTGGGTTGGGCCTACATCTAAGCCCCAGTGGCATGGAATAGTGTAGCCATCCATTTCCGTCAGATGTGTGTGGAGGGCTGGGCATGAATGTCCATGTTCTCTCCCGCTATCATTTATTAGTGTGTTTAGGATCATATCCATGGTGTTAATAAAGCAATAAGAATGTTTTATTCAGTAACAACTGTTGTGCTATCTATCCAGCACTTCTACAGCCACATGGATCCTGTAATCAATGGAAAGTTCAGATTTTATCTTTCTATGGTCAGCAAAGCAGCAAACCTCACTCTTCTGTAGGATTTTCATTGACAACTTTCCTGTCCACCATGGCAATAATTAGGCTTCATGTGTTACAAAATGCCCTAGAAGGTTCTCTTGAGAATGTGCACAATTCATAAAAAAGACTGTTGTTTAATGTGTTCCTTAAGAACCACAGTGTCTTGGTTTTCATTCCTGTAGTCTCTCACCACATGTGGTGCTGCTGTTTGTGAGATCTGCCTGAATTCTGTGGGTCTGCTCCTCTGAAGGAACCAAAGCGTGTAGCTGGGGTTAAGATACAGATCAGCCATGATCTAATTGAATGGCGGAACAGGCTCGAGGGGCTGAATGGCCTATTCCTGTTCCTATGTTCCTTCCTATGTTTGACTTCATTATTAAAACTGATGCTTCTCAACTCCCCAGCCCACCTGCCTGTTCAATTCATCAGCCAATGCTCCTGAAACTGTTGAGCCGCTGAATCCTGTCATCCCTTCGCTGACTGACAGATTCAATTGCACCTGGCTTCAGTGAAGGGAAACAGGAAGAGAGTAGGAGAAGCAAAAAGCAATGAAACTATGCAATAAAAAAGCAAGGTGGCAAGAAAAACAGGAACAGAGAAAGAGGAAGAGAACTACGATGCAGGGAAAGAGCAAAGCAGAGAGAGAAAGGGATGAGCACCTGGCAGGGTTAGTTGGCAGATTGCAGACTCCAGAACAGCATTTATAGTTGCTATGTATTAGGCTATTGGATCTTTGGGCTGGGGGAAATTAAAGGTTGTTGATAGTGTTATAGTTCTTTTTGGTGTAGAAATGCTGGTGTACCTCAAATAGAGTGTTAAGGAATTATCTTAAAGGAGTTGCTGTTAGGTTGCCTGTGGAATTGTTCAATCCTAAAAGTGGATCTTGTGTTATCTTTGCTGACTAGAATAGCTTGTACTCTGGCCTGATAAGTGTTGCTATTTTTTGCAGACTGAGCTCAGCGACGGTATTGCAATGCTGGTGGCAGGAAATGACAGAATCCAGGCAATCATTACTCAGCTGGAAGAGATTTGTAAAACTATTGAGGTAAGTAAACACATACCAAACTATTTGTGACTAAAGTCATGAAATGATGACCCTTTAAGTTGTAATCCATTACATGCTCCTCAAGAAGTGCCTTCAATTAATAAATCTTCCAAGTTTACAATAGTTGTCCATGCCATTCACCCATCACCCCTGTGCTCGCTGACCTACATTGGCTCCCGGTCTGGCAATGCCTCAATTTTAAAATTCTCATCCTCGTTTTCAAATCCTTCCATAGCCTCGCCCCTCCCTCTCTCTGTAACCTCCTCTAGGCCTACAACCCTCCGAGATCTCTGCACTCCTCCAATTCTGGCCTCTTGTGCTCCAATTTGCTCCACCATTGGCGGCCATGCTTTCAGCTGCCTATGCCCTAAACTTTGGAGTTCCCTCCCTAAATCTCTCTGCCTTTCTACCTCTCTCTCATCCTTTAAGACGCTCCTTAGAACTACCTCTTTAACCAAGCTTTTGGTAACCTGTCCTAATATCTCCTTATGTGGCTCGGTGTCAAATTTTGTTTTATAGCTCTCCTGTGAAGCACATTGGGACGTTTTACTATGTTGAAGGTGGTATACAAATGCAAGTTGTTGTTGTATAGTGTCAATGAGTAAGGAACTGTACTGTTTGAGCTTGTCATTAGCTACCACTTCCCTGCAAACATTTGGCAACTGAGAGTCTTTATGTCAAATGCTGAAAGGGCAAATGGAAACAAGTCAAGGGCCTGGGATGCTATACCTTTTTAGATACATCAGAGCTGTTCACTGTGTTGTTTCATATGACAGTAAAGGTGATATCAGTGCCGTGCAGGTGGTACTCTGCAGCAGGGCAGCATGAATATTGGATGAAGAGTTAATTGAAGCATGAGGCAATAGCAGGGTATTCCCTGGAGCTCCTGAACACTTAACATGTTTAGTCACTGATTCGTTATTCAACATGAACTACTTTGTCACTTACTTTAAATTAACAGTTTTGTTGTGACTATATATTAAATTAGGATTTTTTTCTTTTGTTCTGTCATTTCTATTAATTTCAACAGGTGTTACATCTTTTTGTTTCTTTTGATTAGAATCCTGAAATGTTACAGCATAGAAACCGGCCCACCAAGCCTGTGCCAGTGTTTTTCTCCATATGAACCACCTAGTCTAATTCCATTCTCTTGCTCTCTGCCAATACCTTTTAATATTCCCCTTTTCAAGCAACTAATTCCCATTTAAAACACTTTATGAATTCTGCACCAGAGAATTCCAGGTTCTAACAATCCTTTGTAAAGACTTTGGGGGAAATATTCGGTACCTTAGTGCCTCCTGTTAGCGCTAGCAGATGGCGCTAATGGGACACTAGAACATTATAGCCGGGGCGAGGCGAATCCAACGGCACTTGCCAAATCCCCCCCGCAGCGCCGCCGCTAACAGTTATTGCCGGGAGCCTCAACGGCAGGTGGATCATGACATCAGTGAGTGTGCAACGCTCACTGACCGCCCGATCTGCAAAATTGATTGTCGCCTCCTACCTTAGCACCTGGAGTAAACAGCGACAGGGAGAGCTGTCGTGAAGCAACAGGAAGCCAGCTCCAGGGACGTTATTTAAAGGGATCATCAGTAATGAGTCACAGCTGTAGGTTAGTGGAGTTTGTGTTTTCTTGTCAGTTTCACATAGGGCAACAGTCTCATTCTGTAATTTCAACATTATTTAGTATCAGGAGTGTTGTGGCAACTAAAAAGTAGCTACATTTAGTCTTTAAAAAATCAGATGGCTACACTTGGTTACATTAATGGGGGCTGTACTGGAAGTCGACCTCGCCCTCCAGGATCTACGGTGGAGGGAGCGAGAAAGACTGGAACATGTGCCCAGAGGGAGGAGGAGGGCCATCAGGGCTCTCAACAGGAGGCCTTCCCCTCCGAGGGTATTCCAAAAGCACTTCTCCTACCTCCAATTAAGCAAGGAGCAGTGTATTAGAAGGCTCCGCTTCACCAAGGAGGTGGTCACAGAACTCTGCCACCTCCTGCAACCAGACCTCCAGCCTCAGATTAGGATGACCACTGCTGTCTCAGTGGCAGTCAAGGTCACGGTCACCCTCAATTTCTTTGCCAGCGGATCCTTCCAGTCTGCAAGAGGAGACATAGTTAACGT
Source organism: Squalus acanthias (assembly GCA_030390025.1). Taxonomy (NCBI): domain Eukaryota; kingdom Metazoa; phylum Chordata; class Chondrichthyes; order Squaliformes; family Squalidae; genus Squalus; species Squalus acanthias. The sequence continues at coordinate 65,426,584 of CM059433.1, read as the reverse complement.
CTCACAGTTCGCCATCCATCGCTGCATCCGGGAGGTCACAGAGGCTCGCTACAGTAGGAGAAGGGACTACATTTCCTTCCTCATCACCAGAGAGAAGCAGGACGAGCGTGCATGTGGCTTTGCCAGGATAGCGGGATTCCCCATGGTGCAGTACGCCATTGACAACACCCACGTGGCTTTGTGGGCACTGCATAACAATCCTGAGATCTTCCATAACCGCAAAGGCTGCCACTCACTTAATGTCCAGTTGGTGTGCAACCACAGACAGCTAATCCTCAATGTCAATGCTCGCCTTCATCCTGCGCCAGACCAGTGTGTCAGCACTCTTCCAGCCACCACGTCAAGCTCGCGGCTAGCTGGTTGGAGACAAGGTCTATCCGCTCTCCACCTGGCTCATGACTCCCCTCTGCAACCCCAACACTCCTGCCCAGCACTCATATAAATGAGAGCCATGCTGCCACCAGGAACATCATTGAGTAGCCCATCGGCCTGCTGAAGCAACGATTCCGCTGCCTTGACCGCTTGGGGGGAGCCCTCCAGTACTCGGCTGAGTGGGTGTCCCATTTTGTGGTGGTCTGCGGCATGTTCCACAACTTGGCCATCATGAGGGCCCAGCCCTTGCCACCAGAGATTGTGGGACCACCTCAGGAGGAGGAAGAGGAAGATAAGGAGAAGGAGAAGGAGGAGGAACAGAAGCGAGGGAGAAGGCAGCCACTCCACCGGTCTTCCAGAAGGGCGGTCCGTGACCGCTTCATCAGACTGCGGTTCCAATAAATTAAACCCCAGCTCCCCGTTGCTCACCACATCCCCATCATTCCATCCCTGTCGCAGGCCATATCACAGCGCAAAGCTGAAATGAGACACACCCCAAAAGAATCCAAACTGAATTAATAAATTTATCAAAAATCAGTGAACACATATTTACAACAAAAATATTAACTATTCACCCTTGTGCAATCCTTAGTGCCTCTTGTTACTGTGCCTTTGCCTACTCTAGTGCTCCTACGAAGTGTTGGCCCAGTGGCTGCAGCTGGGCTGGTGGAAGGCTGCTGAGTGTCCATGCAGGAGAATTCAGATGGCCTTACAGGACGCCCTCGACCAGCTCTGGGCCTGGAAGGCCCTGCTGTAGACTGCACCGCGGCAGCAGTCTGGGTTGGCTGGATGACAGGCAGCGACAAGGGCAGTGGCGGAGTGGCAGTGGTGGGAGCAGGAATGCTGTCATCATGAGAGAGTGTGATGATGTGGAGATGCCGGCGTTGGACTGGGGTGGACAAAAATGAGAAGTCGCACAACACCAGGTTATAGTCCAACAGATTTATTTAATTTTACAATCATGAGAGAGGACAGCAGGTTCCTGCTCCACTGACCCACTGCCACTCTCCCGGGGCAGCACCTCAGCATCCCTAGCAATCTGTTGGAGGAAAGATTGCTGGCTTGCTACGACACCGTGAAAGCCCCGGTCGACAGTGGTAGTAGACCCAGCCATGATGGCAGCAGTCAGAGCTTACGTGGCATCAAGCTGAGACTGCATGAGAGCAGTCTGAGATTGGATGCCACCAGATCGCCCATCACATGCGGCATCAGGTCTGGGTTGCCACGGTCTCTCTGGGAGTCTACCATCCTTTGCAGACTGGAAATGATGGGCTCCATGGTGTGCGCAGAGCCTTGTGCAATGTTGGAGGTGGACTCCTCCACGCTCCTTATCATTGCCAAGAGGCTCTCGGTACATACAGATCCCGCTACTATACTAGCCTCTAAAGAATGCGTAGTGCCAGTATCTGAGCTGGTGCCTGCGGGTGAGACATGCAGTGACGCGGTGTGTTCTTCCTCCTCCTCCTCTTCTCCTGCCTCGCTCTCTACCCTGCTCTCGGACAGGCTGCTCAGGTGCTTGCTCATTATCTGAAAACACAAAGGCACAAGAGTCGGGTTAAGGTGTGGGGAGGGGGGCAGGAAGGGAGAAATGCATGCATACAGCATGATTAGCTGGAAAGTGCGAAGCGCTTGTGGGGTGAGGGGGAAGTGGGATGTGAGGAGGAGGAGTAGGGATGAACATACCGTTGTGCCCAAGGGGCTAAACGTCACCAGTGGCCATGGCGCCCACCACCTGGCGCCCAATAATCGGCAGCACTCGATTCTCCAGCGCAGACAGTGGTTGGGTGTCGGCTTGTCCCCCGCCTGTGCGCTCCTGCTCCCTCCTGTTGTGAGCCACCTGGAGTGTGGAGCAATGTGTTTGGGTGATGTGCCTGCCATGGTTGAATAGTTGTCATTGTGTGCAAGGTGTGAGATGTGTGTGAGAGTGTTGGTAGGCAGCGATTGTTGGTGAGTGAGTGCTGGGGGTGTGGTGCTTTGGGCAGTGTGTGAAGACTGGTTCAGATGGTGGTATGTAGCATTTGTTGAAGCATTGACTCACCCTGACCACCCGGGTGAGGTTGTTAAATTTCTTCCTGTACTGTGTGTGTGTCCTGGGGACCACAGTGCTGCCTGAGACGTGCTGCGCTACCTCCCTCCACATGGTGCGGAAGACTTGCAGCGAGGGCCTCTTGCCACTTGCCGGGTAGAGCACTGCCCTCCGTCTCTCCACAGCGAACAGCGACGCCTCCAATGCTTGATCGCAGAATCTGTGGGCTCTCTTCCTGGGGTGTGGATCTGCCATGAGTACAGCTGCTTCAGTCCTCTGGCTCCTTCTCCTTGACCTGCTGCTGCTTGGTGAGGCAGCTGCACAATCAGCAATGCTGAGAATGAGGTTCTCCAGCATCAATGAACCTCCCCTTTAAGAACTGAAAAAAGCCTGTGGCAATCATGACTTGCGATTAGACTGCACCTGATATTGTTCCACCCTTTGAGAGTAACGCCAATGAGCCTGGGCTTAGACTTGAATTAGCACTTCAATCATTTCTTTGAGCAGTGAGCCATGAATTTTGCATGCAGTCTAAAGCATTAGCGCTTGGTGCTAATTCTCCAACTTTTCTACTGATACCCCCCATTCCTGGGCTATAATGAATTTCTAGCCCTTTGTTTCTAACCTCCCGTTTTAATTATTTTTGTAATTATTGTTAATTCATACCCCTTGTTGCCATATTGCCAACTAATGGAAACAATCTATTATATTTACCCTGTTATAACTCATCATAATCTTAAGGTCACTTCTTAAACGTCTCAGCTCCAGCAAAAAAAATACTAACTTCTCAAATCTCTCTTCTACGCTACGCAATTCCTCGACCCTGATAACATCCTATTGAATCCAATGTGCACCTCAGTAATTTAATCTTGTATTATAGACTCTGGTAGTTTACCACCGACTAAATAAGACTAACTAGCCTGTAAGTTCCTGGCTTATCCCTGCCTCCTTTTCTGAAAAGGGGGGGTAATTTTTGGCATCTTTTAGTTCTGTGGCATAATTTTCCATCCCTTCATCAACAGACCCTGAAAATGCTCTTTGTGGGGGGAGGGGAGAGTTGAACTGAGTTGAACTTTACCCCTCACCCAAAAATTCCTTTCAGCAAGGGGATGAATGAGAGGCTTCTCTCCTGCTTTGATCTAAAATTCTGCTCAGCAGGGGATAAGACAGCTGCAGCCCTTTACACCAACTAGGCCCTGAAATTGTTGTCGCGGGGCAGGGGAAAAAATGTCTACAGGGGGGTGGGGGCAAGCTTTGAGCGCATGATATGGTCATAATGGCAGCAGCCTGTCAAAGACTTAAAGGCAACATACTGGATTTAATGGCTAGGAATTGTTTCAAGGGTGTGATTTGGTTAAAAGATGTACTGCTTTTGATAAGTAGCAGGGGACAGAATGCTCAGGTATACTAACTGATGTCAGGATTGAGAAGGTTGCTGGTTCTATTGCTGGATGCTATAAGATGTTCAGGTGCATGTTGGTGGCTCACGGTTGGAGGTGCAGAACAATTCACTAAAATTATTTTATTATTTGAACTTTTAGACAAAGACTTAAATATTAAATCCCTACCAGTACAATTAACCCCTACTGTGTGGACACCAGACTGGGTGACACTGTGACAGGCAAGGTGTGACACCCTTAACATTAATAGCACTGAAAGTTTTCAATGAAATGCACACCCTTCGTACCAAATTTAATTTATAATAGACATATATTTCAGTTTGAATTACCTTCGTTTGGCTACTTTTTTAACTTAACTTGTCCTGTTTAACCATGTGAAACCTTTCTAAATCCTTATTCCCTATAAACCAAAACTTATTTTCTCCTATTCTATTCTCTTGCTTTTCCCCTCCCCTTGCATAGTAGTTTAAACTCTCCATCACAATTCTAGTTAACTGCCCTGTGAGATATTGGTATTGGTCCCAGGTCTGTTCAGGTATAGCTCACTGCTCCTTCAGAACTGGTTCCAATGCACCAGGAGTGTGAACCTTCTCCTTCTGACACATCTCCAGCCACACACTTATCTCTCTAATCTGTCTGCTCCTGTAGATAAACAGTCAGGATGATTTAAATGTAGTCGTCTGCCATTGTAAGTTACACATGCATTGTTCTCTATCTATATATGCTTTGTCGAGTCTGTATTTCTTTACTTCACCTGAGGAAGGGCCCACGTAAGCTCCGAAAGCTTGTGATTTCAAATAAAACTGTTGGACTATAACCTGGTGTTGTGCGACTTCTCATTCCTGTAGTGTGTGGTAGCAATCCTGAAAAACATACCTTTTGAGGTCCTGTTTCTTAATACATGATTTAACTCCTGGAACTTTTAGCAGGACCTAAATCCTATTCTTCCCTACATTGTTAGCTCTGACATGAGCCACGACATCTGGCTGATCCACCTCCACCTCCAAGAACCTCTGCACATGCTCTGTTATGTCTCTAATACCTGCGAATCTGGGAGGCAACACAACATTTGGGATTCAATGTTATGATTGTAGAACATCTGTCCACTCTCCCTAATGGTTCTCCTGTTACCAATGTGTTCACTCACTTAACCATTTTTTCCCGGTACCACAGCTTTGTTCGTGGCTGCTATTCCTTGAGTCAGCATCCTTGGAATAAGTATTCAGTATTGAAAACATAGTTTCCAAGTTAATACCTTCAGGGGTCCCCTTCTTCCTATTCCTCCTCCACCCAGATGGCTGATCACCCACTCCTGATCCTTATCTTCTGTCACTCTGTCTGCCAGTGTGGCAGCGACCTCTTGGAATGTGGTTTTCAGAAGCCCATATTCCTCCCATACATGATGGAGTGTCTCCTTCTGTTCATAGAGCTCAGTAACTTTGAGCATTAGTAAATGCACCTGGAGGAACCAAACGGTCCTGGAACTAACACATTTGGTAAGATTCACACAATACAGTTTGTAACTGTCCTATCTTTGTAACCTTTTTGAACTTTAACTTATAGAATCATAGAATGATACAGCATAGAAGGAGGCCATTTGGCCCATCGTGTCTGTGCCTGCTCTTTGAAAGAGCTATCCAACTAGTTCCACTCCCTGCTCATTCCCCATAGCCCGGAGAATTTTTTCTCCAAGTATTTATCCAATTCCCTTTTGAAAGTTACTATTGAATCTGCTTCCACCACCCTTTCAGGCAGTGTGTTCCAGATCACAACAACTAGCTGTGTAAAAAACAAAGTTTCCTCATGTCGTCTCTGGTTCTTTTGCCAATCGGCTTAAATCTGTGTCCTCTGGTTACAGACCCTTCTGGCATTGGAAACAGTTTTTCCTTATTTACACTATCAAACTGTTCATGATTTTAAACACCTCTATCAAATGTCCTCTTAACCTTCTCTGCTCTAATGAAAACAACCCCAGCTTCTCCATTCTTTCCACATAACTGAAGACACTCATCCCTGGGACCATTCTAGTAAATCTCTTCTGCACCCTCTCTAAGGCCTTGACATCCTTCCTAAAGTGTGGTGCATAGAATTGAATGCAATATTTCAGCTGAGGCCGAACCAGTGTTTTATAAAAGTTTAGCATAACTTCCTTGCTTTTGTACTCTATTCCTTTATTTTAAACAGCCTTCTCAACTTGTCCTGCCACCTTCAAAGATTTGTGTACATACACCCCAGGTCTCTGTTCCTGCACCCCCTCTAAAATTGTACCATTTAGTTTATATTGCCTCTTCTCATTCTTCCTCCCAAAATGTATCACTTCACACTTCTCTGCGTTAAATTTCGTCTGCCATGTGTCTGTCCATTTTACCAGTCTGTTTATGTCCTCATGAAGTCTGTGACAGTGAAACCTGTAAATTAGGGACACCCAAGAGACTTGCATCAGGTGTCCTTTATTTGCAGGTGTCCTTATTTTCAAAATGGTTATTGTACTGTAATGTGATAATTTTCAGTAGAATAGGGAGCTCTTTATCCAGCGTCCATAGCAGTAGATAAACCACTCTCTCCCTGGGATAGAGTCATGCAAGCATTCAATTCTGGCAATAGTGGTTTCTCTGCTGCTATGGATGCTGGGTAAAGAGCTCTGAAGGCTGTCCGTAGTTCATAATTTGCAAGTGTCCGTTGTTTCAGAGTCCCACTTGTATATTTTGCCATGTAAGTTATTTGGGTCCATTTTTTGAGAGTCCCATTTTTACAGATTTCACTGTAGCTCCTCTATTCCTTAATTCTAACCAAATAGATTCTGTCTTTGACCCTCAACTACATCATTCCTCTCCAGTGCTATAATAGTTTCTTTCACCAATGTTGCCACCCACCCTTTTTTTCCCTTCCCTATCTTTCCTGAATACCTTGTAGCCAGGAATATTAAGTTCCCAATCCTCCCCTTCTTTGTGCCAGGTCTCTGTTATTGCTACTATATCATAGTCCCATATAGCGACTTGTGCTTGCAGCTCACCAACCTTATTTACCATGCTACGTGCATTTATGCACATGCACTCCAAACCCATCTTAGACTGCCTCACATTTCCCCCCTGTCTGATCCTCCTATTTCTGAACTATCCTTTACTCTAGTGCTATTTCTCTCTCCCAGTCCTCTGCACCTTGTTTCTCCTCTCTAATGTTTCATCCTGGTGCCCATCCCCCTGGAAAATAAGATTAAACCCTCCCCCACAGCACGAGTTAACCTTCCCGCAAGGACATTGGTCCCAGCTCTGTTGAGGTGCGACCCGTCCACCTTGAACAGCTCCCTCCTGCCCCAGAACTGATCGCAATTTGCCAGGAATCTGAAGTCCTCCCTCCTGCATCATTTCTCCAGCCATGCTCTGATCCTATTATTCCTATACTCACTAGCGCTTGGCACTGTTCTGCTCTTCAATTTCCTCCCAAGCTCCTGAAACTCCGACTGCAGGACCTCAATCCTTTTCCTTCCTATGTCATTGATTTCCACATGGACCATAACTTCTGACTCTTCCCCTTTCCCCCTCAAAATGTTCTGCACCCTCTCAGTGATGTCCTTTACCCTGGCACCAGGGAGAGTACACACCATGCGGGACTCACGTCGACGGTTGCCGAAACGCCTGTCTATCCCCCTGACTATCGAATCCCCTATGACCTCTGCATTTCTACACTTTGCTGTGCCCCCCTGTGCAGTCATTTGCCCCATGGTGCCATGGATGTGCTCTAGACTGCACTCCCCCGAGGTGTCGTCACCCTCACCGGTATTCAGCACTGAAAACCGATTTGAGAGTGCCACACTCCCGCAGGATTCCTGCACTGCCTGCCTCTTTCTACCCTGTCGGATGGCCACCCACTTACTATCCTCCTGAACTCTGTAGCTACGAGGTGATCACCTCCTGGAATGTACGTTCCAGGAAATTCCAGTGTGTCCTCCCGTATGCCCTGCCGTAACTCCAGCTGCTCCTCAAGCTCAGAAACCCTGAGCTTGAGTTCGAGCAACTGGAGGCACTTCCTGCACCCGTGGTTATCCAGGACACATGAAGCGTCCTGGAGTTCCCACATGGCACAGGAACTGCAGGCAATGGGTCTCAGCTGACCCAACATTTTACTTAAAAGTCTATCTACTTATGTTATATATATGTTTTTAGTTTAGTATCCCCTTACTCCTATTTATTATTCAATTATTTATGTATACCAGATTTTTATTTAATGCAATTCAGATCCCTTTAATGTAGGTATCCTCTACTTAGTTAGTTTTGATTTTATCCCCTTAGATCTAATTAATGACTCTGATTATTTATATATTTACTTATTTACTGTTGCCTCTTGTTTTAAAGTACTTAGCACCTCCTTCCCCCTCTGCACCAAATTACCACTCTCACCAAATTCCCGTCGTCACTCTGTAGCAGATTTGCACAGCTCGATATAACTTGCGCTATACAAAATATAAAAATGTAAACTTCTAATAGATGGTGTATAAGTCATTCAGTGTGTTTCTCCCTCTGTCTCAGATCCTTCAGTAGTGAGAGGGGAAAGCCAAATTAACTTTGACTGTGTCAACTAAAAAGAAACGTCAGTGGGAGTGCTCCCCCTTTTAATATACTTTTAAGATTTCTTTGTGTTCTTGTTGTCACATGGAGACCCTTGAGTAGGGTCTCTCTCTACTCCCTACTGGGGGCTTGGGTGAATTACAGGATGCGTCACCGGACATCCCTGGGTGTCCGTATTGCAAATAGTTGGAGGCCCATGACATGTAACCAGCCTGACAGCTGCTCCAGAGCTGCCCAATCCTGAGAGATCACACTATGGGCTGGGAATGCAGATTTCTCAGCCTATAAAGTAGTTTCCTGAGGTCACACGGCTCCAATGTGGCTCCAAGGGCAGTTTGAATTAAGACCCTCTACTGTTTGCAATGGGACAGCTCTGGGACACACAAATACTGATGATATCACTGGATTAACCTTGCAGAAAGGTCTCCATGGAGCAACAAACTTTACATGTTTAAAAGTCGAGGGAATCTCAGATAAAAGTATCATTTTCATCTATTAAAAAGGGGAGCATTTTGAATAAAATGTACAATTGTGGACCACACAGGGTTTTTTTAATATATCTCAGACTTATCATTCATGATTTTAACATCCGTGGAATTTCATGGTGTAATCTTGTACTGGAAGACATAAGGGACAGTAATAGTTTGCAAAAGGTACTGTTAGATTTCAATTGGCACTCTGCTACACACGAGGCCTAAAATGTGGCAATAGCCTCTGTGCTTGCTATCTGCCCCTCTGATTTTGCAGATCTTGGGTTTGCAAGCACTCTCACACGCTCTGTATGTATTTTCTCTTTCTCTCACTTTGCTAGCAGTTTAAAAAAAAAACGACATATAGTTAGCCGATGTAATGTGCGCACACTGAAGAGTATAAAGCAAAATCTATTGTCTGAGAAACACAGCTTGTTTTTTTCTAGAAGCTGAAAATGTTGCCGTACATAAAATTCAGTGCATGACTGATTTCAGTTGAGTGGAACCTGCTGCACTGTTTGCTAACCTGTTTCCTAAGAGGGGCTCTTATTGAAACATATAAGATTCTGAAGGGGCTTGACAGGGTAGATGCAGAGAGGATGTTTCCCCTCGTGGGGGAATCTAGAACTAGGGGGAATAATTTCAGAATAAGGGGGCACCCTTTTAAATCGGAAATCAAGAGGAATTTCTTCTCTGAGGGTCGTGAATTTTTGGAATGCTCTACCCCAGAGAGCTGTGGAGGCTGGGTCATTGAATATATTTAAGGTGGAGATAGACAGATTTTTGAACGATAAGGGAGTCAAGGGTTATGGAGAGCAGGCAGGGAAGTGGGGTTGAGGCCAAGATCAGATCAGCCATGATCTTATTGAATGGCAGAGCAGGCTCGAGGGGCCGAATGACCTACTCCTGCTCCTACGTCTTATGTACTTATGTTTCTGTGTCTAAATAAGGTACTGTTAAACTGAGTAGTGGAGTTTAGTGTTTTTAGGTATATATTTATTCCAGAGTGGATTCAATTTGAAAGTAATGGATGATACAGGAAATGCTGAGTGTAGACATAATGTGCATTTCTAGCCTGTAAATAGGCTCTGTGAGTCTCTTGTTTATATGGAATGTCAATCCACACTGAGGATGCAGTCTGCAGGAGATTGAAGTCGTTGCATGAACATCCTGGTCATGTGCTTGCAGCGTTAGAGCAGTGTATTCCTTTGAATGTAGTAATTGACTTCATGGTTTTTATATGTTATTTACCAGTGTATTCTTTAGTCTCTCTAAAATGTGCTGTGATTATCGATCATTGCAACGATTCAATCTAGCATCTTTGATTTATCTGATTTCTCTTTTTATCAGTGGACATAGAAACTCAAATTTTAAAAGCTGCTGTTTTACTTTAAAAAGTGATAAGTTGCTCTATTTGCACTAGCTGCACAAATGAATTAGATTTTTAAATATGTTGATTTGGGAATATTAACTTAATATATGCTGTGAAAAATAACTTCTGCTAAATACGGCTTTACTAAAGATGAGTAAAAAAAAATTAGCTTTTAACTGATAACTATGCAAGTGAAGTAGACTTCATATTTGTTAATGGTTATAATTTTGAGAGTCCCAATTTTTACATTTTGCCCAATATCATATTGAGGTTCTGGTTTCTTTTTCTGCATTTTAGTGTTGTGTATTGTATGCAAAAAAATGATATTTAGAGCAGCATAATCTCTCAGAGCTGCAACATGCTGTGCTACATATTTGCGGAATGTGAATTTCCCCTTGCAGTTTCCCACATGACCAGTTCCCAAACTTTTTGACGCTTATCACGAGGAAGCTCCTAATGTTGGCGATGCACCTCCCCACTGAAATGAAAGGATGTCAGATGCAAGTCATCCTAAGGCCTTATTCTAGCAGCAAGCACAAGAGTAGCAATGGCATGAGAACAGGTTTCAACCACTGGGACTCGCAGAAAATAACTTTTGCTTCAGGGATTTTCTGCTCCTTGTAAAGGGCCTTCAAACAGCCCCGTGCATTGTTCCAGGGGTACTTGGGAGTGCATTTTCTGTATTGCACCCACTGGAGTAACAGACTGTAACAGGCTCAGGGAAAGCACAAAGTGCAATATTTACTCTGACTAAAACCAACAGAAGTATCATGTCTAACAGCCCTCCTAATCTTTTTTATTTTTTTCACTTGGAGTATTGCTGTCAGCTTTGGAAAGTGACCCAGTGATATAGGACACTTTTTTTAAATGCTCCAGAAAGCTAAGGTTAGCCGTGTTTATTGTCAGCTGCTCTTGCTAACAGATTCAGTGATAGCACCAGCTGTGGTTTCTAACACGAGAACATGTTTGGTTTAACTCAGGCTATATGTTGCCTAATGTATCCTCAGAAAATCTTGAACGTGTTTTTTAGGCTGGGAGTTTTCTTTACATCATGCAACCCATATGGTTACATAGGTATGTTTCCAACAAACATGGCTAGGATTTGCAAAATATTTTAACTTCCTTCAGTGCATTGCGTGTTGTGCAGAATTAATTATAGCTAATTGCTCATGCAGAAAACAGCCACTCCCTCGTGAGGATGACACACTGTCCCTTCACCTCTTGATTCACATTTCCAGCCAGAAAGAATGCTGAATCATGTTTAATGAGTCAGTTCAGGAGCTTTTCTTTTTATCTTTTTGTTTTATTCATCTGGACTCATGCTACATATTTAATGCAGTAGGAAAACTTGACCAAAAATGTAAAGAAAGCACAACTTTATATTTGAAATTTGTATTCTCTGCGAGCTTCTGGCAATATTATAATGTAACTGATCACAAGGGGGTATTTTAGAGCCCATTGATTTTTGTTTTTGCCCATTCTCCTATGGGAAAGTATTTGGCCTGTGTTTGGTGGCTTCCCAAACATTGCAACTAAGATCAAGAATCTAAGACTTGAGCCTGCATTCCTGAAATCCCATGTCGCAGAACATTGGTGAATCAGAGGTGCACCAACTTTCTTCCTGTTTGGAATGTTTCTTTCACTCTTTGTTCAGGTCATGTCCCTGTCACGTAGCATTCCCTGACTGAAAGGGCTGATGATCAGTTCAGAGGCCTAACCGGGTGCTAATGACTGCCTCATACTTCTTGCTTTCCCTGGAGGATGTCACTACTTCCTTCAACTGAACATTGGGAAGACCAAAGCCTTATCAGGCCCAACCGTAAACTCTGCTGCATTGCCACTGAATCCATCCCCAACCTGGCAGCTTATTCAGGCAGAACCAAACTGTGAGAGATCTTGGCATCCTGTTCGACCCAGCGTAGAGCTTCAAACCCCATATCCTGTCCATCTCTAAGACTGCTTACTTCCACCTCCGCAGCATCTCCTGCCTCCATCCCTACCTCCGCCTCTCCACTGCTGTAACCCTTATCCTTTTATCACCTCAAACTTGATTATTCCAATGGTCACCTTTCCAGCCTTCCATCCTTCACTCTCCAGTTTCTCCAAAATGCAGTAGCCCACATTCTATTCTTCATTAAGTCCTACTTGGCAATTACCTCCATCCCCAGTAATCTACATTGGCTCCCTGTATCCTAACGTATTACATTTAAGATTTCCATCCTCGTCTTTAGATCACTCCATGGCCTTACTGTGCTCTACCTCTGTAACTTCCTCCAGCGGTGGCATAGTGGTTAGCACTGGTGCCTCACAGCGCCAGGGACCCGGGTTCGAATCTGGCCTCGGGTGACTGTCTGTGTGGAGTTTGCACATTCTCCCCGTGTCTGCGTGGGTTTCCTCCGGGTGCTCCGGTTTCCTCCCACCGTCCAAAAATGTGCGGGTTAGGTTGATTTGGCTATGATAAACTGACCCTTAGTGTTGGGGGGGGATTAAATATGTGGGGTTACGAGGATAGGATGGGATATGTTAGGGGAATTAAATACGTGGGGTTACGGGGATAGGGTGGGATATGTGTCGGTGCAGGCTCGATGGGCTGAGATGGCCTCTATCTGTACTGTGGGGATTCTGTGTGAGAAGGCAGGGACAGGGTGCTGGATTTGGATGATCAGCCATGATCGTATTGAATGGTGGAGCAGGCTCGACGGGCCGAATGGCCTACTCCTACTCCTAGTTTCTATGTTTCTATACCCTCCTGCACCTTTAGGCCTCTTGATTCTGTCATACCACATCCTTAGGCCCTCTGAACCTAGAATCATAGAATAGTACAGCAGGAGGCCATTCAGCCCCTCGAGTCTGTGCCGGCTCTTTCGAAGAGCAATCCAGTTAGTCCCACTCGCCGGCTCTTTCCCCCAGGTCCCTGCATTTTTTTCTACGAGTATTTATCCAATTCCCTTTTGAAAGCTGCTATTGAATCTGTTTCCACCGCCCTATCAGGCAGTGCATTCCAAAATCTAACCACTCGTTGTGTGAAAATGTTTTTTCTTATGTCGCCTCTAGGTCTTTTGCCAATCACATTAAATCTGTACCCTCTGGTTATCGACCCTTCAGCCATTGGCAACAGTTTCTCTTTATTTACTCTATCTAAACCCTTCATGATTATAAACACCTCTATCAAAGCTCCTCTTAGCCTTCTCTGCTCTAAGGAAAACAACCCCAGCTTCTCCAGTCTATCCACGTAACTGTAATCCCTCATCCCTGGAACCATTCTCGTAAATCTCTTCTGTACCCTTTCCAAAGCCTTCACATCCTTCCTAAAGTGTGGTGCCCAGAATTGGACACACTACTCCAGTTGGGGCCGAACTAGTGTTTTATATAGGTGTAGCATAACTTCCTGGTTTTTGTACTCTATGCCTCTATTTATAAAGCCCAGGATTCCATATGCTTCATTAACTGCTTTGTTAACCTGTCCTGCCACCTTCAAAGATTTGTGCACAAGCACCCCCTTTAAAATTGTACCATTTAGCATGTATTGTCATTCTTCCTACCAAAATGTATCACCTCATACTTTTTGCATTGAATTTCATCTGCCCGTTCCACCAGCCTGTCTATGTCCTCTCGAAGTCTATTACTATCTTCCTCACTGTTTACTGCACTTCCAAGTTTCGTGTCATCTTCAAATTTTGAAATTATGCCCTGCACCCCCAAGTCCAAGTCATTAATGTGTATCAGAAACAGCAGTGGTCCTGGTACTGAACCCTGGGGAACACCACTGTATACCTCCCTCTGTTCTGAAAAGCAGCCATTCACCACAACTCTCTGTTTTCTATCCCTTAGCCAATTTTCTATCCATGCTGCTACTGCCCCTTTTATCCCATGGGCTTCAACTTTGCTGGCAAGCATATTATGTGGTACTTTATAAAACGCTTTTTGAAAGTCCACATACACAACATCAACTGCACTGCCCTCATCCACCCTCTCTGACGCCTCATCAAAAAACTCAATCATGTTAATCAAACACGATTTTCCCTTAACAAATCCATGTTGGCTCTCCTTTATCAGCCCATACGTAGAATCATAGAATGGTTACAGCACAGAAGGAGGCCATTTGGCCCGTTGCGCCTTGTCCAAGTGGCTGTTAATTTTCTCCCGGGTTTATCCTTCTCCCTTTTTTGAACAAGGGTGTAACATTTGCAATCTTCCAGTCCTCTGGCACCACCCCGTAACTAAGGAGGATTGTAAGATTGTGGTGAGCACTTATGCAATTTCTACCCTTACTTACCTCAGCAACCTAGGATGCATCCCATCTGAACCGGGTGACTTATCTGCCCATCACCACTATTTTTGTTGTATGCTTCCAACGTGTGTCCAGATCACAGATGATTTCCTGGCCAAGAAGGTGAATGAACAAACTATACTGCCCTTAGCAGCCAATGGGAGGAATGCATGAGAAACCCAGAGTGGCTCATCTTTTCACAGAGAGAAGTCAACGCATGAAATACACTTCCAGATAGAGCAGTGGAGGCAAAAACCCTGGGGAGGGGGGAGCCGAATGTAGGATCTTCCTCAATTAATTTAGATGCATCAAACGGCCTTCCTCGTCCATAACTATCTTGTGGTTTTGTGATCATAGTGCAAATTCCCTGTATGGTTTCTGCTATGCGTAAGCTAGCAAGCAAAGCCTTGGATGGAGTACAGAGCAAATTCACCAGAATGATACCAGGACATAAAGGGTTAAATTATTAGGAAAGATTGCATAAACCTGGCTTGTATTTCCTTCAGTTCAGACAGTTGAGGGCTGATCTGATCAAGGTGTTTAAAATGTTAAAAGGATTTGATAAGGTAGATACAGAGAAACTATTTCCTCTGTTGGGGGAATCTGGAACAAGAGGACATAATTTTAAAGCTAGATCCAGGCTATTTCAGAGCGAAATCAGTAAGCACTTTTTCACACAAAGCATAATGGAAATCTGGAAAACTCTCCCAGAAAAGGCTGTGGGTCAACTGAAATTTTCAAGACTGAGATCGATAGATTTTTGTTGGATGAGGGTATCAAGCAATATGGAATAAATGCGGGTAAATGATTTTGAGATACAGATCAGCCATGATCTAAGTGAATTTCGGAACAGGCTCGAGGGGCTGAATGACCTAATCCTGTTCCCATGGTCCAAAGGAGAGACAACCACTGCTGATGAATGGCTGAATTTTGTCATAGCCATTATCTGATTAGGGCACTACTCAAAACAAATTGACAAGAGAATTCCTGAAATTGAAAAAGAATCATTCAGACAGCAGCTAATGACTAAGAGGTTGCGTATAGAAACTGGCTGGTTGAGCGGGCTAGGTAATTCATCTTTTGTGTTTAATTCAGCCCAGACTGCTGGGTTGAAAATCTCTCTGATGCCGACAAGGGTTACAAGAGAAATTAATTTTGAGCAATCTCAATCCATATTCTAATGGGCAAGATTTCCATCCGCTCAATGTAAGAACTGAATGGTTCGTGAGCTCGGTCATACATGCCAAGGCTTCCGATGAATCTCGTAGGCGTGGCCATGATTGTCCCGATATGAAACAGCCCACAATTTGATAATCTTACCATAGGATGGCTGTAATGTATGATCACATGGTTTAGTATGAGCATGCTCAGTTTGCTCTGGCCTAGTAAACAAGCTCCTTTACTGGCAACTCATCATGTCTCTGTCCTTCATTTATTCTACCCACATATATTACATTTTTGGCAATGAGGATGGGATCCCAAAGCCATTTTTAGGGATCATGGAAGGACACAGTGTTCAACCTTTGAGTGGAAAAGTTGAAGGTGAATTTGTGACACCTAAACTGAATTTTTTGCGATGTTTTACTGTTAATGCTGATGCCGAATCGTCTGTGCTTCGCCTTCGCGTGTATGTATACACAGCAACAGCGGCGTTGATTCTCACAGGTACACAGGTAACGTGCTGAGTCACTGTTCACTGGGATCGGGACAATCATGGCCGCGCCTACGGGATTCATCGGAAGCCTCGGCATGTATGACCGAGCTCGCAAACCATTCAGTTCTTACATTGAGTGGATGGAGATGTTTTTTAAGGCTAATAACATTATTGAGACCGAAGGTGCAGATGAGAATGTTCAAGCTCAAAATAAAGTAATTTGTGAATGTAAAAAAGCAATTTTTCTAACGGAGATCAGGCCAGTTGTCTACGGAACGTTTACAAACCTACTTGCACCAGGGAAAGTGAAGGATGCATTGTTTGAAGACATTGTCGAGAAACTCGAGGACCATTTCGACCCAAAGCCTTTAGAAGTAGCAGCGAGCTATAATTTTGGTACCAGAAACCAAAAACAAAGTGAAACCATCAGTGAGTACATTGTAGCTCTTAAGAACCTGTCTTTGCATTGTAACTTCGTCACATTTTTGGGTCGTGCGTTGCGAGTTAGGTTTATGTGTGCACTGGTGGATGAGCACACACAGTCCAAGTTACTGAACACACCGAACCTAATGTTTGACATAGCATGCAAAATTGCCCTACCTATGGAGATGGGGGTCTAAGAATGCTAGGGAGCTCCGTCCAACTCAAGTGACTAGTGCAGCTGAGGTCTACAGTCACAAAGCCACCGCCAAATCTAAAGTTGAGAGACCAAGTTAAAAGCATGTCGGTGAGAGCAGCTCAGTGAATTGTTATTGCTGCAATGGAAATCACTCACCACAGTCCTGCCAATACAGAAATGTGAAGTGTTTTCACTGCCAGAAGCAAGGCCATATTTCAACAGCTTGCAGAGCTAGATCGAAAGCAGGAAGTAAGAACCATTCTAGTGGCAATGAAAAGCAGCGACAGCAAAAGGGAGGAGTTCACAATATTGAAGTGAACACACCGATGTACTAGGCATCTACAGTATCTATGCCAATAGTGGCAATGCTAGCACTCGTGAGAAAGACTTCCGTACAAAACTTTTGATCAATAACCAATATATTGATATGTGTATCGACACAGCGACGAAATGATCTATCATGAGTAAGGACACATATGAGAGTAAGTTTAATCAAGTACCACTTAAAAAGAGTACCGTAGAGTTAAAACCCTACTCCGGAGAAATCCTAGAGACGTGGACAAATAGAATGTACAGTTCAACACAATGGCCAGTCAGTAAACCTGCCTATTATTGTAGCGAGCTACAACAACAGACCAACCCTCATGGGAAAAGACTGGTTGAAAAAGTTAAAACTAGACTGGAAAAACATCTTCAGTGTAGATGCTTCAAAGAAGCGACTCTACACAATGCTGAACAAGTAATTTAGTGCTTCAAAGGTTGAATTCCCACAATATCAAATTGAAAAGGAGCAAATGTGCTTTTGTGCAGCCTGAGGTTGTGTACCTTGGTCTGAAAGTTGATGCAACTGGCTTGCAACCAGTTAAGGAAAAGGTTGATGCTGTCATCAATGCTCCAAAGCCACAGAACGTGTCTGAGTTAAAATCTTTCCTTGGAATGTCCAGTACTGCGCACATTTCTTACCTGAGTTAGCGACCATGTTAGCTCCATTGCATGAGCGCCTCAAGAAGGATATCCAGAGGAAGTGGACAAAAGCGCAACAGGA
This sequence comes from Squalus acanthias, assembly GCA_030390025.1. Lineage (NCBI taxonomy): Eukaryota > Metazoa > Chordata > Chondrichthyes > Squaliformes > Squalidae > Squalus > Squalus acanthias. The sequence continues at coordinate 65,408,791 of CM059433.1, read as the reverse complement.
AGCTTACGACACTTGTAAGAGAAGTCTCTCTAGCGATGCTCTACTTGTGCACTACGACACAGAGCGTGAGCTTAAGTTAGCGTGTGATGTTTCTAGCCATGGTGTGGGAGCTGTCATAAGCCATGTAATGGATGACGGCCAAGAGAAACCAATTGTGTTCGAATCCTCAAAGAGTGAAAGAAACTACGTGCAAATTGAAAAGGAAGCAAGAAATTCGAACAGCTCCTGATCGGCAGAAAGTTTACCCCGATAGAAACATAGAAACATAGAAGATAGGAGCAGGAGTAGGCCATTTGGCCCCTCGAGCCTGCTCCGCCATTCGATGAGATCATGGCTGATCATCCAAACTCAGTACCCTGTACCTGCCTTCTCCCCATATCCCTTGATACCTTTAGCTTTAAGAAATATATCTAACTCATTCTTGAATATATTTAATGACTTGGCCTCAACTACCTTCTGTGGTAGAGAATTCCACAGGTTCACCACTCTCTGGGTGAAGAAATTCTTCCTCATTTCTGTCCTAAATGGCTTACCCCTTATCCTTAGATTATGACCCCTGGTTCTGGACTCTCCGACCATCGGGAACATTCTTCCTGCATCTAGTTTGTCCAGACCTGTCAGAATTTTCTATGTTTCGATGAGATCCCCTCTCATTCTTCTATACTCCAGCGAGTATAAGCCCAATCGACCCAATCTCTCCTCATATGTCATTCCTGCCATCCCAGGTATCAGCCTTGTGAATCTTCGCTGAACTCCCTCCATGGCAAGAACATCCTTCCTCAGATAAGGCGACCAAAACTGCACACAATACTCAAGGTGTGGTCTCACCAAGGCCCTGTACAACTGCAGCAAGACATCCCTGTTCCTATACTCAAACCCTTTCGCTATGAAGGCCAACATACCATTTGCCTTCTTCACCGCCTGCTGCACCTGCATGCTTACCTTCAGCGACTGGTGCACAAGGACACCCAGGTCTCGTTGCACTTCCCCTTCTCCCAATCTATTGCCATTCAGATAATAGTCTGCCTTTCTGTTTTTGACACCAAAATGAATAACCTCGCATTTATCCACGTTATATTGCATCTGCCATACTTCTGCCCACTCACCCAACCTGTCCAAATCATCCTGGAGTTTCTCAGTATCCTCCTCGCAGCGCACACTCCCACCCAGCTTTGTGTCATCTGCAAACTTGGAGATATTACATTTAGTTCCCTTATCTAGATCATTAATGTATATTGTGAATACAACAAAACTATGGTCCCACCTTTCCCAGCATTACATGTACCACATAACAAAAACTCCTGGCTTTTTTTCTAAATGAACTACAAATCCAGTTTAATAACAGGTTTGCTGAGCCTTCCTGATTTCCTTAAAGAGAGTTTTGGTGTTGAATCAATTTTCGGGCTGTTTTGTTTTGGTTCTGAACTCAAAGATGATCCTGTTTCTATCTCAGACTTGTTTGAACCTGGTACTTCAGTTACTGAAGTCTGAACTGAGTCCTTTTGAGACTCATCTGCAATCTCAGTTGCATTCACAGGAAAGTCTTTGTCAACTGCACCTAGCATGAAAATCTCGCCTTCACTCCCAACACGAGTCCTCATGTGGCAACCTGGGCAAGGCATCTGCGATTGCATTCTGCTTTGAAGTGCGATATTCAATCGTGTAGTCATATTGTGACAACACTGCCCAACGTTGCTTTTTTGATGCAGCCATTACAGGGATGGCAGTACCAGGAAGTACCAGGTTCAAATAAGTCTGAGATAGAAACAGGATCATCTTTGAGTTCGGAACCAAAACAAAACAGCCCGAAAATTGGTTCAACACCCAAACTCTCTTTAAGGAAATCAGGAAGGCTCAGCAAACCTGTTATTAAACTGGATTTGTAGTTCATTTAGAAAAAAAGCCAGGAGTTTTTGTTATGTGGTACATGTAATGCTGGGAAAGGTGGGACCATAGTTTTGTTGTATTTGAGAGGGGAATATGTACATTTTTTTAAGGGGAAAGCAGTGTAATGTATTATCACATGGTTTAGTATGAGCATGCTCAATTCGCTCTGGCCTAGTAAACAAGCACCTTGACTAGCAACTCATCATGTCTCTGTCCTTCATTTGTTCTACCCACATATATTACAATGGTTGGTACGGATATAGGAAAAGTCACACTACCACAAGTAAGAGGTGTTGTTCTGAGGTTATGATTAAGGTACATTCTTAGAGCAGACTAGATTGAGCTTGGGCACGATGCTACCCCCACTATGGCTGAATTGGAAATGATTGATGCTGACAAAAGTGGGGGGAAAATCAGGAAAAGTAAGGAAAATAGAAATAGGTCAATAATTTTTTTTGGCTGCACTCGCTATACGTTTTAGCAATGTGCATCACACACATTCCCTTCCATAAATCATTCCACCTCTCCACTCCTCTACCTTTTATAAAAAAAAAGACTCAAAACCCATCTTTTCAATGTAGTTTTTGGTCACCCTTCATAATCTCACTCTCTCTCTCTCCCTCTCTCTCTCTCTCTCTCTCTCTCTCTATTTCTCCCCTCCCCTGTGGCTCAGTGACTATTCACTATCTATTGCCATTGTCAAAAACCGTGGGACTTTTTTTTACATCAAAGGCATTGTATAAATGCAAGTTGTTTTTGATGTTTTACGTGCATGCCATTTGGAACCTCAGTGGGAAGTCGCACAACACCAGGTTATAGTCCAACAGTTTTATTTGAAATCACAAGCTTTCGGAGCGGCTGCTCCTTCGTCAGGTGAAGTGAAGAAATACAAATCGGCAAAGCATATATAGATAGAGAACAATGCCTGTGCAGAGTACAATGTCAGACGACTACAGTTAATCTTTCTGACTGCCTTTTATCACACCTCGGCAGAGAGACAATCAGGTCAGTCAGGAAGACATTATATCTGATTTGATATTTGATATAATGTCTTCCTGACTGACCTGGTTTTGTCTCTGCCGAGGTGTGATAAAAGGCAGTCAGAAAGATTAACTGTAGTCGTCTGACATTGTACTCTGCACATGCATTGTTCTCTATCTATATATGCTTTGCCGATTTGTATTTCTTCACTTCACCTGACGAAGGAGCAGCCGCTCCGAAAGCTTGTGATTTCAAATAAAACTGTTGGACTATAACCTGGTGTTGTGCGACTTCCCACTTTTGTCCACCCCAGTCCAACACCGGCATCTCCGCATCATTTGGAACCTCATCAGTGTAGGAAGTATTTCAGCAAGAAGTCCTTGACAAATTCGACGAAGCCTACGTGACAGTCAATGATATTGTGGTGTTTGGAGACATACAAAATATACACAACAAAGACTTCACAGACCTGAGGGTAAATAAGGACAAACTTCTAAAAGTAACGTATTTTGGACACAATAGTTTTGAAGCAGATTTTATAAAGGCCAAAGTTGTTCAAAATATGAAGTCCCAAAGCCAAACAAGGAACTTGAGACGATTATGAACATAACATAAGAAATAGATGCAGGAGTAGGCCATTCGGCCCTTCGAGCCTGCTCCGCCATTCAATAAGATCATGGCTGATCTACCTCAACTCCATCTTTCTGCCCGATCCCCATAACCCTAGGTTCCCTTAGTATCCAAAAATCTATCGATCTCTATCTTGAATATACTCAACAACTGAGCATCCACAGCCCTCTGGGGTAGAGAATTCCAAAGATTCACAACCCTTTGAGTGAAGAAATTTCTCATCTCAGTCCTAAATGGCCGCCCCCTTATTCTGAGACTGTGACCCCTGGTTCTAGACACCCCAGCCAGGGCAAACATCCTCCCAGCATCTACCCTGTCAAGCCCCCTAAGAATTTTATGTTTCAATGAGATCACCTCTCATGCTTCTAAATACTAGGTAATAGAGGCCTAGTCTACTCAATCTCTCCTCATAGGACAATTCCCACCATCCCAGGAATCAGTCTATTGAACCTCTGTTGCACTCCCTCCAAGGCAAGTATATCCTTCCTTGGGTAAGGAGACCAAAACTTTACACGGTATTCCAGGTGTGGTCTCACCAAGGCCCTTTATAATTTCAGAAGACTTCTTTACTCTTATACTCCAATCCTTTTGTAATAAAGGCTAACATACCATTTGCTTTCCTAATTGCTTGCTGTACCTGCATGTTAACTTTCTGTGATTCATTGAATTTGCTTCAAGACTGATTCAGATTCTGAAAAAAAATGTACGAGTAGGTTGCTAAAGCTTTCAAACAAACAAAGCAACTGATCTCAAAACTTCCAGGCCTAGTGTTGAGTATTTTGACACAAGAAAAGAGGTCATACTGCAGGTTGATGCATCACATGTTAGGTTAGTTGTTGTGATCCGCCAAGATTGCAAATCTGTGGCTTACGCCTCACACAATGATCGCAGCACAAAAAATGGCGTGCAAATAAAGAGAGATGTTGGAGATGTATAATCTTGCTATCACACTTACTTCCTGTTTTACAATTTTGTCACGCCACTTGTAACACCTGCTTATATTACTTTTATTGGATAATGCTGTAATGGCTGCAAAAAATACTTTTCTTTCAGTCCTAACGCACTAGGTGGCATTGCTACCATCGTACTTTGCACCTGCCACTAACTGCAACAACTTTTAGATATATTTTCTGTAATTTTCTTTATTTGATTTTATATTGAGAAGATTAAAAAATGTTATTTTTCCCCACAGTGCCATTAATGCCTTTTTTCCCAACCTGCTATATCTCTGTTTGAATTTTAAATTCAACCTTTCCCCCCACTGTGCCACCACTGCAGCAATTCCTAAACTCTTGGGCACTTTCCTGGTGCTGCCTGTGGTTTTCTTTAAAGATTCGACTCTCAAAAGCCACTCTGTTGCCGGCCTTTCCTGCTGCTATTTATAGCACTTTAAATAACAAATGAAATTCTTTTGATTCAACCGGAGGGTATAGAGGAATATCTTTGGGATCAACCTGAGGAGCCTCTGGGCTTTACCACAAAAGGGTAAAGGGAGGCGGATTGGCGCTAAAGCAGAGACGGGCATCATCGAGAGAGCAGTTGTTTGGTGCTCAGACAAGGAGCGGGCAACAGACGGGGATTGCAGTAATCATTCGTACTTTGGCATCAATCTGATCCGAGTGGGACAGCTTTTGCTTCAGCTAGTGAGATTGGGGTGATAACTTTGGGGTTAACCTGGTAAGCATCGGGCGTTAGCCAGCGAGGGTTAAACGAGGACATCAGGCAGAGAGGAATAGATGAGTGCTGAATCAGAAAGAGATGGAGGGGCTCATTAGAAATCCCAGTTGCAGGCTTGCTTTCATGGACCCTGCACGCCAAGCTCTTACTACATCAGGCCGATGGAGCATCGTATTGGAACAGATTCTCTGCAAATCTAATTTTAACATCTTGGATTGTACAGACAAAGTTACGGAAATACAAGACTGCAGAATTTTTTTGCCACTGCAAGGACCGAGTTTCATAATAAAGTCAGGATTGCCGAGTGCCAAGTCGAATGTCTTGAGGAATAACAACATTCTGAGGTGACCTGGTTATAGAATTAAAGCTATGCAAATTTGCATACTTTGATATGAAATAGAGAATGTTTACCATCCCATTGAATGTTTAAAGTACTTAGTATATGTAATTAGTAGTATATTGTTGTGTTGTATCTGTAATCACTTACAATTAGTGTTCAAGTTATGTGCTTAACAGGAAGTGACAAGTCAGAGTACCTGAAAGAAATACAGAGACAATGAGCGATTGAGTTAGGTGATATCAGTCTAACTGAGCCCAAGTAAAGAGGACGATCCAATGGATCCATCTGTATGAATCTGTATTCTAAGTGATCCACTATTTTTACCCTTCAAGGAGGCTTTGAGGGTGTCCTTTTTCAAGGACACCCTCAAAGCCTCCTTGAAAAAGTGTAACATCCCCACCGACACCTGGGAATCCCTGGCCCAAGACCGCACAAAGTGGAGGAGAAGCATCCAGGAAGGCACCGAACACCTCAAGTCTTTTCACCGGGAGCAAGCGGAAGCCAAGCGCAGGCAACGCAAGGAGCGCACGTCAACCCAAGCACCCCACCCACCTGCCCCTTCAACCACCGTCTGCCCCACCTGTGACAGAGACTGTAGGTCCCACATTGGACTCATCAGTCACCTGCGAACTCATTTTTAATGTGGAAGCAAGTCATCCTCGGTTCCGAGGGACTGCCTAAGAAGAAGAAGATTTTTACCCATCTGTGATCGATTAGTTTTCCTTGCAACAAGGCCAGGGACTTTCATGGATGTCTTTTGGCTGAAACAAAGTACCATATAAATCTCTAAACTTTACACCACTAAATTAAACTGCATTAGTCACAATGACTCACTGCAATGCAAAGCAGTATGTGTTGCAGAAATGGACCTAACTACCAGAGCAGGGTGAATGGAAAATTGTGATACCCTGGTGCTACAAGCTGTGTTTGTGGAAATTCCCCTGTGGGCAGGCAAGTAAAATATTTATTACCAATAGAGGGAGACCTTGTCCTAGATAACATCTCCTCTAGACAGGCAGACTTCAAGCAGAAGCTCATTGAGTCCAGATGTAAAATTTGATCTGAGTTTTGTGAGAGCTGTCCCTGTGAGGAGGGAGGGAAGGTGAGACACTGTTCAACTTCATGATATCACAGAACCACAAGTTCAGAGGGTTACTAGAATTACTACTCCCCCTTCAAGTCAAACCTTCTGAAGGGTCCACGGAATCCAAAGCAATCGAAAAAAAATGTACAGGAATATTCTGCTTCCAATAGAAGGCCAGTGCAACCAGCTGGCAAACGTATCCGTACTCCCGGAGTAGAAAACAAGAACCTAATGATGTAAAGTGGTCTGTTGAATAGTCACATCTTGCCTGGAAAATTTGCTGAATTATTTCCAAGCAGCATGCGCCCTCATAGGTGGTGAAGCGTTGCCAGCTGGCATGATGGTATCAACAAGCCATCAGCATTGCATTGTTACAAAGGGATCCAAATAGGTCCCACCTTCTTTGTTGACCAGCTGAGTGACTTGTGTTGTCTGTCCAGAGGCATTATGGTTCTGCAACAAAGCCAACTGTACCCCTTGAAGTTCAAGTCTACTGATGTACCAATTGGGGTCTAACAGCCCAAGATTCCTTAAAATAAGCTACACAGGGAAGCATCAATTATTACTGTCTTTGATAAGGAAGCTGTTTTCAGGAAGATTTCCTAAAGCAGGGGTATCCAACTTCCAGGCCACAAAGTCAAGGCAACTCCCTTACTAATAAAACTTTTATTTATCATTCCTACTTTGTCCCATTAGAATTTTACGAGCCTGGAGGTTTGAAAGAGGCTGTTCTTTTGCTTCATTGGTGGTTAAGTCCTAAATCAAAACATCAAGGTGTGTTGGTATCTGCAGCTTGAAATATATGCACATTAGTGGGGAGAAGGATTTTAACTTTATATATGGCCTGCAGTGCTCCATTGTTTGCACTTAAGTGGCCCACAACAACAAAGAATGTGGGCACGCCTGCTTTAAAGGACACGCTTACTCCTGTGTTGGCCACCACAGATCTGGACTGAGGTCTGGTCTGTAAATCAGTACAGCACTGACTCTGCTGAGGTCGGTTCCATACAACAAAAGGGTAGAAAAAAATCAATCTGTCCTTTGATTAAAACCAAGATTAATACGTTTTATCTGATTACTGCTCAGCAAATTTAGAAATAAAGAAAAGCAGCAAGAGCCATTTTTATGAGGGCAAAGAATTAATTTCCTAGTTCATCTCCTCTTCCCGCTCTATTCCTGGCCTTTTAATTCATCTGTTCTGCAGTTAAAGTATAGCTTCCAAAATTCAGCTTATGATTTGTAAAAGTATTTTTTCCTACTGTATTTGTAAACATTAATATTCAAATTTTAGAAGTGATTTGCTATTTTTGAACTTTATCTGATGCCCCTTGAATTGTCTAACATACTTCACTCATAAATATTACTACTAGTTTTCCCTTGTTATAACTGAATTTTATAGTGCAATATTTACATCATTTCATTGCCAAAATGTGGTCACTAGCGTTTAATTGACACTGTTATGCACTGATTAACACGATTGCATAAAATTTCTGACTGCGTTATTTTAACAGTCACTTTGCTCAAAATCATGCATTGAGAGAATTAAATCGCTAAGTGTAGAGCTTCTGACGTGCTACTGGTCTTTAGAGCTTAGTGTGGTTGCTTCATGCAGCATTTGCATTTTATAATCTTCAGCATAGCATCTGAAGATATATTGTACCCCAGAATCTATTATACATTATTAAAAGAAAGAACTTGCATTTATAAAGCCCCTTTTCACAACCTCAGGACATCCCAAAGCGCTTTACAGCCAGCAAAGTACTTTTGAAGTGTAGTCATTGTTGTAATGGAGGGAAATTACAATGTGATGTCTTGATAGATTTCACCATCATACTTGCCAGTGGCCACAAGACTGACTGCTCAGTTTGATGGATGATGTCCTGATGGGTACATGCAATGTGTGTGGCTCAGTTAATACATATTCTGGACTCTATGACTCCTTCTGAGCACCAACGCACGAATGTATACACATATAATGCACGATGAAGCGTATTCATGTATGTATATGATTAGGGTGTGCCAGATAAACCTAGAGTGTCCAATGTGTATAGCCAATATAATCTACCTGGTACAAGGAATGTAGCCCCCAAAAGTCAAGAGTAACATGACTCAGTTGTGCCCACGATTCTTCTAATGGTGAGTTTTCAGTCTCACCTGTGATCAGAGAAAGGCTTGAGTGAAGCAGAATCCTAAATCACGTTCCACTCGTGAAACTGGTTACTCATACAAGGGTGTGATTGTAAAGTTAGCCATCAAGATCCTTGTCCAATTTTTATACGTGGGCCTAGACAGAGAGTGTATTTTACCCAGTGAGTGGGACATCATAACTGAGCAAAATCTTGACCTCACCTGATGTCCGTACTTGAACCTTCCAGCTGGGTCATTGGATAGCAGCTGCAAAAGTGTCTCATTTCAATTCTTTTTTTTTCCTTGGCAGTTTTAGGTCAAGGTCATGGAATTCGAAATCCAATAACCAGTGTTGTACCTGTAAAGAAGTTATTAATAAATGGTCTGCTCCAATAAATCTGAAATATGTTTTGGAGAGAAAAATAATCGAATTTTTGAAAAAGTCAAATGGGTGCAATCTTTTATTTTAATACAGTCTAGTAAAACATCTCAGAAATGGTACTGTATTTTTAAGTTTATGATCCCATTAAACTGAACAGTATTACCTCTGCACTTGTCAATTAATTTCTTGTGCCTTAAATTTTATGGGTAAACTGGGATACATAAAAAATAGACCCCATTTATTTACTAGGCAATCTGTATAGGCCAACATAAAGGATACTTTGAGATGATTCTATGTGTAATATTGCACATCTGGCCTTTACAGCCTTGCATAATGAACTCCATTAGTAGGCCAGTGGCAGAGTTGCTACAACAACATCAAACATTGTTGGATTAGGTATCACTTGGGCCAGAAACTATGCAGTTCACTGCCTCCCCTCCTCCCCACAAAAGTTATTTTAGCTCCCTCGATGGTTCAGTTGGTAGAAGCAGTGTGTAACTGAGCAATACAGACCAGAAGGTCTTTGGTTCGATTCCTGGTCGATGCTGAGTTGACTCTCTCAGCTGGGTGACTGTAAAGGTGCTACACTTGGACTCAGTGCATTTGGACTAGGGAGAACAAATATCCACCAGATTTCCCACTTCTGATTACAATTTAGTGGCTCCTGCTGGGAAGTACATGTGTGTGGATGTCGAAAGAGCAGTGGATTGGCCTTGATTCTAATGCCTTTTTGGTTGAGTAGCTCATAAGCCTATGACGACAACATCATCAACTTGTATTTCTGTAGCACCTTTAACATAGTAAAGCATCACAAGGCGCGTCACAGGACTGTTATAAAACAAAGTTTGACACCGAGTCACATAAGGAGAAAATAGGACAGATGACCAAAAGCTTGGTCAAAGAGGTAATTTTTAAGGAGGGCCTTAAAGGAGGAAAGAGAGTAGAGAGGCGGAGAGGTTTAGGCAGGGAATTACAGAGCTTTAGGGCTTGGCAGCTGAAGGCACGGCCACCAATGGTTGAGCGATTAAAATCAGGGATGCTCAAGAGGGCAGAATTAGAGGAGTGCAGATATCTCGGGAGGTTGTGGGGCTGGAGGAGATTACAGAGATAGGGAGGGGCGAAGCCATGGAGGGATTTGAAAACAAGGATGAGCACTTTAAAATCAAGGTGTTGCTTAACCGGGTGCCAATGTAGGTCAGCGAGCACAGGGGTGATGGGTGAGTTAGGACATGGGCAGCCGAGTTTTGGATGACCTCAAGTTTACGTAGGGTAGAATGTTGGAGGCCAGCCAGGAGTGCGTTGGGGTAGACAAGTCTAGAGGTAACAAAGGCATGGATGAGGGTTTCAGCAGCAGGTGAGCTGAGGCTGGGCCAGAGACAGGCGATGTTACCGAGGTGGAAATAGGCGGTCTTAGTTATGGTGTGGATATGTGGTCGGAAGCTCATTTCAAGGTCAAATATGACATCAAGGTTGTGAACAGTCTGGTTCAGCCTAAGACAGATGCTATGGAGAGGGATGGAGTCGGTGGCTAGGGAACGGAGTTTGTGGTGGGGACCGAAGACAATGGCTTCGATCTTCCCAATATTTAATTGGAGGAAATTTCTACTCATCCAGTACTGGATGTCGGAAAAGCAGTCTGACAATTTAGAGACAGTGGAGGGGTCGAGAGACATGGTGGTGAGGTAGAGCTGGGCATCGTCAGGGTACATGTGGAAACTGACGCTGTGTTTTGGGATGATATCGCCGAGGAGCAGTATGTAGATGAGAAATAGGAGGGCTAAGGCTAGATCCTTGGGGGACACCAGAGGTAACGATGCGGGAGCGGGAGCTAGAAGCCATTGCAGGGATTCTCTGGCTATGATTAGATAGATAAGAATGGAACTAGGCGAGTGCAGTCCCACCCAGCTGGACAACAGTGGAAAGACGTTGGAGGAGGATGGAGTGGTCAACCGTGTCAAAGGCTGCAGACAGGTCGAGAAGGACGAGGAGGGATAGTTTACCTTTGTTACAACCTTTGTGAAAACAAGTCATTACACTGAAGGTGCAGTGGCATGTGGACTTTTGCCACTAGCGTATAGTTCCACGAGAATTTATAGCACTCCAGTACCTCGTCCATGTTGGCCATTTTTCATAAGCAAACCTAGTAGACTATTTGATGAAGGGACATTGTATGACTCAGCAAATACCAGCAATTCAATTTGCAATCGTCCTGGTTTGTGTGTCTCAGAACCACACAGGACGTTGCATTTACCAGCTCACCCATCAGTGGAGATTAGCGTTGAGTTTTTACTTTGTGTTTGAAATATTATACTCTTGACATAATATATTAATTTGAAAGACTGATGGAGAAGGAAGCCTTTATCCTGTGAATTTGTAATGGATGTAAAGCCAGGTCCCAAAGGTGAACAGCAGTGTTGTTACACACTGCATATGCCAGCAACTGATATTTGAGGAATTGCAAGCTTTGGTTTGGTAGTTTAATTGTAACAAATTGGGTGGGCCTGAACCTGTGCTGGCAACTGAGCCGTGGGTCAGGGGCAGGTTGCGGCAGAAAGGAACCTAATATGGCATCTGCCCATGAGTGATGTTCAATGCTTTTTGATAACAGTTCCAATAAACGTATTGATTATTCTTTCCAAAAAAGCTATAATTGGTGGTTCTTCCAAATTTTCCTCTCATGAAGCTAGGTCTCAGGTACCTCACAAAAGTGGCTGTTCTTTTTTGTGTGAAATTTTGTGAGATAAAGGACATTAGTGCCGGGGAATGGAACAATTTCATCCTGAGCACGCAACCTCAGCATAGGGCACTCTCAGGTCAGCAGGTTAGACGGTGAATAAAGCTCCCTCTTATCCGTCCCAACAAGGTGCCTCGGTTCCAACCTCTGAAGAGTAGCCATTATTGCACCATGCTGCTATTTTTTCCATTCTGAGCTGCAGTCATTCTGTACTCTTACTTAGTAAGATTGGCAATCTAGTAACAATTAGTGCTGAATTAGGGGAAGTAGCGTGCTGTGTGCCCATGCTCACTAGAAATTGATTCAGACTGTCCAAACTCAATCCATACAGCACCCATACAGCCAACATATAGAGGAGAATTTCATCCCATCAGACCAGGTTGGATTTAAACCCAGATAGTGGAGGTGCAAGGCCAGAGGCCATTCTTCATGTGTGAGCTTTGATAGTGTTGGCAGTCTGTTCAGCTGTCTGTGCATCCCAGCTAAACCCAATCCTGTCCACTTCCGTATTTTCTAGCAATCAGAAGCTGATTATTTTTCTCTCCCTAACCCTAGGGGCACTGAGGCCAATTGTAGCCCTCCACCCATCACTGTTACGCTGAAAGCAGCTAGCTCAGAACAGACCAGGGATCTAAACCGGATTTTCCTGGTTTGTACGACTCCATAAACACTGCGCAGTACATTTGCCATCGGGGCGGCTGAATTATCACTTTAATACTGGTACCAAATATTTGAGCCAAATATTCATTGCTAATGTGTCTCCTGTATATTCATAGTCAAACATTTTGGCCCTGAAATTCCCCAGATGTTCTTCTGGTTTCCCACTGTAAATTTGGCAGGAGCTCAGCAGAACCCTCAGAGAAGTGGCCAACGACGCCATTTTCCTGGGGTGTCCATCAGTCTCCCGTCAAAGCTATAGCGGGAGACCAGGAGAACCCCCGTGGAGTTTTAGGGCCAAATTTGTTTGTAATGACCCCGGTTCTGTTGCAAGCCTTGTGGCATAAGCATTACTGTATTCTGTGCAAGACAGTTTGAGAAATGGGCTTCTACCTATGACTGCCCTCATCAGGGGAGGAAGAAGAGCTGCTCTCGGATGCCTTTTAAGGGCTGGCTGCACAGCAGCAGAGGGGCAGGGGTTGAACACCTCCCTTGGGCAGGGAATACTTCATAAGAGTTAGTGTAACTTACGCAGCTTTTGATTTAAAACCCAGTTCTGTCCACTGCAATACTCTTGTGTCTGTACTTTGACTTCACCAGTCTGTTCCTTGTATCCATTTTTCAGCATGCCATTAACAGACTTTCATATGTTTGCAGGACAACAGCAGAAGTCAAAAACAACTCCTTTGTGAAAAATTTGATGCTCTCTATGCTATTCTGGAAGAGAGGAAAAAAGAAATGCTTCAGTCTATTACGCGTGAACAGGAGGAGAAAGTGCAGTATGTGCGATCTCTGATGAGGCAGCACGGAGATCACCTGGAGGGAGCCAGCAAGCTGGTAGAAACAGCCCTGCAGTCCATGGAGGAACCCCAGATGGCAGTGTTCCTGCAGGTCTGCATATCGCTTGCTCTTTGTATTTCTGTAAGGATCGTACTGTTGCGGATTTTTCTGTTTTTATTTACAATCCAGGTCATTTTATGCATTTCTTCTGTTCACAGAATACAAAGCAGCTGATTAAAAAGTAAGTCAATTTTAAGAGTGTGCAATTAAAAACACATCTTTGTTTCTGCTGTAATTGTTGACCAGCAAGGTTTATTTGATAAAATCTCTGATCTTCATTAATGAGGCACCTTAAATACCCTCCAATTTCTGTCATTACCCCCAATCTTCTCTCTTGCACACTGTGTCACGCAAATTCTCTCTCTTCCTCTCTCTTCACGCACTCGCTCACTCTGTCACACCTCTCTCTCTCTCTCTTTATATCTTGCACTCAGTTTCACGCGCTCTCACTTCCATAGCTCCTCTTTCAGTTGAGAGTGAATGAATGAGTTGCAGACGTCTCAGTACAGTACTAATGATAATAGGAAGTATATCATCGATCTTTCATCGTCGCTGGGTCAAAATCCTGGAACTCCCTACCCAACAGCACTGGGAGTACCTTCACCACACGGACTGCTGCGGTTCAAGAAGGCGGCTCACCACCACCTTCTCAAGGGTAATTAGGGATGGGCAATAAATGCTGACCTTGCCAGCGATGCTCACACCCATAAACGAATTAAAAAAAAAAGGAAATTTGCCTCTGGTAGGAAACATGCGTGGCATCTCGTAGATGGAGAGCGTGCATTGCCTCTCATAGACAAGGAGTGTGCATTGTTCCTCGTAGATGGGAAGCAGGTTTTCTTCCTTCAGACAATGACAATTGTCCTTGTATTCATCCTGGCTCTGTGACTTGATGGAATAAAGCACCATTTGGTATGCCAGCGTAATCATATTGAAATATGCATTTAGAAAGTTTTCAATGCTGCAACCAGTTGCATCTGGAGAGGGAAGAAACAGCTCACAATCATGAATGAGAATTTAAAAATACCCTTCAGAGTTTTTGCATTAAAACTAAACCCAAATTACAATTTCAAGCAAATTTTCTCCACACCCACACATTTTCAGATGGAAGCTACTTTATGTGAGCGATGTTAAAAGGGAAGTGTAGTACTGGCAAAATACACACAGATAAAACAAGAACAATGCTTCCCCCTTTTAGACTATTACAATAAACACTGAGAACACACAGACATAACCATCATTTCCCAACAGTCAAAATCTGTATTAAATTATTGGCAAAAAAATTATGGTATTGTACACAAATATTGAACATGATGTGGAGATGCCGGTGTTGGACTGGGGTGGACAAAAGTGAGAAGTCGCACAACACCAGGTTATAGTCCAACAGCTTTATTTGAAATCACAAGCTTTCGGAGCGCTGCTCCTTCTTCACCTGACGAAGGAGCAGCGCTCCGAAAGCTTGTGATTTCAAATAAAGCTGTTGGACTATAACCTGGTGTTGTGCGACTTCTCACAAATATTGAAGTTTGAGTTAACTATCTGCCCATGCCAGATCAGTGCTGCAATAGTATTTCTGCTAGTTTTCAAAAGAAGGCATCAATTCATAACTGTAAAGAAGTGTTCAAAGATCGAGATTCATCTGCATGATCAGGGCACCAAGTGCTTTGCATGATCTAAAGTAATCTGGTTAAGAAGGTTATTTTCTCAAACATTTGTCCAGCAGTATATCCTACCTCAAGAAAATATCTCTGGTGCGCTGTCTAATGGTACATGATATTTAAATTCTAATCAGTTTTCCACTTGATTATAGAGATTTCCTTGCTAAAATAAACTGCACAATTGCTGTTAATGTGGCTTGGTTTTGAAAAGATCAGACAATAGTAAGAATTTATATATTTAAAAATTAGGTTAAAGTATGTTTTCTTACTTTTCCTAACATCCATCTTAATATCAAATTGACATTATGTGGAAATGGAAGCAATTAAATGTCAACCACAATATAGCTGAGAAATGCTCGACCATGTGAGTAAAATTTTAATTGCAACCATCAGTTCAAACTCAACTCAATCATGATGGCCTGTAATTTCCGATAGGAGGCTTCCTGCGTGCGGATGCCTCCGATCGGGAAAAAATCTACGCCCTTACCTGAGGGCTCCCGAGGTCCGGCCATTTCCAATCCTAAGCCTCTGCTCTTCGAAATGCGCAGGGCCCACGTATCCCAGGGGCGCATGCGGTTCACAAGTGTCCCTGGGATCACGTGGGCCAGGCGTGCCAATGGGAGAAGGGAATCCCCCTTCATACTTTTGACAGATAGACGTGTCAAAAGTATGAATGGGGATCACTGAAAAAAGACATCAAAACATTAAATACATTTTTAAAAAACAATCACGTTTTTAAAATGAGTTAAAATTACATTAAATTAAATATTTTAAACAAAAATTTAATTAAAAAAAAAATTAATTAAAGTTTTTTACGGGGCTAAAAATAAACTTACCTTTTTAAAAAGTATTTAAAAATTATAAATGAGTGGAAAAAAAATAGTTTTTTTACTTTTTTAAACTCTTATGCTGGTAAAAGCAGGCCTTACGCCTGCTTTTACCAGGCGTAAGATTTTGAAGTGATTTCAGTAGGCGGAGGTTCTGCAGAAAGCGGAACTCTCCACCCGCAGAGGCCCTTCTCCAGGGCAGGCGTCCGATCTGTCAAGAGGATTCTTGATAGATCGGAAATGCCGGTTTTCAGCGCATGCGCGTCGCATGCCTGAAACCGGCATTTGCGAGGTCCCTACGGGTGCGTACACAGCTCATACACGCCCGTAGGCATCGGAAATTACGGGCCAATATCTCTAAGTGGAAATTGCATTAAACAAAATGGATAAATTCTTTACTTTGGCTCCAGTTAAATTGATATGAAGGTTACTGTCCCTATTGATTTTCAGATTTCACTGTACATGTCAACCTGTCAGTAATAATATTTTATTGATGCACTGACTCTCTTAGAATTGTCGATACTTCAAAAGCTGCCCAGATGGAGAGAACAGAGC
Organism: Squalus acanthias; assembly: GCA_030390025.1. Taxonomy (NCBI): domain Eukaryota; kingdom Metazoa; phylum Chordata; class Chondrichthyes; order Squaliformes; family Squalidae; genus Squalus; species Squalus acanthias. Next base: position 65,392,412 of record CM059433.1, on the reverse strand, counting down.
CTGGATATGAAAACATGGACCATTTTGTGGTCAATCTCGGAAAAGCCGAACAAATGCTGCAAAGGATAAATTTCCAGACAGGTATTAAAGAAACACCTTTGATTCAGTGCAGTAGTATTTTTTGTTTGTTAGAACAATTAGGGAGCATATTTTATTCTCTCTGTTAATTTTACTGAAAATGTAGAGTGAATAAAAAGTGGTGTCAGACTGTTAGAAAGTGTGCTTGTGCTCAGTGCTGATCTGAAAATTCCAACTCTCTGCAAGTGAGTTTAACAAGTTTATTTATTTGCTTTTTAAGGTTATTAATTAAGAATGTGTGTAGCATTCCACAGCTTCACAATCAAATTGTGACTATTTTACTCCAGCTTCTGGCATTAGTCAGCTTAACAAATGGGAAAATTCAAAGTATCATCACAGAAGTGAATGGTAACGAGAGTTTTGTCAGACAGCTCAGACACGATGGGCCGAATGGCCTCCTCCTGTGCTGTAAATTTCTATGATTCTAGCATGGCTTTAGCAGCCATTGGAGTATCACAGTGGAGCAGAAGCAGGAAAGGTTGATTGACAGCTCAACCATACAGGTGCTCTTGTTTTTCATTGCCACTCGTGTCATAGAGTTATACAGCACAGAAAGAAGCCCTTCGGCCCATCGTGTCTGCGCCGGCCATCAAGCCCTACCTATTCTAATCCCATTTTCCAGCACTTGGTCCGTAGCCTTGTATGCTATGGCGTTTCAAGTGCTCATCTAAATGCTTCTTGAATGTTGTGAGGGTTCCTGCCTCTACCACCCTTTCAGGCAGTGAGTTCCAGATTCCAACCACCCTCTGGGTGAAAAAGTTTTTCCTCAAACCCCCTCTAAACCTCCTGCCCCTTACCTTGAAACTATGCCCCCTGGTTATTGACCCCTCTACTAAGGGGAAAAGTTCCTTTCTATCTACCCTATCTATGCCCCTCATGATTTTTACACCTCAATCAGGTCCCCTCTCAGCCTTCTCTGCTCTAAGGAAAACAACCCCAGCCTGTCCAGTCTCTCTTCATAGCTGAAGCACTACCCTCATCCACACACCTAGTCACCCCCTCTCAAAATTCAATCAAATTGGTTAGACATGATCTCCCCCTGACAAAGCCATGCTGACTATCCTTGATTAATCCTTGCCACTCCAAGTGGAGACTAATTCTGTCCCTCAGAATTTTTTCCAATAATTTCCCTACCACTGATGTTAGGCTCACTGGCCTGTAATTCCCTGGTTTATCCCTACTACCCTTCTTGAATAATGGTACTACGTTAGCTGTCCTCCAGTCCTCTGGCACCTCCCCTGTGGCCAGAGAGGTTCTGAAAATTTGTGTCAGAGCCTCCCTTGCCTCACACACAGTCTGGGATACATCTCATCTGGGCCTGGGGATTTATCCACTTTTAAGCCAGCTAAAACCGATAGTACCACCTCCCTCTAAATACTAATTTGTTCAAGTATATCACAATCCCCCTGCCTGATTTCTATGCCTACATCATCCTTCTCCATAGTGAACACAGATGCAAAATATTCATTTAAAACCTCACCCACATCTTCCGGCTCTACACACAGATTACCACTTTGGTCCCTAATGGGCCCTACTCTTTCCCTGGTTATTCTCTTGCCCTTAATATACTTATAAAACACCTTGGGATTTTCCTTTATTTTGCCCGCCAGTATTTTTTTATGCCCCCTCTTCGCTCTCCTAATTTCTTTTTTAAGTACCCCCCTGCACTTTCTATACTCCTCTAGGGCTTCCACTGTTTTTAGTCCTTTGTATCTGCCAAAAGCCTCCCTTTTTTTCCTAATCCATTCTTGTATATCCCTTGACATCCAGGGTTCCCTGGGCTTGTTGGTCCCACCCTTGACCTTTACGGGAACATGTTGGCATTGTACTCTCTCTATTTCCTTTCTGAAAGACTCCCACTGCTCTGATGTGGATTTTCCTACAAGTAGCTGATCCCAGTCCACTTTGGCCAGATCCTGCCTTATCATATTAAGATCGGCCTTCCCCCCAATTTAGAACCTTTATCTCCGGTCCATCTTTGTCCTTTTCCATGACTACCTTAAATCTCACCGAATTATGGTCACTGTCACCAAAATGCTCTCCTACTGACACTTCTACCACTTGCCCGGCTACATTCCCTAGAATTAGGTCCAGTACCGCCCCCTCTCTTGTAGGACTTTCTACATGCTGGCTCAAAAAGCTCTCCTGGATGCACTTTAAGAATTAGTGCTCTGTAATTTGCCCTGCAATATAAATAAGCAGATTGTGGGAACCCCAGCTTACATCAGAACTGCACAACCAGAATTGATTATACAATGTAAAAGGGGCATTTGATATCTAGTGGGCAATATTATTTTTTCTGGGTATATGTGCAAATATGGATGCAAAGTCATGGATGGCCCAGGCCATTGTTTATAATCAGCAGCCCATGTAGGAGTGTCATGAAATACGAGAAAGAGAATTAATGTAGTTGCTTGTCCACTTGGTTCTCAAGTCCGGTATTGGGAAGCTTCAAATGGAGGCAAGTTGTTTTCTTCCTATAAAGAAAGACTTGTCAGAGGAGACACCCTGTGTCACTCTCGCATGCCTCCGAGCCATCAGTTACAGAGCTACTACATTTGCCCAGAGTTGAGACTAGCCTTTATTCATCCTTTTGCTGGGAAATAAGCGGGACCTAAAATAACTTCTGAAAAATAAAAATAAGTGGAGCAATAAATACATATTAATAATAATCAACCATCTAGCAACTGAGATTGAAACACATTTAATAGCCAGCATTAGCAAGTTTTTAATTCATATTTGGGGTCTGTTTTGCTGATGGCATTTATTGGTGGGCTGCCTTCTTGAACCGCTGATGAACCAACTCCTACACTCAGCTGGCTAGCAGCTCGATCCTGTGGAAGGGATGGGGGTAGGGGGTGATCATGGGTCGGCAGTGAGCCACAGAACTCCTGCTCCTCTTGGCCCCACGAAAATAAAAGCTAAACAAAAGTGTTGGCCTCTTTTAGAACATGTGGTTAGACTGCTCACTGTCTGGCACAAATGGGCGGAGCCTCGCCCATTCGTATTTCAAAATTACAGTCAAGATCCTAACCAGTGTAGGACCCCGATTTGCATATTTAAGCAGCCTCCTGCCCAAAACAGCCGGTGTGCTGTTTGCCCATTTACAGGCCCGCCAGAAAATTGCATCAGGTGGGCCTTGGGCGTCCAATTGGTGGCCGAGGAGCACCCTGATTTTTAATACTGGCATCACATTTTTCAGATGAGAAACAGGTGGCTGGCAGTTGAAAGATGTCCCCCATATTTGTACAGTTAGTTCCAGGGCAGCAACTAAGATTGATTGGAGACAGGGATTGCTTTTCTGCAAGAGTGAGATGGCTACAATGACAGCAGTTTTCTTTCTCATAAAAATGGGATGGCTTGTGAGCTGTGACAAGTACATGCTTGTTAGATTAATTTGATATTTGGTAAGGTACTAAAGATATATATAAACTGCAAAGACAAAAAACCTGTAAGGATAACCAATCATCTATTTTGATGAATAAGTTCTCCTTAAGAGGATGTGGCATTTCTTTGGTGGGGAAGGGGCTCTTAATGTATTAGCTGTAAACAACCAAAGCTGTAACCGTGCAAGCATAATTGCTCTGTTTCCTAATTCAACATTAATCAGTTTTACTCCTAGAGGTGATAATTATGAAGAGGCTCTTAATAATGGCACTAAGTTCTGGAAGTTATTTTATTAAAATTCCCAATGAGTTACATTTGGCTTACACATATTTTAATCAAGGGATATCACAAACAATTGGCCACACCATCCTCCTCCTATGCCTTTCCTCCATTGTACAGCTCAGTGGGATTGCCCTTGCTTAGTTCCATCTTACCTATCCAATCATAGCCTGTGCATCTCCAGTAATGGCTTCTCTTCCCACCACGCATCATTAACTCCAAAGTCTCCCAAGGATCTGTCTTTGGCCCCCTCTATATGCTGCCACTTGGTGATATCATCCGCAAACATGGGGTCGGCTTCCACACGATGACACCCAGATCTATCTCTCTACCACCCATCTTGACTCCTCCACTGCCTTTGTGTTGTCAGACTGCTTGCCCAATACACAGTCCTGGATGAGCCTCAATTTCCTCCAATTAAATATTGTGAAGACTGAAGCCATTGTCTTCAGCCTCCGCCACAAACTCCATACCTATGCTTCTGATTCCATCCATTTACTCAGACTGAACCAGATTGTTCTCAATCTCTGCCTCCTATTGGACCCCGATTAGAGGTTCCAACCCCATACACTCTGCATTACAAAGAACACCTATGTCCATTTCTGTAACATCACCCAGCTCCACCTTTGCCTCAGTCAATTTGCCGCTGAAACATTCGCCGTCCCTAAACCTCTCCGCTTGTCTACCACCTCCTTCTCCTTTAGACCCTCCCTAAAACCAACCTCTTTCACTAAGCTTTTGGTCACCCCCTCCTAATATCTCTTCCTTTGCCTTGCTGTCCATTTTTGTCTGATTGTGCCTCCAGGAACTGCTTTGGGATATTTTTCTATGGTAAAGGCAATGCAAGTAATTGTATAAGAGTGAAAAAATAGCAAGAGCAGAGCAAACAGGACTATAGGTTGATGCTGTTCAGAGAGGAGTGCAAATTATTCAGGTTTAAGTCGGGTGAGATAGCTGTCCGCAAAAACCTCGGCACTAAACTGAAAGATCTTTTTGATAGACATGCCTGATTTTCATACTCTGACCAGTATACCACCTGAGATAGAAACATGCTTTTTCTTTGGTCTTTAAAGCTAAGAAATGCTCTGAGTTTTCAGGAGGTCATGCTGTGCAAAATACTAGGATCTCAAGATTAGTCAGTTTTCTTTCCATATCAAAGTTCATTTATGTCTTTTCAAAACAAGGCTGTAGTTTCTGTGAAGGTGTATTGTCAAAACAATCAGTGTTAGGTCATTTTAGGTAAAAGTTGACTTTTTAGGAGGGGATGGGGGACAAGGTTCATAGTAGCCAAATAAAGAAGCAGATTATTTTTCCCAAATGAATGTCCGCAGAGTGTTATTGAGGGTACATGCTACCAGATAATCAATCTAATCCTTTACGGAATGGAGCTTTTCCATGCATTTTTCTTTCATGTCCTTGATAGGTTTTGTTTGCTTTTTCCTGTATGCACCAGTTTTATAGCCGCTGTGTTGTCAGATATCTGCTCTAAATAAAGACGACTGTTTAGTGCAATAACTTCGGGCCATTTTCAGCCAAAGAATAAATATAACCTGACAGGACATATTATTAAACAAATCTTTACCGTCTGACTGGGGACAGCAGATGATATAACTTCTCTGTGGGATATAAGAAACTGAAGGGCAGGCTTATCTAAATATAAAACCACATAGGAATATAGGAACAGGATTAGGTCATTTAGTCCCTCGAGCCTGCTTTGCCATTCTGTACCTCAACTCCATTTACCCGCCTGTAATCCATATCCCTTGATACCCTTACCTAACAAAAATCTATCGATCTGAGTCTTGAAAGCTCCAATTGTTCCAGCATCCACAACCTTTTGAGGGAGAATTCCAGATGTATGGTAGTAATTTGCAGTAACTTGCTTACTGGAAAATATGGGGATGCCCACAACATTCTCCCGTCGCCTCAGAAGGCAAAAAGATAAACTGCCACAGCCACTGCACTCAAGCTAAACTACATGATCAGAAATAACTACAGAAACAGTAAGTCATATTGAGATACTAAATGGCGCAATACTTAACAATAGAACTGGAAGCAGCCTACCAGGTGTTAATGTACCCTATTCAGGAAGCCACTTCTTGCAGTCTCTTTCAGCACATTGTTGGTAATACAATCTCTGCTGTTGATTTTCACACACTTGTAAAGGTTGAAGACCACCAGAGGCTCCTTGGGTTCTCTTTCTTTAATGAATTAGCCACCCAAACAACATGGGTGTCTTATCTGTGACAGGGATGCCAATCCTACCTCACACTTCATAAACAATCTCCATTTGCTTAGCAATGCTGGACCTCAAACATACCAGTTACTAACAACACCTTCATCTGTATGGCAGCTCACTGAATTAGTTTCTAAAATACCCTGTCTCCTTCTAAGAACATGCAATTTCATTAATTCTGGATCAAAGCTTACTGGGGGCTCTGATGCAGATAGATCATCTCTGGTGGCTATTACAATCTTCCACGAGTGCTTGGATTCCATCTTAAGAAAACATCCTATGTATAAATATATACAACTCTCAGGGCAAGAATTTGTTCCTCATTACAACCTGAAACCTACTAGATTGGTGGACTTATTATTTTCCACTTCCACAATTTTGCCCACCTTTATTCCTAAACCTCTTCCACCCACTGCTGAAACTCTATCCAGGTCTTTGACATGTCCAGCACAAGTTCTCAAAAACTCTCCTCCCTGACCTCTCGAGCTCTGCCATATGCAAACTCCAACTCATCCAGAGTTCCAACATCCACATACCAAGTCCAAGTCACCTATCGCTCCTATCTCCACTGGCTCCCTGTTCCCTCACACATTGATTTAAAAATCTTTGTCCATGGTTACAAATCTCTCCATGGCCTCGCTCCACCCGAGCTCTGCAACTTCTTCCAGTCCTATAATCCCAGTTTCCACCGTCTAGTCTTTTGAGTCTGGCCTACCATGCATTCCCTTCAGCCATTATGGCCCTGCTATCTGGAATTTTTGTTCCAAAACCCCTCCCTTGGTTACCCCTCTAACCACCTTCAAAACCCTGCCCAGAACTTACCTCTTCAACCTTGCTTTCTGTCATCTTCCATAATTTTTCGCCCAATTCTTGCTCAGTGATTAATTCTCCCCCTCAGGTCACCACGATGGGATATTTTGCGACATTGAAGGCTCTTTATAAGTGTAAGTTAGTATTGTATTATAGCAGCTGAATTTTTCCTATAAAATAAACGAAAACCCATGTGCATTTTGGTTAATCTGTGAAGTTTTGATTTTTTTAAATAAATATTTGCATGAGATATTGGGCCTGAATTTGCGGTCGGAGGCTCCTCACGGGCGGATGTCTCCGAACCGCGATAAATCTATGCACCTCTCTGATGGTCCTGGGGAAGCTGCAACACAGGACTACATGCATGCTAAAAAGCGGAAGCAGCATGCTATAGACGGGGCTAAGCGATCCCACAATCAACAGATCAGATCAAAGCTCTGCAGTCCTGCCACATCCAGTCATGAATGGTGGTGAACCAGTAAACAACTAACGGGAGGAGGAGGCTCCATGAATAGCCCGATCCTCAATGATGGTGGAGCCCAGCACGTGGGTGCAAAAGACAAGGCTGAAGTGTTTGCAACCATCTTCAGCCAGAAGTGCCGAGTGGATGATCCATATCGGCCAACTCCTGAGGTCCCCACCATCACAGAAGCCAATCTTCAGCCAATTCGATTCACTCCATGTGTTATTAAGAAACGGTTGAGCGCACTGGATACAGCAAAGGATATGGGCCCCGACAACATCCTGGCTATCGTGCTGAATTCTTGTGCTCCAGAATTAGCCGTGCCTCTAGCCAAGCTGTTCCAGTACAGCTACAACACTGGCATCTATCCGACAATGTGGAAAACTGCCCAGGTATGTCCTGTCCACAAAAGGCAGGACAAATCTAACCCGGCCAAATACCGCCCCATCAGTCTACTCTCAATCATCAGTAAAGTGATGGAAGGTGTCGTCGACAGTGCTATCAAGTGACACTTACTCACCAATAATCTGCTCACTGATGCCCAGTTTGGGTTCCGCCAAGACCACTCAGCTCCCATCAAGGGGTATGCGGAGAGAGCGGGAATATGGTATTGAGATAGAGGATCAGCCATGATCATATTGAATGGCGGAGCAGGCTCGAAGGGCCGAATGGCCTATTCCTGCTCCTATTTTTCTATGTTTCTCCCGACCACATAACAGCCTTGGTCCAAACATGGACAAAGGAGCTGAATTTCAGAAGTGAGATGAGAGTGACTGCCCTTGACATCAAGGCAGCATTTGACCGAGTGTGGCATCAAGGAGCCCGAGTAAAACTGAAGTCAATGGGAATCAGGGGGAAAACTCTCCACTGGCTGGAGTCATACCTAGCACAAAGGAAGATGGTTGTAGGTCAATCATCACAGCCCCAGGACATCGCGGCAGGAGTTCCTCAGGGCAGTGTCCTAGGCCCAACCATCTTCAGCTGCTTCATCAATGACCTTCCCTCCAACATAAGGTCAGAAATGGGGATGTTCGCTGATGACGGCAGTGTTCAGTGACATTCACAACTCCTCAGATAATGAAGCAGTCCATGCCCGCATGCAACAAGACCTGGACGACGTTCAGGCTTGGGCTGATAAGTGGCAGGTAACATTCGCACCACAGAAGTGCCAGGCAATGACTATCTCCAACAAGCGAGAGTCTAACCACCGCCCCTTGACATTCAATGGCATTGCCATCGCCGAATCCCCCACCATCAACATCTTGGGGGTCACCATTGACCAGAAACTTAACTGGACCAGCCACATAAATACTGTGGCAACAAGAGCAGGTCAGAGGCTAGGTATTCTGCGGTGAGTGTCTCACCTCCTGACTCCCCAAAGCCTTTCCACCACCTACAAGTCACAAGTAAGGAGTGTGATGGAACTCGCTCCCTAACAGCACTGTGGGAGTACCTTCACCATACGGACTGCAGTGGTTCAAGAAGGCAGCTCACCACCACCTTCTCAAGGGCAATTAGGGATGGGCAATAAATGCTGGCCTTGCCAGCGACGCCCACATCCCATAAACGAATAAAAAAAAAAGGTCGTGAAAGGCACTATATAAATACAAGTCATACTTTTTTCTTTCTCTACCCAGGTCCAGATATCTCAGTACTGAGAACATAAGTGGACCCAGCATTGTCCCTGGGCTGCATGACTTCCAACACTTCTCCAGTCTGAGCAACACCAATTAACCTAACTCTGGCCTAGAAATTCAGTCATGTAGCACCGGTTTGTCAAGCGCTAAACGGCCTCCTAAGACCCCAATATAATGGGCATTGCCCATGTCTGAAAAAGGCATTAGGCCCCGTGCATATGTAAATAAAGGGCTGGCTGCTTACTGTTGTTGCTGTGCGTTGGGTTTGTGTACTTGTACAGGCAGTGGTTGAGTCCCATCAATACAACACTACCCACATAACTTAAAAGTTCACCAATTCTGCCAAATTTAAAGACACCTGCCAAATTTTCTGTGGCTTTACCATGGTTGGGTTACTGCAGGAAGCATGTCAAGTCGATATTTTTTGAGTGAAATTTTTCAGAATGTTGTATCAGTGCTTTCTAATTTTCCGACAGATTTGTTTGGCTTCTGTCTGGTAAATACATTTCACGTTAGGCACCTTAGCAGCTGGTAATGGCTTGTGACTCAAGTGAACTAATAAGTCTCCTAGGCATCTGATCGGTAAATTGATGTTAAGGATATGCATACATTAAGTCAGAGGTTCCTAATGATTTCTCCTTACTTTTATTGTACAGATTGCCAGGGAGAAGAAGAGGAAGAGGTAGAGGAAGAAGAGATAGAGGAAGGCGGAGTGGTTGAAGAAGAAGGAGAAATAACTGATGGTGAGCAATCAAAACTAGAAGCAGTTGAATCTTCATCTTCATTATCTTCATCTCATTTCCGATCATCAGACCTCAGGCTACAGGGTGCACTAGAAATCAGAGCTTCAGATGAAAGTCAGTCTTCATCAGCTGATGTAAAATGAGGTACTTGATCAAGTTCTGGTTGTAATCGTCCAAGGAAGATATGTGAAATTCTAACATCAAATGACGTAAGTTAGCTGAATAGGAATTCTTGTTTGTTCAGCTTTCTGAAATAGAAACATAGAAACATAGAAGATAGGAGCAGGAGTAGGCCATTCGGCCCCTCGAGCCTGCTCCGCCATTCGATGAGATCATGGCTGATCATCCAAACTCAGTACCCTGTACCTGCCTTCTCCCCATATCCCTTGATACCTTTAGCTTTAAGAAATATATCTAACTCATTCTTCAATATATTTAATGACTTGGCCTCAACTACCTTCTGTGGTAGAGAATTCCACAGGTTCACCACTCTCTGGGTGAAGAAATTCTTCCTCATTTCTGTCCTAAATGGCTTACCCGTTATCCTTAGATTATGACCCCTGGTTCTGGACTCTCCGACCATCGGGAACATTCTTCCTGCATCTAGTTTGTCCAGACCTGTCAGAATTTTATATGTTTCGATGAGATCCCCTCTCATTCTTCTATACTCCAGCGAGTATAAGCCCAATCGACCCAATCTCTCCTCATATGTCATTCCTGCCATCCCAGGTATCAGCCTTGTGAATCTTCGCTGAACTCCTTCCATGGCAAGAACATCCTTCCTCAGATAAGGCGACCAAAACTGCACACAGTACTCAAGGTGTGGTCTCACCAAGGCCCTGTACAACTGCAGCAGGACATCCCTGTTCCTATACTCAAACCCTTTCGCTATGAAGGCCAACATACCATTTGCCTTCTTCACCGCCTGCTGCACCTGCATGCTTACTTTCAGCGACTGGTGCACAAGGACACCCAGGTCTCGTTGCACTTCCCCTTCTCCCAATCTATTGCCATTCAGATAATAGTCTGCCTTTCTGTTTTTGACACCAAAGTGGATAACCTCGCATTTATCCACATTATATTGCATTTGCCACGCTTCTGCCCACTCACCCAACCTGTCCAAATCATCCTTGAGTTTCTCGGTATCCTCCTCGTTGCACACACTCCCACCCAGCTTTGTGTCATCTGCAAACTTGGAGATATTACATTTAGTTCCCTTAACTAGATCATTAATGTATATTGTGAATAGCTGGGGTCCAAGGACCGATCCCTGCGGTACCCCACTAGTCACTGCTTGCCACTCGGAAAAAGACCCATTAATTCCTACTCTCTGCTTTCTGTCCGCCAACCAGTTCTCTATCCAAGTCAATACCTTGCCCCCAATCCCATGTGCCTTAACTTTACACGCTAATCTCTTATGCGGGACCTTATCGAAAGCCTTTTGAAAGTCCAAATACACCACATCTACTGGTTCTCCCTTATCTATTTTCCTAGTTACATCTTCAAAAAATTCCAGTAGATTAGTCAAGCACGATTTACCTTTTGTAAATCCATGTTGACTTTGTCCGATCCTGTCACTGTTTTTCAAGTGCTCAGCTATTACATCCTTTATAAGGGACTCTAGCATTTTCCCCACTACCGATGTCAGGCTTACCGGTCTGTAATTCCCCGCTTTCTCTGTACCACCCTTTTTGAATAGTGGGGTAACATTAGCTACCCTCCAATCCATGGGTACAGTTCCAGATTCCATCGAATGTTGGAAGATGATCAGCAATGCATCTACTATTTCTAGGGCCACTTCCTTAAGTACCCTAGGATGTAGATTATCAGGCCCTGGGGATTTATCGGCCTTCAATCCCGTCAATTTCCCTCACACCAGTTCCCTGCAAATACTGATTTCTTTCAGTTCCTCCCTTTCATCAGACCGTATGTTCTCCAACATCTCTGGGAGGTTATTTGTGTCCTCCTTTGTGAAGACAGAACCAAAATATGCATTTAATTGGGCTGCCATTTCTTTGTTCCCCATTATAACTTCCCCCGCTTCTGACTGCAAGGGACCTACACTTGATTTCACTAATCTTTTTCTCTTCACATATCTATAAAAGCTCTTACAGTCAGTTTTTATGTTCCCTGCAAGCTTACTTTCATATTCTATTTTCCCCTTCTTAATTAATCCCTTTGTCCTCCTTTGTTGAATCCTAAACTGCTCCCAATCCTCAGGGTTACCGCTTTTTCTGGCCAATTTATATGCCCTCTCCTTGGATCTTATGCTATCCCTAATTTCCCTTGTTAGCCACGGTTGAGTCACCCTTTTTGTTTTATTCTTATGCCACACTGGGATGAACAAATTCTGTAGTTCATCCATGCAGTCTTTGAATGTTTGCCATTGCCTATCCACCGTCAACCCTTTGAGTGACATTCCCCAATCAATCCTACCCAATTCGCGCCTCATACCATCGTAGTTTCCTTTATTTAAATTCAGGACCCTAGTCTCTGATTCAACTACTTCACTCTCCATCCTAATGAAGAATTCTATCATATTATGATCACTCTGACCCAAGGGGCCTCGTACAACAAGATTGCTAATTAATCCTTTCTCGTTACATAATACCCAGTCTAAGATGGCCTGATCTCTGGTTGGTTCCTCGACATATTGTTCCAGAAAACCATCCCGTAAACATTCTAGGAATTCCTCCTCCACAGTATTTTTACTAATTTGGTTAGCCCAATCTATATGTAAATTAAAGTCACCCATGATGACTGCTGTGCCCTTACTGCATGCTTCTCTAATTTCCCTTTTAATGCCGTCCCCAACCTCCCTTTTTACTGTTTGGAGGTTTATATACCACTCCCACTAACGTTTTTTGCCCCTTGTTATTTCTCAGTTCTACCCATACAGATTCTGCATCATCAGAGCTAATATCCTTCCTTTCAATTGTGTTAATCCCCTCTTTAACCAGCAATGCTACCCCACCTCCCTTTCTTTTTTGCCTATCTTTCCAAATATTGAATAACCCTGATGTTGAGTTCCCAGCCTTGGCCACCCTGGAGCCATGTTTCTGTAATCCCAATCAAATCGTATTCATTTACCTCTATTTGCGCAGCTAATTCATCCACCTTGTTCCGAATGCTCCTTGCATTAAGACAAACGCCTTCAGGCTTGTTTTTTTAACGCTCTCAGACCTATATGAATTATTATTTACTGTGACCATGTTTGATTTAAACCGTTGAGTTCTTTGCCTTCTACTTTTGTTTTTCTCCTTCCTGTCTTTTGCTTTTATCCTTGTTTCCCTTTCCTCTGTCTCCCTGCTCAGGTTCCCAACCCCCTGCCACTTTAGTTTAAACCCTCCCCAACAGCACTAGCAAACACTCCCCCTAGGACATCGGTCCTGGCCCTGCCCAGGTGCAGACCATCCCGTTTGTACTGGTCCCACCTCCCCCAGAACCGGTTCCAATGTCCAAGGAATTTGAATCCCTCCCTCTTGCACCATTCCTCTAGCCATGTATTCATTTGAAATATCCTCCTATTTCTACTCTGACTAGCACGTGGCACTGGTAGCAATCCTGAGATTACTACCTTTGAGGTCCTATTTTTTAATTTACCTCCTAACTCCCTATATTCTGCTTTTAGGACCTCATCCCATTTTTTACCTATATCGTTGATGCCTATGTGCACCACGACAACTGGCTGTTCGCCCTCCCCCTCCAAAATGTTCTGTAGCCGCTCCGAGACGTCCTTGACCCTTGCACCAGGGAGGCAACACACCATCCTGGAGTCTCGTTTGCGGCCGCAGAAACGCCTATCTATTCCCCTTACAATTGAGTCCCCTATCACTATAGCTCTTCCACACTTTTTCCTCCCAGCCTGTGCAGCAGAGCCACCCATGGTGCCAGGAAGTTGGCTGCTGCTGCCTTCCCCTGATAAGTCATCCCCCCCAACAGTATCCAAAGTGGTATATCTGTTTGAGAGGGGGATGGCCACAGGGGACCCCTGCACTACCTGCCTGCACCTCTTACTCTGCCTGGTGGTCACCCATTCACTTCCTGCCTGTACACCCTTTACCTGCGGTGTGACCAACTCGCTAAACATGCTATCCACGACGTTCTCAGCGTTGCGAATGCTCCAATATGCATCCATCTGCAGCTCCAGCGCCGCAATGCGGTCTATCAGTAGCTGCAGCTGGATACACTTCCCACACACATGGTCGTCAGGGACACAGGAAGCGTCCCTGATTTCCCACATATAGCAGGAGGAGCATATCACGGGGCGGAGCTCTCCTGCCATGACTTACCCTTTAATTAATTAATTATTAAAATTAAATTAAATGAATCTCACCAATTTCACTTCAATTAAATGATATACTCAAGGGCCCTTGTTTAACAGCAGTCCCCGCGACACCACAGAGACTCTAGAAACTATAAACCACAGAATTTAAGTATGGAAAAAAGGAGAAAGAGAGAAATACTCACCAACCAATCACTTACCTGCTTTCTGGTGACGTCACGCTTCGATTACTTTTTACTTCTGTCTCCCGCTCTGAGATTGGTGAACCTACCTGCTCCTCGGACTCGCCTTTATACTCTGCCGCCACCGCTCCTCCTAGGTCCGCACCGCCGCTGCTGTGGGCCTACCTGCTCCTCGGGCTCGCCTTTATACTCTGCCGCCGCCGCTCCTCCTAGGTCCGCACCGCCGCTGCTGTGGGCCTACCTGCTCCTCGGGCTAGCTTTTATACTCTGCCGCTCCTCCTAGGTCTGCACCGCCGCTGCTGAATAGAAAGAGTAATAGGTGAATTTTAGTTCAAACCACTAAATTTGGCCTTTGCTGATGCTAAAAGCCAGCCAGAAAAGAAGAATGCTGCAACTATGGGCCTCAGAGACCTCCAATATATTGAAGCAACTTTGGTTGGATTTTCAAATATCTCAATCCTTGACGGTATTGTCTAGGCAGTCCTCTTAGACAAATCTGCAATGGCCCATTCAGACCAATCCCTGCATATAACAGTGTACTGTTCGGTTGATATTTCATCACTGAATATATCAGCAATGCACAAGGGCCTATTTTCATGGTGGAAGAACATAATGCAACAATTTTGAAATGAACAGATCTGCAGAATTAGAAGTTTCTCTTACTGTGCTGGATATTGACTAAACTGAGATCACTTCCCAAAGTTGGGAATGAGTAAAGTCAATTCTTGTTGATTCTTTAAAAAAAAAATTGAATTAGAGATGACCCAACTTAGCATTTTTGTGTGAACTTTTAAACTCAGGACATAGAAATATAGACATAGACAATAGAAGCAGGAGTAGGCCATTCGACCCTTCGAGCCTGCTCCGCCATTCAATATGGTCATGGCTGATCCTCTATCTCAATACCATATTCCTGCTCTCTCCTCATACCCCTTGATGCCTTTTGTGTCTAGAAATCTATCTCCTCCTTAAATATATTCAGTGACTTGGCCTCCACAGCCTTCTGTGGTAGAGAATTCCTTAGGTTCACCACCCTCTGAGTGAAGAAATTTCTCCTCATCTCAGTCCTAAATGTCCTACCCCTCATTCTAGACACCCCAGCCAGGAGAAACATCCTCCCTGCATCCAGTCTGTCTAGCCCTGTCAGAATTTTATACGTTTCAATGAGATCCCCTCTCATTCTTCTAAACTCTAGTGAATACAGGCCTAGTCGACCCAATCTCTCCTCATACGACAGTCCTGCCATCCCAGGAATCAGTCTGGTGAACCTTCGCTGCACTCCCTCTATGGCAAGTTTATCCTTTCTTAGATAAGGAGACCAAAACTGCACACAGTACTCCAGGTGTGGTCTCACCAAGGCCCTGTATAACTATAGTAAGACATCCTTGCTCCTGTACTCAAATCATCTTGCAATGAAGGCCAACATACCATTTGCCTTCCTAAGTGCTTGTTGCACCTGCATGTTTGCTTTCAGTGACTGGTGTACAAGGACACCCAGGTCCCTTTGTACATCAACATTTCCCAATCTATCTCCATTTAAATAATACTCTGCCTTTCTGTTTTTCCTTCCGAAGTGGATAACTTCACATTTATCCACGTTATACTGCATCTGCCATGTATTTGCCCACTCACTCAACTTGTCTAAATCGCCTTGAAGCCTCTTTGCATCCTCCTCACAACTCACAATCCCACCTAGTTTCATGTCATCAGCAAACTTGGAAATATTACATTTGGACAAAGTTTAAATGTTAGTTGTTGCTGACAGTTGAATCTGTTCATAAAGGTGGAGAGGTTAGTGCTCTACCGCCATCTCTTAAACCTTCACCTTTTGCAGTACCAATATAAAATATAAGCCACTTGCCTTTATAAACTGTTTTATCAGGTCAAAATGTTTCAAAGCACTCCATACATGAATTACGTTGAAGTGCAGTGACTATTGTTATCTAAGTGGATGCACAAGCCATTTTTCAACGTGAATGTGCCACATGGAGCAATGAGATGAAGGACCTGTTTTTTAATGTGGTATTGATTGCAGGAAGAATGCCAGCCAGGCATCTATACTTTCAACTGTACCAGCATTTTTATTTTATGCCAAACTTCTACAATTACATTTGGCTTCACAAAAAATAAAAAATAAAAATTCCCTTTATCATTTTTTTAAATGTGTACATAAGAGTCTACAAATCACTAAAAGTAGTGACGCAGGTTAATAAGGCCATTAAAAAAAAAGCAAACCAAGCACTAGGGTTTATTTCTAGAGGGATAGAATTGAAAAGTAGAGACGTTATGCTAAATTTGTATCAAATCTTGGTTAGACCACACTTGGAGCACTGTGTACAATTCTAGTTGTCATATTATGAAAAGGATATAGAGGCACTGGAGAGGGTGCAAAGAATATTTACAAGGATGATACCAGAAATGTGAAGTTATACCTATCAGAAAAGGATGAACAGTTTGGGTCTTGTTTCTCTTGAAAAGAGAAGGCTGAGGGGTGACCTAATAGAGGTCTTTAAAATTATGAAAGATTTTGATAGAGTAGATAGAAAGAGTGTTGTTCCACTTGTGGGGTAGAGCAAAACTAGAGGCCATCAATATAAGATAGTTACCAAGAAATCAGATCGGGAATTCAGAAGAAACTTCTTTTATCCATTGAGTGGTGAGAATGTGGAACTCGCTACCACAGGGAGTGGTTGAGGCGAATAGTATAGATGCATTTAAGGGGAGGCTAAACAAGCATATGAGGGAGAAGGGAATAGAGGGTTATGCTGATAGATTTCGATGAGGAAAGACGGGAGGAGGTTCGAGTGGAGCATAAACACCGGCATGGACTGGTTGGGCCGAATGGTCTGTTCTGTGCCGTATATCCTATGTAATCCTATGTAAGAGGCAACAAGTCAGAACTTAGTTCAACCTAGTTATGGTCTGTGTTAGGTATCGTCTTCTGCACAAACCATTTAATGAGCCAATAAAGCGCCATAAGAGTAATAATCCAACTGGCATTAAAGCCCTTCAATGGTATCATTAATGAGCTGCCCTACCTGGTTATATGTGAAGGTTGCAATTCCTACAAATCAGCACATTAATTTACTATTCAATTAAAATATCCAACCACAGGTTATTTTCCATTATTCAATCATCACATAAATATGCATGAAAACTAAATCTGATCAGCGCAAATGAATATGACCTCATGTGTTGCTCACAGTAACTGAGCAAACTGGAGTCCAGAAGGAGACCGTGATGACCACGTTTCACCCAGCCAAAATTATTTATTCTTGTCAAACAATTTTGCCAACATCATAGTACTGTTTTTGCAATGTCTGCATCCCCACAACGCCCAAAGAAAGGGCTAAACTACATCAAACACTAAAGTATTGCCAAGAAAGAATGAGTGATCTGAAAGGCTTGCAAAAACAAAACATTGGAGTTCAACGTCCAGAGATTGAAAAGACATCATTGAGGTACTACGCCATCGACTAAAGTCTAACTTGGTCAAAGGACAAGAATGTAAAGATTGGCAAAATCATTCCAGGAGACAGAGTATTTACCCTGCAATCCCAGATGTCTGGTAAGTTTATATTGCAGTTTATCCTTTCATGCAATCTTTCAGCATAGTAAAAGTAGTGGAAACAAACTGTGCATAAACATAACATCAATAAACATAACATGTCAATAAAAAACTGTAAGGTTTATAATTTACAAACACAAAATCCTTTGTACAATAGTCTATTGTTGCACTTCATCTGCTTTTTTAAGTCTCTTCCAAATGCTATCTGTAATTGTCTCTAGTTCCAGTGTATGTATATTTTACTATAGCTTACAGATTGTGTCTTTTTGTCTTCACAGGTGAGTTGTCACTTGTTGGCAACCCCACGGCATTCTACTAGAGAAGGCGTAACATTTCAAGGGCAATGATCAGCACCAGGTGCTAGGAGACCACTGGTGAGGAGGAGTCATTGCTGCGGTCACTGAACAGTATTCTCATATAAAGCGAAGCCCGTAGTCTGCTGCCGTGTGACAGGAGGGCTTGTCCTCAGTTGCCAGATCTTCCCACAGGGTTTGCCTAGTATTACCACAGATACTAGGCAAACCCTGTGTGAGATTCTGTACCAGCAGACGAGCGGCATGTCCGCTACAAGAGGCAGAGTTAGTTTAGCTTTTGATACCCCTCTCCTCAATCTGCTCGAGACTTGTGGAGGAGCATGTATGTTCGTTGAAGCAGACAATACACTAAGACAATACCAATATGTGATCTGGGAACATCACATGCACATTGATATGCTTCACTTGCATAACATGCAGGAACAAGCAGTTGGTAAAGGAGAGGGTCAGCCTAATCAATCTGCTTAGAACGCTAGTGCAAAATCAGCAAGCTTTGATCACACTGCTCCAGAATGCATCCCTTCTCCACAGTGTCATCCAAGACCTTCTCTGTGGTCATATGGGGCTAGTATCCCCTTCACTTGTAGTTGATAGCCCCCCCACACCCTCTCCTTTATGGTGCATCCTTAGACAGATGGGTCCGTCTAAAAGCCGGGCAGCCAGTCTTTCTTGCGTCTGAAAAATACCAAGAGAAATCAGGATTGAATGAATGTTTAACCATGTAAATATATCCTACATTGGTAACCCTGAAAAAAGGTATGGCATGGATTGCACTGCATAAGTGATGCTTTTATACATATTGCTCGTTTATGTTGAACAACATATCTGATTGTAATGAAGGTTAACTACCATTAAACATTTACAGAATAATATCTGTTATAATATTTTTCTAATTATTACAATAAAGATGTTTATTCCTCTCAATTATATTTCCAGTGTGCTCTTTTCATCCTTCAAACCAATCTTTGAAACTAGGTTGGACCCTTCAACATGGCTGCTCCTCCTGGAATAAAACTGCTTCTAAAGTGTTCAGTCCAATTCAGTGTTGTTTTCTTCTAGTGACTCAGATGATAATACAATGTTCACGTAATGGCTACCAGTTGTGAAATTGCACTTCTTGCCTCCAAGTAAATGTCACACGTACATCTTTTCAATAGTATGTAAGGAAAGACTCATATCTATGTCGCATTCTCAGCCGGTCTCAGAAGCATCTCGACATGCTTTGCGAACAGTTGCTTTGAAATTAAATGACTATTTGAAATATGCATCCATTTCTTCAGTGGTCTAGTTGAAGTGGGATGCTGGATTCCTGGTGGCTCAGCTGTGATGTGTGTGTGTTTTCCCTGATAATGTTGGTGAACTGGTTGATCTGGAGGAGTTTCTTTTTCTAATCTCTGTTGCTGTGGAGATAAGTGTGTGTCTCTGTTCCTCGTGATATAGAGGGAAGAATCTATCCACATTCCCTTGCTGTGTACCAAGACTTGCATGTCATCCAGTGTGATTAGAATTGAATGACTGGTTTAGTTTTGATTTCAGCTTCACAAATGTAAATCTTGGGTCTCTGGAGCAGCATTTAAAAGAAAATCAAATCCTTAGCAACCACTGAAATTCATTCACTATTCATCAGCCCATCAACTTACTTAGTCCTTTGCTAGCAATCTCCCTTACACCAGTCATGTGACTGCATTGGTGATTTTAGCTAATATTTTAATATTACTACAGGTGTCCTAGTCTATTGTTTATGAATAGTGTAGATAACAGGAGACTTGGAACAGAACCCAAACAGACCTCTGCTAGCCACTGCTCCAGAGCTTATTCATTTATCATAGTCTTCTGCTTCCTATTGTCAAGCCAATTGCAAATCCAGCTAGTTAATTTGCCATTAATTCCACAGATTCGGATCTTTATCTTATGCTTATTTTGTTTTCTCCACTCTTGAAGACACTGACTGATGCTGGGATACAGTTCCCACAGATTGCCCTTTTGCCCAGGTGGCCATTTGTGTATGAACCTGGACTGAGAGAGCAGACAGTTACTCGATTATGGAGGGAATTGCAGCTGAGCCTGAATGTACCTTCGCCTGATGCACACTTTGAATAGGGGCCCCCAGCTAGTGATCAGGAGTGAGAACCCTGGCTGATTTTTTTTTCTACCCTTACATCAGTGGTGTTCAGGCCAACTGCGGCACCAGAATTGGAGACTAACTAGTTTAGCACAAACTGGGAATTGAACCTGGAAACCTCCAATCTTTATGGCTTCGAACTAAACTGGGTGATGTCTCTACCTTTATTAACAAATCATGGGGTGTCACTAACAACAGCAATAAAGCTATCCATAGTCCATGCTATCCTACCAGTGATATGTAGAGCAGGAGGGCAAAAGCCCATTTGTTTGGCTTCATATCCTGTAAAATTTGATTATTTCTGAAGTTGAATTTGAAAATTGATCCCTTCCTCCACCTCTGGGGATATGATTGCCTCCTTTTCTGGATGCTGTCAGCAATAGAATGCACAATCCACTCTACATCCAGGATCAGACACAGATAACCGCTATCTGTTTTCATTCAGTCTACCTGCAAATAAGAGCAAGACAAACTGTTCCGATTAGACCACCAGGAATTGTGATTCTTGTTAATTTAAAAAAGCATTGTTACCTTGGTTCCAGAAATTGACAGTAGAGTTTTGGTCACAGTGACAGTGCAAAACTAGTGACTGTGGCTGGATGTTGTCACTCTGTTTTTAAAGGAATAGCACAACAATGCTTAGAGACTCAAATTGGGGAAGATTTGTTCATTGCGAATGAAGCCATAGTTGTTTTACCACTTCCAATTCAGGCTTCAGTTCACCATTTATCCCTAGTGGGTGATAGAGTGGGGTAAATCTATAATTTAAAGGAACAAAAATAATGCTTTTTATTAAGACAGTAAGAAATAAAACAGGGAATAGGGCACATACACATCAATAGGGCAAGAAAATAACTCGGGTATATTTGTCTCTGGTCACTAATATGAGTCATAATTTTCCTGTTTTATACTCTTCAATTTGTTACTAACTATTCAAGAAAAATAATGGACCAGAATTTGCTGGAGCAGGGTATCATGGTGTGCCCAGTTAGTTAGACTTTTTCCTGCACCAGTCAGCTCAAAAAACTTTTGCCCTGTAAGTTGCTTGAAGTGCAAGCTGATAAAAGGGCATCTGGGACCATGGTGAATGATTGGATCAACAGTGCATCTCCTTAACCAATGAGATGTAAGAATTGAGAAATAAACAGAGGAAGGACTGAGAAGAAGGGTGAATTAGAATTAAATCAGGTACAGTAAGAAAAGTTAATAATGATTGGATTAAGAGAGGGACAGAAAAAAGAGACAAAGGAAAAGTAAGTTTTTTTTAAAATTTGACATTTTTAAAATCTCCAACAAAAATTCACTACCTGAAAGAATGAGACTCCACTCTTTTAATTGTTCACTTTCTGGGCAAGAGAGGTTGATTAGCAGTCATTAACAATTATCACATTGTTAAAAGAGCACTTTCGCTATTAATTACTAGACTTAACTTTCCATGGTGAGTTTAATGGGCAATTAATGTGCAAATGCAACAACTTCATAAACTCACGGAGAGGTTAAGGTTGTTGTGCCGTTTTTGCAAAGCTAAGGGTGGAGCGGCGTAAATCATCCAGCAACTTGTGGCGATTCATAATTCACAGGGTATCTCTTCCTCGCCACAAGTTTCTGGATGATTTGGACATTAATAACGGTGTGCGTCATTCATGCCATTATTTTTTCAGCAAATTCCAGCCCAATATGTTACATTTGTAAAAGCAGCTTATAAAAACGTACTTTGGTATGATATCTTAGCTATATGGATACATATTTTCCACTCTTGATTTAGGTTTTCATAGACTACTAGCACTACCCATTT
Source organism: Squalus acanthias (assembly GCA_030390025.1). NCBI lineage: Eukaryota > Metazoa > Chordata > Chondrichthyes > Squaliformes > Squalidae > Squalus > Squalus acanthias. The sequence continues at coordinate 65,370,513 of CM059433.1, read as the reverse complement.
ATGTGTAGATTCTCTTTATTTCCTGTATGAACAAAAGCATATACCTAGTGGTACAACATCCTGGTATTAAATCTATCATGGCAAGTTTTATGTAAAACATTTAATCTTGTACCTTTTTATACTAACCAATCAGTAACCTCATCATTGTTATCCAAAGCAGGCTGTGGATATACAATGGGATGTTTAAGATAGAATTAGTGTGTGAGAGAAACAGACAGAGCCCAAGTATGTTGGAAATTAGCCTGTGTGTTAAGTATGAACTGATTCTTGATGTTGGAAAGGCCAATGTTTGGTTCAAGCATTTAGATACTAAATAGCTTGCAAGCTGAATTTGCTTTAATATGTTTACATTTTAGTTACTGGTACCAGTGAGGGATGATGATTGAGACCAGTTCTGCTTTTGCTGGTCTTAAGGATGTAGTGATGAGGTTCAGTCGAAAGTGGACTGAGATAAAGAAGTTGGTAACTTTAACATACAGTTTGTTGTGTTAGTCCCAGAGAAAGCACCATGTGGATTGTCATACTTGGAAAATCTCATGCTTTTCTGTTTTTGTTCTTTAGTTCTTAGGTGTCGTATAATCCGCAGCCTACCTGATGAGTCATGGTTGGTGATTTATTGTAAAAATACGTTAGTTAATTGTGTTAACTATAATCAGCCAACCACTGAGACAAAATTTACAGCACTGTCAGGTGTGCTGTCACCTCAATTGTCACAGCTTATGTAACTGGTTTCAGCCAGAGTAATATTGCCACAACAATTTATGGCATTTTACTTGATTCTAATAAGTTCTGTGTTATGAGAACCCAATTTTCGAGCTGAGAACTAGTGATAAATCCTTAATTGCAACTGAAAATAGGTGTTATCCAATGGCAATAAAAAGAAAACATTTTCTTTCTATTTTTCAACATTTACATTTTTGTAATTGTGTATGTCTGCCTAAATTGAGGGATCACCCATGCTTGCAATGGGATTAAACATCAAACAATATCAGATCAACCATTACATGGGCCATTTGTGGCACAGTATCACTTTACATTGCCATTAATTCTACCCTGAAGTGGGCCAGACTGGCATTTCCATTTCCCACACTCCCTTGAATGAGACTCTGGAAGTAGCATTAATTCCTTTATCGACACTTTTATACTAGACCAGCATTTATGAGCTGGCATCCAACACTTAACTATTAAAAAGCAAAATACTGCGGTTGCTGCAAATCTGAAATAAAAACAGAAAATGCTGGAAATACTCAGCAGATCAGGCAGCATCTGTGGAGAGAGAACCAGAGTTAATGTTTCAGGTCAATGACCCTTCTCTCTCCACAGATGCTGCCTGACCTGCTGAGTATTTCCAGCATTTTCTGTTTTTATTACTTAACTATTAAATCTGGCTCCCTTCTCCTGTAGCAGAACCATATACTACCTATGATATAAAAGTGACATCATATTTTTGTTAATCATTTTGACCTCTTTTCTGCCAACGCTAATTTCTCTTAATTGTTCTTTGGCATGAAGTTCAGGGTTATCCAGCCACTGCACTTCTCCTTGGTCACCATGAGTGAAATGCTGACAAGAGGCACACTTCTGCCAGGTGGACTCAGTCCCTATCCCCACCCCTTGAGAGGAAATGTCCTGCTACTGTGAGATTAATTCCACATCCATTGGCATGTCTGAGAAACTGACCAAACGTAGCCATTAATAGACCATAATTCTCAATTCATCTCATTGCTGTTTATGGATCTTGCTGTTCACAAAATGGCTACATAACTGTATCCGCACTTCAACGTAATTTATTGCCCATGAAGTGCTTTTGATGTTTAGAGAATCTGATAAATGCAGGTCTTCATTCCTCCCTCACTCCCTCTCCTTTCCTTCCAAAACTGAAGTTTGAAAGTTAAACATGGATCTCCATTTTGGCAGTCCAGTCTTTTAGCTATCTGCTCTTTCATTCTTCATTCCTCATTCATGGTCTATCCTTTTTGATGGTCATCAGTTAACTGTCTACCCATTAGCTAGTCAGACACACATACACTTTTAGAGGCTTTGTATTTTAATGAATTGTGCAGAAGAGGAATGTTGCTGCTCACACACACTGCATCTTCATTTTGGACAGTTGGTTGAAACTTTTGGATATATACCTTGTACCTGGACAAGGTGTTTATTATGTCATGTAAAGTTGCAAAGTCTGAGTCCAACAGCTATGATTGGCCTTCTGCTTATATCGTACTGATTCTGTGTTATGTTCAAAAGCCACAGACCCTCTTAGCAAGTCAGTTTGAATCAGTAGCATCTTGGCCACAAACCGAACACATTATCTGATCCTAATCTATATTACAGGCCTATTTTAAAATAGTAATGTAGCTGTTTCATGCAAACAGTAAAGTAGGAAAATATATTTCATTAGTTAAGATTCAAATAACATCTTTCTCTAGTCATTCAATAAGTAACTAGCTTTTCAGGTGCTTTATTTCCCATTTTATAATTCTCAATCCGGGCCAATTATTTCAACCGTGTTTAATTACCTATAGTTTTATGTTCTCTCTTTATTTTGCAATGGGACATTTGTGAAAAACCTCTAATTACATTACAGTGAGCTTTTTCATAAGGATCTTAATGCACAGATTTATTGTTTTATTATCTGATAAAGTTATAGCATGCCCCCTAGCTATGATCTATCAAAATGTCTCCTTAAATTATTTTTTATCAAGGAAAAGGTTCCAGTATGCCACTGAGCTTGTAGCCACAAGTACAGATGATAGATATGTAATATTCTATTCTTTCCCACAGGTCAATACTGAAGTCACATGAAGAAAAAGAGAACAGAATTCATGAAGCAGTCTACTGATTTGTGTTGGGAATAAGGTTCACAAATGATTTATTGCTTAGGTACTGAATGAAGATTGACTTTTATACAAGCTTGCAGTATGGTCACTTCACTTTTTTGTTTGTTTGATCATAGCTGTGTGAAGAAATTAACAGTATTGTAGTTTCTCAATTTGACCAAATATTTTATACGTTTTCAGTGGTGTAATTAAATGTTAGTTTAAACACTGCTGTAAGCACTAGATAATGTTGACTTAACACTATTGCAATATTGGGTCCTTTGAACCAAAAAATAAGATCCTGTACTGATACATTGTTTGGAAGACCCCTTCCGTGATTATTGTAATACTTTTGCATAGTTTAGAATTTTCAGACAGTTGTATTAATCGCGGAGTGCTGTTATGTCCCCATTATTATAATTGGTTTAATTAGTTTATTATAATTTTATTTGATTTGACATACGTAAAATAAAGTACGAAGTGTACAGTCAGTTAATTGAGTTCTATCCCATTTTTGTCGAGTCAAAAATGTTCCATTGATAGAGCATTGCCTATAGTTCTATGTAGCATGATAGAAGGATGGAGATAGAGAGATAAAGTTTACTAGAGAGAAAGAAAGAGAGAACGGTTCAGCTGATAGATGGATTTTTTGAGTCAGATAAAAGAAAGAAAAAAGATGCATTATTGCTGCTCTGGTGTTGCCTTTATGCTATTCAATGAATGTTTCTGGAATGAGGACGGACTACAGTGAAAGCTAGATTTCTCGTTGATGTCATTAAGTTGGTTCTGCAATGAAATGATTTTGAATTAAGGAGCCATCTGTAAGCAAACCCCTAACCACTGGCAAAGCAATAATTGAAATCTTGCATTCTAATCTGCACCTAGAGTAAACAGCAGCTTCAACACAGTCTGGATCACTGATTAAAGCTGTTTAGGTAAGTGCACACCATGTAGTTGAGTGTTTGTCACTTTAATTCATCATCAACTTGCAAATTAAGTCAGTTTTGATTTTACTGTTTGCTGCATAAATGTTAAAATGAATCTATTCTCATAATTAAACATTGTTGATTTCTGCAAATGTTTGTTGTATTACCAAAAAATATTTGAATCATATGATATTCCATTTTTAAATTTTATACAAGTTTTAGTGAATTGATCTTGGAATTAAATCCACAGAAGCAAGAGGGGAAAAAAAGATGTCAATGATAGTCTGGTGATAAAAAATCTGGAATCCTATACTATAAATAGATGTAGTTTTATTCACGTTATTATTAATCAATTATTAAATGCAGTTTTGAAATAATTTGACTCCAATTCATGATTTGCATTAAATGCAATTTGTATACTAAAATACATCTAAATTTATTTTCAATACTATATGTTGACATTCTAAAGCCTGCTTTATGTATGATGCACATGGTACTGTCCAACATATTCTGCAGCTCTTTAACAGATACTTTCTATATGAACAGAATACCTCATCAGTTTATAGGGAGTTCTAAGTAACCTATTTTCTTTAACCATTTTCCACAGATTTTATATAATCAGTTAACAACCTCATACATAATTCTGAAGTGGAAAATAAAAGCAAAGTGCTGGAAGTAAACAACACATCAATCAGTAACAGTACGAAAGATAAGTTAAGTTTTGGATGAAACACTTCATCAGGGGCAGCTGTAGCTTAAATTCAATGCTGTTCTAATATTGTATAATTTGTAACATTTACACTTAAAGTCACAAATCATATCCACAGCGTTAAAAGATGCAAGTTGGCAATAAAATCTTTGCATCCTAATTTATTGCTGTTCACTCTATCACCAAAGTTGTTTCATCCATATATTTTCTCTTTGTCATAATAAGTGACCTTGGAGGAATTGAGTTTTTGGTCTATAAAAAGCAGCAGATATTAAAATACTCATCAGAGAAAGGTATTGAGGATTAGGAGATATGAAGAGATAGTTGAGATGTTAGGGCTTTTTTCCACTAGAACTACATGCTGCCCCTCGGCGACATCATCGGAAAACACATCAGGTTCCACATGTACGCTGACGACACCCAGCTCTACCTCACCACCACCTCTCTCGACCCCCTCCATTGTCTCTACTTGTCCGACATCCAGTACTGAATGAGCAGAAATTTCCTCCAACTAAATAGTGGGAAGACCGACGCCATTGTTTTCGGTCCCCGCCACAGACTCTGTTCCCTAGCCACTGACTCCATCCCTCTCCCTGGCAACTGTCTGAGGCTGAACCAGAATGTTTGGAACCTTGGTGTCGTATTTGACCCCGAGATGAGCGTTCAACCACATATCTGCGCCATCACTGAGACCACCTATCTCCACCTCTGTAACATCACCTGACTCTGCCACAACCTCAGCTCATCTGCTGTTGAAACCCTCATCCATGTCTTTGTTACCTCTAGGCTTGACTATTCCAACTCATTCTTGGCCAGCCTCCCATCTTCTACCCTCCATAAACTTGAGCTCATCCAAAACTCTGCTGCCCGTATCCTAACTCTCACCAAGTCCGGTTCACCAAATCACCCCTGTGCTCGCGACCTACATTGGCTCCCGCTTGGGCAATGCCTCGATTTTTAATTTTCATCCTTGTTTTCAAATTCCTCCATGGTCTCGCCCCTCCCTATCTCTAACCTTATTCAGCCCTACAATCCTCAGATATCTGCACTCCTCCAAGATATCTGCACTCCTCCAATTCTGACCTCTTGCTCATCCCCGATTTTAATTTCTCCACCATTGGTGGCTATGCCTTCAGCTGCATAGGCCCTAATTCCCTTTGCAAAACCTCTCCGCCTCTCTTTCCTCCTTTAAGACGCTCCTTAAAAACTACCTCTTTGGCCACGCATTTGGACATCTACCCTAATATCACCTTCCGTGGCTCGGTGTCAAATTTTGTTTGATAACACTCCTGTGAAGCGCCTTGGGATGTTTTAGTATGTTAAAGTTGCTATATAAATGCAAGTTGTTGTTGAGTAACCTGTAAGAGGTCTTCAAGATTATGGAGCGTTATTATAAGAGAAGTATAATAACCTGTCAGCCAGATGGTCACAAGAGGTTAGAATAAATGTCTTTGCACAGAGGGTGATTAGAATGTGGATTTCTCTGCCACGAACTGTGGTTGATGCAGAGTCCATACATACTCTTAAAAGGCAATTAGGTAGTTGCTTAAAAAAGCAGAATCTTAGAGCATATGGGCAGGGAACAGAGTGAGTGGAATTAGATTAGGTGGCATATGGAGAAAAACAATCTAGACTTGATGGTCTGGGTTACCTGTTCCTGCTAACTCCACAGCAGGCCCGTTGGGTCGAATGGCCTGCTTCTCTCCCTATGTTCCTAAATGATTCCTAACTCTTTTGTCCTTTGGGTTAGAGTTTCTGCCAGAATTCCCTTGTAACACAGTTTACAGTATTATATCATTTAGTATGAAGACAGTGCCAATGAATTGTTTCAAAATATATCATGTTCGTATCTAAAAAAACACATTATACCCTCTTTATCTGATGAAGATGAACAATATTTAATTAAAGAATTCTTCTCTGTAGAAGCAAAGCATCTTCAATAGTATCCATGTTAGGACTAGAGGAAATTTTAGGAAAAGGCAATTTGGCCCAACATGATATCAATTTAATCTCTTCAAATTCACTCAACACAAAACTAGTTGAACAAAACTATTTTCCAGTACTGATATGTTCAAGGTTAAACTTCTGAGAGAATACTATCGTACCCTCAAGACAATTTCTAATTTGCAGTTTCCTCTCAATTCTGCCCCAATCCTAAATTCAAGCATTAATTAAACTGTTAGCTACTCTGATCACTCAACTATTATAACATCTACATTTCAATTCATTAATTTATACATGGACTTTTAACAGAATCCAAAGATGCAGCCTAACAACCCTGGTCTGTTTTCCATCAATATACAGCCTTTCCAGACTGAACAAAGTGTTGAGTCAAAATAATGCTTTTAAAGAATTTTTATTACAAAATATAAATGACAAAAAAAACATTTATTTCATGCTGAACACTTATTTCATGAATATTCTATTTATTTGGTAATTTTGGAATAGAACATTTCTTTCAGTTTTACACGAGTTTTATAAGACAGATTTGGTTAGTGCATTGTTTAGTGACTTTGGGGATCCACATGATGAATCTCTGAATGATTAAACTCTAATTTGATGACAGAATGAGCTCATTATACTGCTATATTCTAGATACATATATCACTTGCCAACTGTGTCCATAATTTTGCGATTGTTGTCTGCCTGCATCCATTGATTCTCATTCTTGGCAATCTCGATCATTTCCCTCAAGATGTGAAATGTGAGATCCAAGGAATTGGGTGGGTCAGCGGGTCTCTTTGAGCGTTCTCCAAAAGCCGCTACCATATCTTGGTCAACTTCTTGGGAGGACATGAGGTTTTCTGCATTTAAGGAAAGTTCACGCAGGAGATGACTGGCTTCTTTAGCAAAGATCTCTTTCACATTCTGAAGGTGCTCTGGAGGTAGCCGAGAGTGAATCATCATGTACTTGGGATTTTGTCCCAAAGACTGAAGTAACTTTTCCCTCAGAATGTAGAAAAGAGATTGATCATTTTCTTCATCAGTGGCTGTGTTGACATTGGAACCCCGTCTGTCGAAGATACTCAGATCTACAGCACGACACACAGCAGGAGGGATGCGAGTGACAAGTAGTAAACAGGCCGCAAGGAAAATCAAGGGAGTTGGCGTCATGCTGGATAGAAATCTGAAAATAAAGACATGAGAATCTGAATTATAGTAGAGCTTAATATGGTAATAATAAATGTTCTTGAGTATGGCAGCACCTAGTTTTAGAGGCCAAATCACACACTTAATTGTGATTTATATTAAGTTATTCCACTTGCAATTTATTTTTTAATATTCTACTGTAAATCCCTTAAATATGTAGATATCTCATAGCATTACTAACAGGTAGATGACAGCTAAAAATATGAATACATTATTTGAATAATTGATTGGTTTCTGATACCTTCTGGTTTGTGTAAGTTAGTTTGGTGAAAAAAGGAAGGTTTTGATTGTGTCGTTTTCTGCTGCTTACTCATATCTCATTAGTACTTTGTTACTTTTGATTGGTTATAGACTTAGTCATATACTTTACGAGCATAGGCAGAAATGGAGAATGGTCTGTTAGTTCTAATGCACACAATTATTACCCCTTAATGTACAGAACTAAACTGTGCACTGAGGAATTTCACTCCCTAGGGAATTTCCTCTTTGGTAATTACATTATTTTTTTGGCAAATTTGTCAGCAGGAGGAAATTTTCTTCTTACGAGATGCTTACAAGTTAACTGATGAAACTATACTTTTAAGGGTCAACTTGTTGACTACTGCAGAATTTATTGGGGCAGATTTTGCAGAGGGTATGATGGCATACTCAGAGTATGCCGTCATACCTCCTTTGAAGTTGACCGCAAGTTTGGGATTTCCACATGCGCTAAATCCCGAACTTGCGATCTGTCAAGGTACGCCTTGACAGATGATCCGCACCGCCTTGGAAATCCCAATTGCTGGCACAGAGTTAGGCTAATTGCCCACCAGCTGCTCAGCAATTACGTCTAGGAATTTTATGGTTGATGCAAATAGGCACAGGGCCTGTTTGCATCAGTGTAAGGGGATTAGATAGAGACAGTTACTCATTCTATTAGCTCTGGAATGAATTGTAAAACTGTCCAAAACACCTCCAATGATTAATGTACAGATTTTTCAGATCTTTGTTTGGGCTCTGTTGTATTTATGTTTGTGTCACCTGTCCATGTTATTTTATGTGAAATTTCACAGAGCTTCAACAATTTATCAGAACTCTAATTCCTAAGTCAGATTTAAGAATTAATTCCCAAATACTTATTTTAGGTGGGTCTGTGTGAAAGAGAACGAGAGCGGGTCATTTTGGAACTATTTATTCTCCTCGGCCTTATAATTATTCTGAAAATACATCGGGTGAAGTGCAATATAAAGAAAGTTACCAGCATTGGAGGTAGACACTTCCCCTTTGGTGTACTGATTGGAGCACTAGGCCCAAATACGCTTCCGCACAGGCTGCGCCCCTTGGATCCGTGGGCCATTATGCTGCCCTCGAGTACGCAGCATCAGAGGGCAAGTTCGCGAAGGATGGCCCCCATCAGGTAAGTTCGTATTCTTTTTGTAGGCCCGCAGCGTACTCCATAGCTACACCACCAACTGCAATTTCTGGGCCAATATTTCTACAATGTTAAGTTTCTAGATGAATGTAGCTTTCACTAACTGAGTTAATGTAAATATTTGCAATCCATTCTGCTTAAATGTACACATCCTTTAAGTAAATGGAATTTTAAAAGCCAAAATTGAACCTCATCTATTTACATACCATTCACTGTGGATATGACCATTTTCAATGTATAGCTATTGTCTTAAATACACACCAACATGGGAGGATTTTTAACACTCATTGGAGTTATGCAGATTTATTTGTATTTTACTAAAGCATGGCTGGAATTTAAATATACTCCATCTGTGGAAACCACTTGCACTGTTTACAAGTCAGAATCCAAAGCAGAGTATTTACATATGTTTTAAATATTAGTTACTTCCATGAGTAATGTATTTGTGATGCTTTAACACTGCTGATTAAAATGACCTGAGGTAATGCAGAAGTAAAGCAAACTACAAGTGGTTCAGGTAAAGAGAATGCCCTACATGCTAGCAATCTGAAATGGAGAGAGGAAATTTACAGCAGAAATGGAAGAATAAGTTTTGGGTGACACCCTTCATCAGTGGCAGGTTTGATGAAGGGTGTCACCCAAAACATTAACCCATCATTCTCTTTCAGATGCTGAGTGACCTGTGCTTTTTCAAGATTCTCTATTTTTACTGCAAGTAGTTTTTAAATCTCTTATTTTTGACTTGCAATCAGTCCATTCTTCAACAATTAATAAAATAACCAATACCACACGACCCTTGCAAAAATTTTTTAAAGAGAAGCTGACCATTATTTACACGGATCGAAGATATCTAAATGTCTAAATCTCATAGAAAAAACTTCTGAATGAACTGGATGCAATTGAGGAAACTCCTAACAGCTTTTAATGTGTATTAGCAACTAGAGACCTGTAAGTTGGAAGGGGATCAAGTCGGGTAGAATTTTCACAGCCCACAGCTGGAGCAATCCAAAACTAATCCTACTTTCCTGCTCCCTCCCCATAGCCTGCATCTTCCTCTGTTTCAAATATTTATCCACTTCTCCCTTAAAAGATGCAATGGTCTCTGCCTCAACCACTCCCTGTGGCAAAGCATTCCACGTGCCAACAATCCTCTGTAAGGAAATTTCTCCTAATCTTTTGCCTCACTCTTAGTGATCATTTTAAGTTGATGACCCCTCATCACAGACTGCTGAACCAGAGGCAATAGTCTTTCCCAATTCAAGGTATCAAAATCCTTCATAATTTTAAAAATCTCTTAAATCTCCACTTAGCCTCCTCTGTTCCAGTGGAAATAGTTCTAGTATCTCAAGTCTCTTCTCATAACTATAGTTTCTCATTCCTGGTATCATTATTGGTGAATCTATGCTGTATGTCATCTATAACTTAGTGCCTTTTCTATAATGGGCCACCATAAACTGCATATCATACTCTAACTGTGGCCTAACCATTACCTTATGTAAATGTGTCATTACCTCTTTGCTCTTGTACTCTATTTCCCTATTTATAAATCCTAAAATGACTTGCCTTTATAACTTCATCAATCTGCTTTTGCACTTTGAAGGAATTATGTATTTGTGCTTAGATCTTTCTCTTCATGCACAGCCTTCAATATATTTCCACTGATTTTTTCTAAAATGCATTACCTCACACAAAATTGCATCTGTCACCTGTCTGCCCATTCCACTATTTGTTTATGTCCTCCTGAAATCATTTACATTCCTCCTCGCTGTTTCTTGTCAAGCTTACTCCTTTTATATCATTAATGAATTTCAATATTATGGCTAATATATATTTATTACTTATAGAGAACAAAAGTGGCCCTTAGCACGAACCCCTGAGGAACACCACTCCTAACCCTTCTCTATTCTGAGAAACACCCATTAACCCTAACCCTTTGTTTCCTCTCCAACTTTCAATCCACGCTGCTACATTTCCTCTTCTACTATATCCCTGATTTTTTATAACAAGCCACCTATTAATCACCACCTGAAAATCCATGTATATTCCATCTACTGCATTCCCTTTATCTACAGAACCAGTCACTTCTTCAAAAAAGCTCTATTATGTTGATCAACCATGATTTGCTTTTAACAAAGCCATACTGGCTATCCTTGATTAATCTATGTATTTTTAAATGCTCATGAATTTGATCTTGAATTATGGATTCCAAGTGTTTGCCCACAACTGATGTTAGACTCCCTGGTCTACATTCTCCCAGGCAACATATTTATTTAATATCTATGCCATAACGAGATTCCCCCTTATTTTCCTGTGTTGTTCTATCCTCTTGAAGAGAGCATGAGGAATTAAAACAGTTCCTGTTGCTGGTTGCTATCCAAAGTAAAACCTGCTTTCCTGCAAATCTGTGTACCAGTCTGGACTATCTTCTATTCTTTCTGGAGCTGCATTTTAAACATATTGGCCTGAATTTTGCGGTAATAATAACAGTGAAACTATCAGTGCTCACTGTTATAACTGGATAAATCGGACAGCAACTTCTGGCGTCTGCACATGTGCAATTAAACGTGGAAATCTGGAAGTTGCTGTCAGAGATACCCTGCTCCTCCATAGGGTGCGCTGTTGCAATCCTCGCTGATAGACTTTGAAATGAGTGCAACGACGTGAACTTGCTGTACTTTCCCACTAGTTCCCCACTAAAGATGGCTGAAAAAGTTAGGGCTGGGGCATTCAGGAGTAAGTGAGTTTGTAACGGTGTGATAATTGATAACAACCTCTCTGGCCCTGAGAAATTAATTTTACAAGTATGGAGTCTCAATGCCTCGGAAGAAAATTAGGGTTGGAGAGTTAAAAAAAAAAAATCTCTTATCATCTCTCCCTAATCCCATCTGTATTTCCCGATCTTTATTTCACTTTCTGTACATCATTTACATTTAATTTATAATTCCTGGTTTAGACTCTGCGTGCCTCAGTGAGGATTCTTCAATCTGATTGGTTGAAGAGCCTTGCTGTTTCTTGCCCCACTCACAGACGCCACGTATCCCCTGTAGCGGACACCGCGCTGGAACAGACACTGGATTAGGCAAGTCTCCGCTCTAAAACCAGTCAAAACTTTGTGGGCAGCCATCAGTAAGGTGAACGGTGAAATTCAATCAGATATTCATGTGAAAATTAGCAAAAGAGAATGATATTTTTAGGACTCTTAACAGCAATAGGTGATGTTGCTTGAAAAGCAAGTGATGCATGTATGACAAAGACAGTAATGGACTTATTAATGGCAACTATGTTGGTCCATTTCCGTGTAGAAATAATACTCTGAGTAATAGCTCACATGAACCTCAATGGACAGATGGTAGAAAACATTTTCAAAATCAACAAGTCTCATTTCCATTTCTTAATAATCTATGACATGCCCACCTACATTTTTCCAAACCTGGATATACTGCTGAAGGATTCAACTAACTAATATAAATGACAACTTTATAATTTCTTTATACTCACTTTTAATTTGATGTTGGTACCAGCTTGAGGTTTGTCAAGTCACACTTAAGCATAGCACATTTAAAAATGTTTGCATAAAACATTACAAGCTGCAATGAAGTCCAGAAAGAGCCTGTTTGAAGAACGAAACTCTAGGAAATTATATTCAGTTGCCTATTTGAAAGGGAATCATATAACATAGCAGTTTCGCAAACATCTATTACCTTTCCGTCAATAATGAAATAATTTCTATTTACATTCAATGACAGAACTTGGTATACTGCTTTGTGCAGCACACCCTTAATTCCCTCACTGTTAACCCAACACCTCAGTCTCTAAAATTGTCTTATTATAATATCTCAAGATGCTCAACTCAAATCAAATTTAAGTTTTTCAAAATCTATTCATCTCTACACTTTAAGTACTCTGTTTTCTAAGTTATCCAAATGGACCTCAGGTCTGTCTATTGTATTCACATCTATAGAGAGGTTGAATATCATTGTCACCTCTCATCTCATCACATCACATCATTTTTTTCAGTTTTCTCTAAAAGATGCTAACTCACAGCAGCACTAACCCTCTGCTACCTCAGTTGAGATCATCAAACTCAATGCTGACCAGGGATTCAACTTCCTGATCTGTATGGCTCAGTACCAAACCAGCCATTTATGGAGCTCTGTCTTGCTGTATTTAAAGGCACTCATAGAAGTTCTTGTATTGAATTGTTTTATGTTTGGATTTCACATGTGTAGATGAATTAAATTAAAATTGACATATATAGGATTTATCTGTAGCCTTAGTACCATTGTAAAATGAATTATGCCCCAATTATACTGTTAATGTATAAGTACCATTTTCAGCAGGACGTGAATGGACAGTGTGGAGTGTCCTTGCACAACTGCACACATCCCTATTTAAAAGCACCAATGCAGTTCACTTCTCCAGGCTTCAACTGCCAGTGATTTTTTTTTTTAAACTCGACACATCAGTTCTTTTCCATTATGAGAAATGTGAAGGTTGTTTAGCAGTTGTCCAAAACCATTTTAATGTTAAATTTTCAAATTTGTTCTCACTGAATGCAGTTATACTGCAGTTGAAATGGAGCACAAGTTTGGTTGCACACCAGTAGAAAAACATTTAAATTGTCGCAGGTTCACCACAGTTATACTTGCCCGTCTTGCATCAGTGCAACATAAAAAGCACTTTGCACCAATGCAAATGGATGGCATAACTATAGCATCACACTAGCTCATCATTGATTAATGTTAATAGGAGTCCAGCCCATTTATTATCACACCCAATTTGCCAACAAAATGTATGCTATTAAAGTAGAACCATCTTCATGAAAAAGTGGCAATTTGCTTCATTTCCTTAGTCACATGACTTGTGCTATTGTGATAAAAATGATTCAAGCCTCTTTCAGTTCTTCTCTATTCACAAACACAAGAGGCTTTTAAAAGAAAGAAAATATTTACATAAAGGGGTATTGCTGGACAAGTGTGAGCTCATACTTTATTTGGTTTATGCCGTAAATGACCTAGGTATAGAACAGTAGTGTATAGTGTAAAATATATTTCATTAGTTAGTATCTTCATCCTATTGAAGACCTTTCAAAATGGAAAAAAAAACAGTATCTTAATGAGTTGGTGAATCTAAGCTAGACTTTATTACTATTTGTGATCCTCTTTAATTCATCATGGCAGTGAATCATGAAGAGCTGTGAGCCGGAGAGTATGGCTAAGTATTTGCAACAGTCGTCAACTGGTCCAAACAGTCATTTCTGTTTAACAGTCACATAATAGCCTACAGTAACAATGGTGTTTTTCTTTTAAATATGAATAAAATTGATGAAATTGCATAATTCTACTAATATCTTTAAAAGTTAGTTAAGCTCACTTTAGCTGGTCAAGAAGGTAAGAGCCCATGGGATCCAGGGCAATTTAGCACATTGGATCCAAAATTGGCTTAGTGGCAGGAGGCAGAGGGTGATGGTCGAAGGTTGTTTTTGTGACTGGAAGCCTGTGTCCAGTGGTGTACCGAAGGGATCGGTGCTGGGTCCCTTGCTGTTTGTAGTGTACATTAATGATTTAGATATATGAATGTAGGAGGTATGATCAGTAAGTTCGCAGATGACACGAAAATTGGTGGTTTGGTAAATAGCGAGGAGGGAAGCCTTGGGCTACAGGACGATATAGATGGGTTGGTCAGATGGGCAGAACAGTGGCAAATGGAATTTAACCCTGAAAAGTGTGAGGTGATGCATTTTGGGAGGACTAACAAGGCAAGGGAATACACAATGAATGGTAGGACCTTAGGAAGGACAGAGGATCAGAGGGACCTTGGTGTGCATGTACATAGATCCCTGAAGGCAGCAGGACAGGTAGATAAGGTTAAAAAGGCATATGGGATACTTGCCTTCATTAGCCGAGGCATAGAATATAAGAGCAGGGAGGTTATGATGGAGCTGTACAAAACGCTAGTTAGGCCACAGCTGGAATACGGTGTGCAGTTCTGGTCGCCACACTATAGGAAGGATGTGATTGCATTGGAGAGGGTGCAGAGGAGATTCACCAGGATGTTACCTGGGCTGGAGCATTTCAGCTATGAAGAGAGACTGGACAGGCTGGGGTTGTTTTCCTTAGAGCAGAGAAGGCTGAGGGGGGACCTGATTGAGGTGTACAAAATTATGAGGGGCATAGACAGGGTAGATAGAAAGGAACTTTTCCCCTTAGTAGATGGGTCAATAACCAGGGGGCATAGTTTCAAGGTAAGGGGCAGGATGTTTAGAGGGGATTTGAGGAAAAACTTTTTCACCCAGAGGGTGGTTGGAATCTGGAACTCACTGCCTGAAAGGGTGGTAGAGGCAGGAACCCTCACAACATTCAAGAAGCATTTAGATGAGCACTTGAAACACCATAGCATACAAGGCTACGGACCAAGTGCTGGAAAATGGGATTAGAATAGATAGGGCTTGATGGCCGGTGCGGACACGATGGGCCGAAGGGCCTCTTTCTGTGCTGTATAACTCAATGACTATTTCTATTCTAATTAATCTATTTTCATTAACTTCTATCTAACTATTGAAGGAAATTATTACCTTCTGTGGAGAGAGAGATTTCATAAATGGAGCAGAAAAAACATGAGGAATGTCACGGATTAACAGGCTATTTGGCCTATTACAGGCAGCCTCTCTTATACTGTAATCTCCCATTTACCATACAACCATGATTTGAATGTTGCTGATATTTTCGTCTCTGCCACCCTGTCTGACAGATTATCACTCCTCGAGTAAACAAGGTCATCCCAATGTATCGGTTTTAAATTTACATTTCACTAATTTAGTCCTTCTTTGTTGACTTACTCTGAAGTAATATTCTGGGTTTACCTGATCTGCACTATTTAAACATTTTATTTACCTTGATGGGGTCCCCTGCTTTAATCACCTTTTAGACTGTAAAGCTTGACTTCTTTACTATAAAGATTTCTACCATTAACTTTAATTTGATACAGCAAGGCATCTAATCTACACAACAGAAGATCCTAACACCTTTATCTCTTTCCAAATAAAACTAATGTTAATAGCAATAGTTAAAAGTATACAGGTATCCTACCCCAGTGGCAGCTTCCATTCAGGATTCTCCACTGACAACACCTTCTCACTGCAATCTTTGCCTAACTGACACTTCACAGCTCTTATATTCTGTTGCTCAAGAATTACCAGAGAGATGCTCTAGAATTCATCTAGTTGCTGCTACCTACAGACTTCTCTGGCATAGCCTTCAGGCTTTTCCTCACTAAGGATCCCCTCTGTGGATGTTATTTTCCCTTTGGCAGAATTATGATGGTGAAATGATGTGACCACAGCCGTCTGGTGAAATCACAAAAAGCCTTGCAGAATGTCACTGTTTCTACATGTAAACCACTGTCTTCTTAAAGATCAAAAAACACATCTTCTAAACTCTGAGTTTATAATCAGCCAAATAAAATCTATTTGGATTCACCCAGTTGTAGTGTCTAAATTTTGCAAAGTATTAAACTGTGCACACATGGGAAATTAAATATTTTGCATGTTCTAAAATTAAATACAATTATGTCCTTAACCAATAATACAAATGACAATTGAAAACATTGGTATAAAATATCTAGAATATTTAATATTACAAGGGATACACTACAGTGCAGTTAATTGGACAACGAAAAGATTTAGGTAGTCCATCAATAAATTTCATTTTTTTTAAGTTAAAATATGTAGCATTTCCACTTAGCTGCACTAATGTATTTATATACAACACACTTTGGAAGTATTGCTCCATCACTTTAAAAAATATATTCGTAATGTTACCTGGTTAAAGAGCTAAAGTTTTAAAATAAGTTTGGGAGAATGTGACAGAAATGAAACTATATTCAAAGTACTGTGGTTTGCCACCGCTATCTGATTATCTAGATCTAGGGTGAAGGCTTTAGATAGAGTAAATAAAGAGATACTGTTTCCAATGGCTGAAGCGTCGATAACCAGAGGGTACAGATTTAAGATGATTGGCAAAAGAACCAGAGGTGACATGAAGGAAAACTTTTTTATGCAAGGAGTCGTTAGGATATGGAATGCACTGCCTGATAGGGTGGTGGATGCAGATTCAATAGTAGCCTTCAAAGGAGAATTGGATAAATACTTGAAGGAGAAAAAAATTACTGGGATAGGGGGAGAGAGCAG
This sequence comes from Squalus acanthias, assembly GCA_030390025.1. NCBI lineage: Eukaryota > Metazoa > Chordata > Chondrichthyes > Squaliformes > Squalidae > Squalus > Squalus acanthias. The sequence goes on along the minus strand of CM059433.1, from coordinate 65,353,310 downwards.
GAGAGTGGGACTAGCTGGATTGCTCTTTGGAAGAGCCGGCACAGACTCGATGGGCGGAATGGCCTCCTTCTGTGCTGTTCTATTCTATGATTCTAGGTTTTGCAGATTTTAATTCGTGTTGAAGCCGAATATGATTGGGGAAAACATTAGGTGAATTATCAAACGAGTTTTTGGAATTCAAATGTCCACAATGCAGGTCATTTCCAAGCTTTTCCTGCATTACACCAGTGACTACATTTCAAAAAGTCCTTCATTGGCTGTAAAGCGCTTTGGGACCTCCGGTGGTAGTGAAAGGCACTATATAAATGCAAGTCTTTTTTTTAAATTTCCTACGAACGTGTTAAATAGCTGCAACCTTTAGGAACTGGCTATAGAGAATTTATTAAAGTTAGGCAGTCGATAAAAAAAAACTTGCTCCGGTCTACTGCACAAATTAGGTCCTAAAGTTTCAGTTGCCCAGTGTTGCTCTCTATATAGTTATTGGGACCTAAGGTCCAGTACAGATGTCAACTACAATGCTCAGACCAATTTATACCCTCAACCTCCAGTATAGACAGTACCCTCATGTACACCACCAATGTTGGAGTCAAATTTCTGGGATTATGGTTCCATGGCTTTTTATCTCTTGTTTAGATTAAAATAATATTTTACAAAGTGGCTTGATTGTAATATGCTACTTTTGAACGAGATTGCTGGGTTCCGTGTTAGATTCACAGTTCTCTGGATTTTTCCCGCTTCCTTTGCCAATGAACTTGTGGAACAACTGCAACTGAATGTTTCTTTGAAGGTACCGCACTAGCAAACCTTTGGCGAGCCATTTCAACCAAGTCTCGCAAGCGTTGGAGAAGCCAGGTTCGTGAGTACAAAGCTCCATCCATTAAATGTGGCACATTGGTGTCCCTATTTAGCCGGTATCCAACAGTGCGAGAAGGTATCGGGAGATGGCTCTGGTACTTTGCCTGAATTCTGCCTACAGTATCCTAACTAGTAATCGCAGGTTTCCTGCACACGCGAAATCGCACATCAGTAAAGACGATGGACAGGTGGCCAAGACCAAGGAAGAAATTAGAAGTTTGCTGATGGACCTTTGCGTTGGCTGAACGAAGGGAAAGTTCTCGGATTGTGCAAGTCCGACATTTAACTAATGGAGTAACGGGCACTAATGGGGTGTTTTATCACACGCCGAAGGAGTTGTTCGGGCGCCTGTCGCTGGTTGCTGGTCAGTTTCAGCATAACCAATTTAAAATTAACCTCTGACTTGATAAGAGTAAATAAAAGTAGTCAAAGTAGACGACCAACTACCCGAAAGTAAAAGAGCACGAATTCAAAACGGTTACAATTTAAATTTAAAACAATGGCATCTATCACTAAACGCCACATAACATAACCCTGAACGTGGTTTAACCATCCAGCTGCCTCCTAAGCTTTAAACAATGTTATTTTTGAAATTCAGACGGAACAGTCTTGTTGCCGCTGCTGATACAACGAGAGCAGGAGCGGAGTAGATGTTTCCTCACTTACCTGCGTGTCCTCGGGCTGGAAAATATGTCTAAAGTTGGAGAAAATGGATCATTGGCAGCGGTTGTCGACTGGCGCTTTAACTCCATGGGATCCCCACAAGGTTTATATAACATCCAAGGGACTGGGCTGACGTCAGTGTCACTGCAGGCACTGCTTGTAAATGGACGGAGACGTTACACAAAACAGCAATAGTCTGTCAGCTAGAACTAGAACATAAAAATATATAGTGCAGCCATAGATGACACACTTTTGATGAAGCACATCTATTAAAATTTAACTAGCCAAAAACTGGCGTGCCCGGTTGCACCGACTTAAAAGCGTTATTTGTAAACCAATGATTCGCCTGTTTTTCTAATATGTAATTTTTGATCAACAAATTACATTGAATGCACAAATGTGAATTTCAATTAACTTTCTTGACGTTTCAATGCTATATCTAATATGTAGTTAATCAGAATATAACTGAGCGCCAACTGGCTCAGTTGGGAAAACTAGTGAGCAGCCTAGTGATGCACATCAGGTAGTGCCGAGTTCAAGCAGCCCGCTTGATTGGCACTCCACCCACCATCTTAAACATTCACTCCCTCCACCACCGGCGTACCGTGGCTGCAGCAGACTCGCTAAGGCTTCTTTGGCAGCACCTCCCAAACCCACGACCTCTTCCACCTAGAAGAACAAGGGCAGCAGGCGCATTGGAACACCACCACCTCCAAGTTCCCCTCCAAGTCACACCCCATCCTGACTTGGAAATATATCGCCCGATCCTTCATCCTCGCTGGGTCAAAATCCTGGAACTCCCTCCCTAACAGCACTTTACCACACGAACTGCAGCGGTTCAAGAAGGCGGCTCACCACCACCTTCTCAAGGGCAATTAGGGATGGGTAATAAATGCCCCAATAAATGCCCACATCCCAGGAACGAATAAAAAAAATTCAAAAAATTCTGGGTCTGAGCCCAGTTGCTGATCACAGCTGTGGGGTGAACCGGGTCAGGCTAGGGTGGGAGGGAGAAATCAGATGGTGATCCCTGATGTGTGGGATCGTTAGCTGAGGAGAGAAATGGGCGTAGCTGTAATGCTATCAAATAAATAGCCTGTCAATAACTCAGTGACTTGGCTCACTCTTGAGGAATGGCGGTCACTCGAATGAAGTACCCAAATGGCGTTTCTTCATGTGCATCTGTAGAACTCCTAGCAACAGGCAATGCATAGAAACACGAGCTTCAATCACCAGTATCCAAATCCTGCAAATAGTCTACCGTTTAGCCAGCTCTGTACCAACATTAAGAATATCAAAAAGAAAGTTGTAAAAGTTTTTGAAGTTTGCTTTGCACCATCAATACAAGAAGCACTGAGATGGTATCAGAAGTTATTCCATACACATTGTGTCAATGTTTCACGCTTGTGTTTAATTAGCCCAATGTTTGACACGCACGGAAACCCATCACCATGTTTCAGCGTCTCCAATTCAAGCTACTGAAAAATCTATACCCACCCTAGGGTTTCTGTTTGTTCAATATGAAGTGCATACTGTCTTCCTCTCTTAGCACCACACCCCATTTACCGAAATCCAGACTGATTTGGGGCAGGGTGGCGAATCTAAAGTTTAGGAGCCTCTCTCAAAACAAATCTCGGGAATTCAAAACTAATCTGCGGAAACATTCAGCGAGCGAGATCGTTGGAACAGACTCCCTAGAGAGACGGTGGAAGCAAATAATGTTGACGCAATAAAATGCAAAGTAGATAGATTTATTTCAGAAAAATGGGCTAAGGTAATCTGATCAATCTGAGACATGACATATGGTAAGTGTAGCTTGATTGGGAGGAACAGGTGTCTTTGGACCTATGGTTCCACCAGTGGGGGTTTCCTCGCCTCATGGCTGGGCCTGTTGTCGACTAATTGATAGAGATTAATTGCCATGATCGGTCAATAACTTCATTGTTGTTGTATCAAACTAGATGGATCTTAGTCCTTTTTCGTCCAGCAATTCCTATGTTCTCAAGTGTGTGCATGAGTATTACTAAGTTTAACCAGCTAAAAGCGCACAACTTCCCAGAGTAGATAACTGTCCGCTTCCCACTGCTTCTTCAGCTAGGACCGCCTTATCCAATAGGGTTTTAACCTGGAGTTGAGTCCTCAGTGACAGGTCTACACCTCAACTGAGATAGGCTAGGTGTTCAGTTATAATGTATTATACATTACAAGCTCTCCTCCAATGCCAAATGTATAGTATAACTAGTCTAAAAATTCGGCAATAAAGCAGCTTTAAAATGCAAACTGGAAGATATTTTGGACTATTTGCCAAACACATTATAAATATAATTCTTTATAAACAAATGTATGACTTTGTTGCACACAGGACACAGAGGAAATGAACAAACTTACTAATAATGAAATAGCTTTTCCCAATTAAATGTAAACAAGTTAAGCCTCTGAAAGATTTTTAAAAAGTAAGTAAAATTCTCAACTTGCAGAGAAATGTCTCATCCATGGCTGCCTTAGTTTGAACTTGTCAGTATTGCACTCTTTGCAAATGACTGACTCTCTTCATATATCTATACCATATATATGATTCAAGTCATTAAAACATGCTGATAGCTATGTTCCACCAGGTATGTGATATACCTGAACCTTATTAAAACAAATGAAAAAGGTAAACATGCAAACAACATAAATTGTGTTTCGCACATCATAGCATCACTTGCATGTTAAGGCCACGAGGGCCCCTTCTGCCCATCTCCATCTCCAAATTAAACCAGAGTTTACCAGGAACGTGTTCATGAAGCCAAAGCCCACTCAAAATCTCTGCTAACAGTTTTTCTTTCCAGAAGTGTTAATCTTTTAATGTACTTTTACTTCGCAATCAACTGTACATTGAGTCAGCCTTTACTTTAGTCATATTGGAACGATTTATATTTATCTTGAAGATGCTGGAAGCGCCAGCGATAGCCTGAGCTCGCCGCTGTGCTGAAAGCACTTGTTCGGATGGATAGCGCCGTGGTGCTGAAACAGTCAGAAGAAGCTCATCAGCAAGTCTACGTTCGGGTTAAACATCGTTCAGAACTGTGCGTGGAATCCAGAGGAAGAAATGACCCGACAGCTTAAAAAGTCAGTTAATTCTAATAGGCTTTTCATTTAGATTTTCATAGTCATTGATTAAAAGAAACAATTGTTAAAACAATTGCCCTATTTACCAAATGCTTCTTATCGGGTAAGCATTAGCTGGATGGCAGATTTAAAAGTATGAATATAAAGGACGGTCTCTGTAACCTCACTTAGTCGGTAACCAAGTATAATAGGTTTCAAAAATAACTACAGATTGCCAGCATCCGCAGTATTTTGCTATCGTATAATAAGTTTCACTTGTGGGGCTGATCAACAATTTTAAAATAATTACATTTCTCGTGTCTAATTTCTTAACCACTTCTGTTGTCAAAATCATATTTATCCGAATTAATTATTGTCCTTTTGGAAAGATTATGATATCCTCGTAATTCAACAAATTAAAATTATCTACGCCATAATGCACATTAGGTTTTATTGTCCTTTTCAGAGCAAGATGATCTTTGGAAGGAATAGATGACAAGCTTTCATAGTCTATTGTGGGTACAATCTAAACCGGGCTACCTGCATACATCAGTTCTTATTTACGCAAGTCCTGACGTACTTGTTTGTTGTAATATTTATCATAGTTTACCAGCCACTTTTATTACCTAAATATCCAAAGCTTCAAAATTGACACAATATCCATAACTCATAGCAAGCCCTTTCATAGTTCAATCAACATTAATACAAGTAACAATGGGTTAGAAGCATTACCAATTTACAGTATACGGTTTTACAACCATTATTTGGAAACAAACTGTACAGAACAAAAATTGCTAAGGATGTAGTGGGATGACTATATGGTGCATAGCCATGAAAATCATTTTCAGTATTATACCTGCACTAATTAGATATTCAAGTTATTCAAACTTTCTTGAGTTTGAATTAGTATGGCACTTTTGACAATTGCAGAACCATAACTACTGGCATATTTTAGATGATCATCTATATATTAAAAATGCAGGGTCTCAACATTCCATTTCAACATTGAAAACTCCTGTCAGGCTTAGTCAAAAAGAAACCCAATTTTATAATTGTCGACAATACCTACAGTTTTTTGGTATACCTGTGGTAATGTTGTGATTGGCATTTACAGTGTTAAAGACATGTTGCTTAACGTTAGGTACAAAGCTCTCAACTGGCACTGTTTAGGTAGTGAGACTGGGCATGTAGTTCCAGTACAAAGAGATTGGGTTTTAGATTACATTGTGTCATGGAAGTGTTTTTACAAGCTCTTGATTTTGGTAAGTCTAACAATTATGTAAAAAAAAACGTGATCTTAATTGGCCAGAACTGAAACTGTAGATAATTCTCAAATTGCATTCAGCTCCATGAGACAATTCCTGGTCTTCACTGTGAATTCTGTGATGTCCAAGCATAGACATCAATTATTTTGCACTCCTGAACAGAAAATGACATTTCCCAAAGTATTCTCCATCAGTTCACACAGTTCAGCCTGTGAAATAACCGAGAAGCTGTAGCATGCAAATCACAGACCATCCAGCATATCTTCACTATACTGAGCAGACAAGTGGGACCCTAGGCAGGAAATTCAAGTCCCCAAGTACAAGTGAGCCCAATGTCAGGGCCTTGGGCAGAAAATAAACTCCCTCACCCCATCAAACAGACAATTGGGACCTGGGAATGTGGCAAAATAGTTCCTCCCCTCCCCACTGAACAGGAAATCAGGGCCTCCGAGAATGGCAAATTAACTCTCTTCCTCCCTCACTCCCACTAAGCAGAAAGTCCAGCTCTGGGAGTATTTTCTCTGCTGACCTCCATCCTCTCCCCATTACCGCTTCCCTTCTGCTTCCCTGTAATGCCTCTTTCTCGCTTCCATTCCTCCACCCACTCACTCTGTTCCCATCCACATTTCCCCATCCTCCCTCCTCTTAACCCCCCCCCCCCCCCCCCACACACACACACCTCCCTGCTTGGCCTCAATATTGCACTTGGTCTAGATTCCCCATGTGCAATTACGTTATTAAAAGTCTTGTGTATAGCACAAACTGCCGTGGTGTTTAATCCCATCACAGCAGCTGGCAAATTTAATCCAGTTAATTAAATAAATCTGGAATAAAAGCTAGCCAAGTAATGGTAACCATGAAACTATCGGATTGTTGTAAAAACCCATCTGGTTCACTAATGTCCTTTAGGGAAGGAAATCTGCCGTCCTTACCTGGTCTGGCCTCTATGTGACTCCAGACCCACAGCAATGTGGTTGACTCTTAACTGCCCTCTGAAATGGCCTAGCAAGTCACTCAGTTGTAACAAACTTAAACGAAAACACAATAATAAGAATGAAACCGGACGGACCACCCGGCATCGACCTTGGCACTGGCTATGGACACAGCAACGGCTCACCCAGCCCAGTCAACCCCGCAAAGTGCTCCTCACCAACGTCTGGGGACTTGTGCCAAAATTGGGAGAGCTGTCCCACAGACTAGTCAAGCAACAGCCTGACATAGTCATACTCACAGAATCATACCATTCAGCCAATGTCCCAAACTCCTCCATCACCATCCCTGGGTATGTCCTGTCCCACCGGTAGGACAGACCCACCAGGAGTGGCGGCACAGTGGTATACAGTTGGAAAGGAGTGGCCTTGGGAGTCCTCAACATTGAGTCTAGATCCCATGAAGTCTCATGGCTTCAGGTCAAGCATAGGCAAGGAAAGCTCCTGCTGATTACCACCTACCGCCCTCCCTCAGCTGTTGAATCAGTACTCCTCCATGTTGAACACCGCTTGGAAGAAACACTGAGAGTAGCAAGGGCACAGAATGTATCCTGGGTGGGAGACTTCAATGTCCATCACCAAGAGTGGCTCGGTAGCACCACTACTGACCGAGCTGGCCGAGTCTTGAAGGACATAGCTGCCAATCTGTGCCTGCGTCAGGTGGTGAGAGAGCCAACATGAGGGAAAAACCTACTTGACCTCGTCCTGACCAATCTACCTGTCGCAGATGCATCTGTCCATGACAGTACTGGTAGCAGTGACCACCGCACAGTCATTGTGGAGACGAAGTCCTGTCTTCACACTGAGGACACCCTCCATCGTGTTGTGTGGCACTACCACAGTGCTAAATGGGATAGATTCAGAACAGATCTAGCAGCTGAAAACTGGGCATCCATGAGGTGCTGTGGGCCATCAGCAGCAGCAGAATTGTATTACACCACAATCTGTAACCTCATGGCCCGGCATAGCCCTCAATCTACCATTACTATTAAGCCAGGGGACCAACCCTGTTTCAATAAGGAGTGTAGAAGAGCATGCCAGGAGCAACATCAGGTGTACCTAAAAATGAGGTGCCAACCTGGGGAAGCTGCTACACAGGACTACATGCATGCTAAAAAGCGGAAGCAGCATGCTATAGACAGGGCTAAGCGATCCCACAATCAACAGATCAGATCAAAGCTCTGCAGTCCTGCCACATCCAGTCGTGAATGGTGGTGGACCATTAAACAACTAATGGGAGGAGGAGGCTCCGTGAACATCCCCATCCTCAATGATGGTGGAGCCCAGCACGTGAGTGCAAAAGACAAGGCTGAAGTGTTTGCAACCATCTTCAGCCAGAAGTGCCAAGTGGATGATCCATATCAGCCTACTCCTGAGGTCCCCACCATCACAGAAGCCAGTCTTCAGCCAATTCGATTCACTCCACGTGATATCAAGAAACAGCTGAGCGCACTGGATACAGCAAAGTCTATGGGCCCCGACAACATTCTGGCTATCGTGCTGAAGACTTGTGTTCCAGAACTAGCCGCCGCCTCTAGCCAAGCTGTTCCAGTACAGCTACAACACTGGTATCTATCCGACAATGTGGAAAACTGCCCAGGTATGTCCTGTCCACAAAAAGCAGGAGAAATCCAATCCGGCCAATTACCACTCCATCAGTCTACTCTCAATCATCAGCAAAGTGATGGAAGGTGTCATCGACAGTGCTATCAAGCGGCACTTACTCACCAATAACCTGCTCACTGATGCCCAGTTTGGGTTCCGCCAAGACCACTCGGCTCCCGACCTCATTACTGCCTTGGTCCAAACATGGACAAAGGAGCTGAATTCCAGAGGTGAGGTGAGAGTGACTGCCCTTGACATCAAGGCAGCATTTGACCGAGTGTGGCATCAAGGAGCCCTATTAAAACTGAAGTCAATGGGAATCGGGGGGCAAACTCTCCACTGGCTGGAGTCATGCCTAGCACAAAGGAAGATGGTTGTGGTGGTTGAAGGTCAATCATCTCAGCCCCAGGACATCACTGCAGGAGTTCCTCAGGGCAGTGTCCTCGGCCCAACTATCTTCAGCTGCTTCATCAATGACCTTCCCTCCAACATAGGTCAGAAATGGGGATGTTCGCTAATGACTGCACAGTGTTCAGTGCCATTCGCAACTCCTCAGATAATGAAGCAGTCCATGCCCGTATGGCAACAAGACCGTTGACATGTCAGGCTTGGGCTGATAAGTGGCAGGTAACATTCATGCCACAGAAGTGCCAGGCAATGACTATCTCCAACAAAAGACAGTCTAACCACTGCCCCTTGACATTCAAATGCATTACCATCGCCGAATCCCCCACTATCAACATCCTGGAGGTCACCATTGACCAGAAACTTAACTGGACTAGCTACATAAATACTGTGGCAACAAGAGCAGGTCAGAGGCTAGGTATTCTGCGGCAAGTGTCTCACCTCCTGACTCCCCAAAGCCTTTCCACCATCTACAAGGCACAAGTCAGGAGTGTGATGGAATACTCTCCACTTGCCTGGATGAGTGCAGCTCCAACAACACTCAAGTAGCTCGACACCATCCAGGACAAAGCAGCCCGCTTGATTGGCACCCCATCCACCACCTTAAACATTCACTCCTTCCACCACCGGCATACCGTGGCTGCAGTGTGTACCATCTACAAGATGCACTGCAGCAACTCGCCAAGGCTTCTTTGGCAGCACCTCCCAAACCCGCGACCTCTTCCACCTAGAAGGACAAGGGCAGCAGGCGCATGGGAACACCACCACCTCCAAGTTCCCCTTCAAGTCACATACCATCCTGACTTGGACGTATATCGTCGATCCTTCATTGTCGCTGGGTCAAAATCCTGGAACTCCCTACCTAACAGCACTGTGGGAGTACCTTCACCACACGGACTGCAGCGGTTCAAGAAGGCAGCTCACCACCACCTTCTCAAGGGCAATTAGGGATGGGCAATAAATGCTGGCCTTGCCAGCAACGCTCACATCCCATAAACAAATAAAAAAAAACACACCATCACAAACTTCCCATAACATTTTTGTGTAACATTTTCTGTAATGCTTCACTCTTAATCATAGCCAACTTTATTATCACATCTGATTGGGTCTCTCTTCCCACATGACTGACACCCAGCCAACTTTCAGATTCTTAAAAGCTGCAGCAGACATTGGACAAGTAAAAACACTTAAACCAAGTTAGGTGCATATGTCGGAAAGATTAAACTTAAAAAAAATGATGCTTATAATTAGAATGATTTATGCTTCCTACCTCCTGCACTTGGCTCTCTTTCTGATAAGGCAATCTTTAAAATGATGTTCCTTTCAAACTCCCTCTCTCCAAGATCATAATGGTTCCTCACTGTCGCCAACTTGTTAATTGGCCTGTCAATCAAATAAACCAGGGTACTCATCTGCAATCCCTCCTGTAACTGAAACCACCATTAATTTCAAGAACGTAGAACCATTACCCCTTCTAGCCTTAAAAGGGCACACGTTTACATCGTGTCTTTTATGGATAGTAACATTATACCATCTAACAGCAAATCTTCCTGAGCAGCGCCATCAGTATTTAATTATTTTTTTCAGTGTTATCAGAGTACATTTTAAATAAGCAAAACAAATTCCGATGCTTCTACACATTGCTCGTGTTCCATGGTGTTCAGTATTACATTATGTAACGGGAAGTTTTTCCAAAATACTAAAGTCTTTTGTTCTCATAGGATCACATTTAATCAAAAAAATCTAACTCTCACTTTCTGATGGCAATCACCATCAGTAAATGTGAAGGCATGATTTACAATTGTAAAGTAGATCATAAAACCACATGGCACAAATTAAATCAGCAGTATTTAAACACTGTGAGGCATGTGAGAGAAGATCTGTCTTCACTATAGAAGATATCACAGAGCTATGCCATCTACTCCAGGCTGATCTGCAGACATCTAACACAAGGACCGCTCTTCCTATAGCTTTGAAAGTTACCACAACATTGAGCTTTAATACTACAGGAAACTTTCGTTTATCCGGCACTCAAATATCCGGAATTCTCGCTTAACCGGCAAAAATCATCCTCCGAAAACTCCTCTCAAATAACCGGCAATGTTGCCGAGTCGCAGTCGAGTCTCCGCGAACGCCGAGTGCTCCGAAAAATCCTCTCAAATAACCGGCAATGTTGCCGATCCCGAGTCCGAGTCCGCGAACGCCGATTTAGTCAGTAGGGGTACTTTTCAAAAGTACCACTACTTGGCCTCCTGGCGCTGTCGCAAGTCCGAAACATTGCAGTAGCATGAGTAGATTCTCCCGTGCTGCTTGGAGTCTCTTTGTTAAAAATAGCCTCGGTAGATATAACTCTCTGTTATCCGGTACTTTCGATAAACCGGCACCACGCCGGTCCCGTCGATGCTGGATAAACGAAAGTTTCCTGTACTGGATTTTTCCAACCACTGCAGGGAACATCTGCCAGATCAGCCAGTCTGTAGTTCAGAGATGCATCGAGCAAGTGTTTGTTATTACAGCGATATATTTTTAAGGGTCATCACACTCATGACTTTCTCTATGGAAGGGAGCTATCGAAGCATAGAAATTTCATCAGGTGGCAGATGCAGTAAATGGAAACCACGTGGCCATCAGGGCTCCTCGCATCAACCCAATTGGCAACATGAACAAAAAGGGTTTCTGTTCATTCATGTTCAGGTGGCATCTGACCACAGAAAAATCATGATGCATGTAAATGCCCATTATCCATGAAGAACCGATGATGCCTTTTATAATGCCTGCAATATTTGAAGACTAGCACAACTGAATGGAGAATTGCTGGGAGACAGGGCAATCCTCTGCAGCCACAGCTGATGATTCCATTAAGAACCCCAAACAGCAGAACATAAATACAATGAAGCAACTAGAATTACTGTAGCCCATCATCAGGATGTGAAAGCAAAGATTATGCTGTTTGGACTGTTCAGGCAGGGTACTCATCCATAACTCAACAAAGATGTCCAAAAAATCATGATATGCTGCATAACTTCACAATGCAAAGAGAAGTAACCATGTGGGACCCATGGAGCAACGGTGGCAGAGGAGGAAGATAAGAAAGGAATGGAAGAGCAGAGATGTAGCCAGAAAGATTGACACCTGCTCCCAGTATTTCCCAGGTCTAACCCCTGCACAAGTATTACAGATGAACAATACAACAGTGTTCACAGAAACAATATGCTGTACATTTTCAGCTAATTAACCTAAACTGCCATCCTACCTTACACCATCCTACCATCAGTTGGTACCTTAACATGGCCCTGCACTCATTCCCGCTGACTTCGGCTGACAGACAAATCTCAAACATTAAAATGAGGCCCGGGCTTCATGCTGGTGAGCCTGGGTGAGCTGGCCCCACGCTCACCACTCACCCAGAGTTAAAATTGGAGCTGTTGAGAGAGAGAGAGGTAAGCTGAAGTTGAGAGAGAGCGAGCTGTGGTTGCGCGAGAGAGAGAGAGAGCTGAGGTTAAGAGAGAGAGAGAGAGCTGAGGTTAAGAGAGAGAGAGAGAGCGAGCTGAGGTTAAGAGAGAGAGAGAGAGAGCTGAGGCTAAGAGAGAGAGAGAGCGAGCTGAGGTTAAGAGAGAGAGAGCGAGCTGAGGTTAAGAGAGAGAGTGCGAGCTGAGGTTAAGAGAGAGAGCTGAGGTTAAGAGAGAGAGAGCGAGCTGAGGTTAAGAGTGAAAGAGAGCGAGCTGAGGTTGAGAGAGAGAGAGAGAGAGAGCTGAGGTTAAGAGAAAGAGAGAGCGAGCTGAGGTTAAGAGTGAAAGAGAGCGAGCTGAGGTTGAGAGAGAGAGAGCTGAGGTTGAGAGAGAGAGCGAGCTGAGGTTGAGAGAGAGAGAGAGAGCGAGCTGAGGTTGAGAGAGAGAGAGCTAAGGTTAAGAGTGAAAGAGAGCGAGCTGAGGTTAAGAGAGAGAGAGAGAGAGAGAGCCGAGGTTAAGAGAGAGAGCTGAGGTTAAGAGAGAGAGAGAGCGAGCTGAGGTTGAGAGAGAGAGAGAGCCGAGGTTAAGAGAGAGGGAGAGAGAGCGAGCTGAGGTTAAGAGAGAGAGAGAGAGCTGAGGTTAAGAGAGAGAGAGAGAGAGAGCTGAGGTTAAGAGAGACAGAGAGAGAGAGCTGAGGTTAAGAGAGAGAGAGAGAGAGCTGAGGTTAAGAGAGAGAGAGAGAGCTAAGGTTAAGAGAGAGAGAGAGAGAGCGAGCTGAGGTAGAGAAAGAGAGTGAGCTGAGGTTAAGAGAGAGAGAAAGAGAGCGAGCTGAGGTTGAGAGAGAGAGCTGAGGTTAAGAGAGAGAGAGAGAGCTGAGGTTAAGAGAGAGAGAGAGAGAGAGCTGAGGTTAAGAGAGAGAGAGAGAGAGAGAGCTGAGGTTAAGAGAGAGAGAGAGCTGAGGTTAAGAGAGAGAGAGAGAGAGAGCGAGCTGAGGTTAAGAGAGAGAGAGAGAGCCGAGGTTAAGAGAGAGAGAGAGTGAGAGAGCTGAGGTTAAGAGAGAGAGAAAGAGAGCGAGCTGAGGTTAAGAGAGAGAGAGAGAGAGAGCTGAGGTTAAGAGAGAGAGAGAGAGAGAGCTGAGGTTAAGAGAGAGAGAGAGAGAGAGCTGAGGTTAAGAGAGAGAGAGAGAGAGCTGAGGTTAAGAGAGAGAGAGAGAGAGAGCTGAGGTTAAGAGAGAGAGAGAGAGCGAGCTGAGGTTAAGAGAGAGAGAGAGAGAGAGCTGAGGTTAAGAGAGAGAGAGAGAGAGAGAGCTGAGGTAGAGAGAGAGAGAGAGAGAGAGAGAGAGAGAGAGAGCTGAGGTTAAGAGAGAGAGAGAGAGCGAGCTGAGGTTAAGAGAGAGAGAGAGAGAGAGAGAGCTGAGGTTAGAGAGAGAGAGAGAGAGCTGAGGTTAGAGAGAGAGAGAGAGCCGAGGTTAAGAGAGAGAGAGAGAGCCAAGTTTAAGAGAGAGAGAGAGAGCTGAGGTTAAGAGAGAGAGAGTGAGAGAGAGAGCTGAGGTTAAGAGAGAGAGAGAGAGAGAGCTGAGGTTAAGAGAGAGAGAGCTGAGGTTAAGAGAGAGAGAGAGAGAGTGAGAGAGAGGGCTGAGGTTAAGAGAGAGAGAGAGAGAGAGAGCTGAGGTTGAGAGAGAGAGAGAGAGAGAGAGCCGAGGTTAAGAGAGAGAGAGAGAAAGAGCGAGCTGAGGTTAAGAGAGAGAGAGAGAGAGAGAGAGAGCTGAGGTTAAGAGAGAGAGAGAGAGCTGAGGTTAAGAGAGAGAGAGAGAGCGAGCTGAGGTTGAGAGAGAGAGAGAGAGCTGAGGTTAAGAGAGAGAGAGAGCGAGCTGAGGTTAAGAGAGAGAGAGCAAGCTGAGGTTGAGAGAGAGAGAGAGCGAGCTGAGGTTAAGAGAGAGAGAGAGAGCGAGCTGAGGTTGAGAGAGAGAGAGAGCGAGCTGAGGTTGAGAAAGAGAGAGAGCTGAGGTTAAGAGAGAGAGAAAGAGAGCGAGCTGAGGTTGAGAAAGAGAGCGAGCTGAGGTTAAGAGAGAGAAAGAGAGCGAGCTGAGGTTGAGAGAGAGAGAGAGAGCTGAGGTTAAGAGAGAGAGAAAGAGAGCGAGCTGAGGTTAAGAGAGAGAGAGAGAGCTGAGGTTAAGAGAGAGAGAAAGAGAGCGAGCTGAGGTTGAGAGAGAGAGCTGAGGTTGAGAGAGAGAGAGCTGAGGTTAAGAGAGAGAGAAAGAGAGCGAGCTGAGGTTATGAGAGAGAGAGAGAGCTGAGGTTAAGAGAGAGAGAGAGAGAGAGAGAGAGCTGAGGTTAAGAGAGAGAGAGAGAGAGCTGAGGTTAAGAGAGAGAGCGAGAGAGCTGAGGTTAAGAGAGAGAGAGAGAGAGAGAGAGCTGAGGTTAAGAGAGAGAGAAAGAGAGCGAGCTGAGGTTAAGAGAGAGAGCGAGAGAGCTGAGGTTAAGAGAGAGAGAGAGAGAGAGAGAGAGAGAGCTGAGCTTAAGAGAGAGAGCGAGAGAGCTGAGGTTAAGAGAGAGAGAGAGAGAGCTGAGGTTAAGAGAGAGAGAGAGAGAGAGAGAGAGCTGAGGTTAAGAGAGAGAGAGAGAGAGAGCTGAGAGTTAGAGAGAGAGAAGCGAGCTGAGGGTTAAGAGAGAGAAGAGAGCGAGCTGAGGTTAAGAGAGAGGAGAGAGAGAGAGAGCCTGAGGTTAAGAGAGAGAGAGAGAGAGAGAGCTGAGGTTAAGAGAGAGAGAGAGAGAGAGGAGCTGAGGTTAAGAGAGAGAGAGAGAGAGAGAGAGCTGAGGGTGAGAGTGAGAGAGAGAGAGAGCTGAGGTTAAGAGAGAGAGAGGGAGAGAGGCTGAGGTAAGAGAGAGAGAGGAGAGAGAGCTGAGGTTAAGAGAGAGAGAGAGAGAGCGAGAGCTGAGGTTAAGAGAGAGAGGAGAGAGCGAGCTGAGGTTAAGAGAGAGAGAGACGAGCGGAGGTTAGAGAGAGAGAGAGAGAGAGCTGAGGTTAAGAGAGAGAGAGAGAGAGAGCTGAGGTTAAGAGAGAGAGAGAGAGAGCTGAGGTTAAGAGAGGAGAGAGGAGAGAGCTGAGGTTAAGAGAGAGAGAGAGAGCGAGCTGAGGTTAAGAGAGAGAGAGAGAGAGAGCTGAGGTTAGAGAGAGAGAGAGAGAGAGAGCTTGAGGTTAAGAGAGAGAGAGAGAGAGAGCTGAGGTTAGAGAGAGAAGAGAGAGAGAGCTGAGGTTAAGAGAGAGAGAGAGCTGAGGTTAGAGAGAGAGAGCTGAGGTTAAGAGGAGAGAGAGAGAGCTGAGGTTAAGAGAGAGAGAAGAGAGAGCTGAGGTTAAGAGAGAGAGAGAGAGAGCGAGGCTGAGGTTAAGAGAGAGAGAGAGAGAGAGCTGAGGTTATAGAGAGAGTAGAGAGAGAGAGAGCTGAGGTTAAGAGAGAGAGAGAGAGCGAGCTGAGGTTAAGAGAGAGAGAGAGCCGAGGTTAAGAGAGAGAGAGAGAGCGAGCTGAGGTTAACAGAGAGAGAGAGAGAGAGAGAGAGCTGAGGTTAAGAGAGAGAGAGAGAGAGCTGAGGTTGAGAGAGAGAGAGAGCCGAGGTTAAGAGAGAGAAGAGAGAGAGCCAAGTTTAAGAGAGAGAGAGAGAGCTGAGGTTAAGAGAGAGAGAGTGAGAGAGAGAGCTGAGGTTAAGAGAGAGAGAGAGAGAGCTGAGGTTAAGAGGAGAGAGAGAGAGAGAGCTGAGGTTAAGAGAGAGAGAGAGAGAGAGATGTGAGAGAGAGAGCTGAGGTTGAGAGAGAGAGCGAGCTGAGGTTGAGAGAGCTGAGGTTGAGAGAGAGAGCGAGCTGAGGTTGAGAGAGAGAGAGAGAGAGCTGAGGTTGAGAGAGAGAGAGAGAGCTGAGGTTGAGAGAGAGAGCGAGCTGAGGTTGAGAGAGCTGAGGTTGAGAGAGAGAGCGAGCTGAGGTTGAGAGAGCTGAGGTTGAGAGAGAGAGCGAGCTGAGGTTGAGAGAGCGAGCTGAGGTTGAGAGAGAGAGCGAGCTGAGGTTGAGAGAGAGAGCTGAGGTTGAGAGAGAGCGAGAGCGAGCTGAGGTTGAGAGAGACAAACACAATAGTCAATGTACACACGGCAAGATTTCACAAACAGCAAATGGAAGAAGTGGCCAGGATCATTTAAAAAAAAAAATCGTTTATGGGATGTGGGCGTCGCTGGCAAGGCCAGCATTTATTGCCCATCCCTAGTTGACCTTGAGAAGGTGGTGATGAGCCGTCTTCTTGAACCGCTGCAGTCCGTGTGGTGAGGGTACTCCCACAGTGCTGTTAGAGAGGGAGTTCCAGGATTTTGACCCAGCGACGATGAAGGAACGGCGATATACCTCTAAGTCAGGATGGTGTGTGACTTGGAGGGGAACTTGGAGGTGGTGGTGTTCCCATGCGCCTGCTGCCCTTGTCCTTCTAGGTGGAAGAGGTCACGGGTTTGGGAGGTGCTGCCGAAGTAGCCTTGGTGAGTTGCTGCAGTGCATCTTGTAGATGGTACACACTGCAGCCACGGTATGCCGATGGTGGAGGGAGTAAATGTTTATGGTGGTGGATGGGGTGCCAATCAAGCGGGCTGCTTTGTTCTGGATGGTGTTGAGCTTCTTGAGTGTTGTTGGAGCTGCACTCATCCAGGCAAGTGGAGAGTATTCTATCACACTCCTGACTTGTGCCTTGTAGATGGTGGGAAGGCTTTGGGGAGTCAGGAGGTGAGACCTAGCCTCTGACCTGCTTTTGTTGCCACAGTATTTATGTGGCTGGTCCAGTTAAGTTTCTGGTCAATGGTGACCCCCAGGATGTTGATGGTGGGGGATTCAGCAATGGTCATGCCGTTGACTGTCAAGGGGAGGTGGTTAGACTCTCGATTGTTGGAGATAGTCATTGCCTGGCACTTCTGTGGCGCGAATGTTACTTGCCACTTATCAGCCCAAGCCTGAACGTCGTCCAGGTCTTGTTGCATACGGGCATGGACTGCTTCATTATCTGTGGAGTTGTAAATGGCACTGAACACTCTGCAATCATCAGCGAACATCCCCATTTATGACCTTATGTTGGAGGGAAGGTCATTGATGAAGGAGCTGAAGATGGTTGGGCCTAGGACACTGCCCTGAGAGACTCCTGCAGCGATGTCCTAGGGCTGAGATGATTGACCTTCAACCACCACAACCATCTTCCTTTGTGCTAGGTATGACTCCAGCCAGTGGAGAGATTTCCCTACAATTCCCATTGACTTCAGTTTTAATAGGGCTCCTTGATGCCACACTCGGTCAAATGCTGCCTGGATGTCAAGGGCAGTCATTCTCAGCTTACCTCTGGAATTCAGCTCCTTTGTCCATGTTTGGACCAAGGCAGTAATGAGGTCGGGAGCCGAGTGGTCTTGGTGGAACCCAAACTGAGCATCGGTGAGCAGGTTTTTGGTGAGTAAGTGCCGCTTGATAGCACTGTCGATGACACCTTCCATCACTTTGCTGATGATTGAGAGTAGACTGATGGGGCGGTAATTGGCCGGATTGGATTTCTCCTGCTTTTTGTGGACAGGACATACCTGGGCAGTTTTCCACATTGTCGGATAGATGCCAGTGTTGTAGCTGTACTGGAACAGCTTGGCGAGAGGCCCTGGCTAGTTCTGGAGCACAATTCTTCAGCACAACAGCCAGGATGTTGTCGGGGCCCATAGCCTTTGCTGTATCCAGTGTGCTCAGCTGTTTCTTGATATCACATGGAGTGAATCGAATTAGCTAAAGACTGGCTTCTGTGGTGGTGGGGTCCTCAGGAGTAGGCTGATACGAATCATCCACTCAGCACTTCTGGCTGAAGATGGTTGCAAACGCTTCAGCCTTGTCTTTTGCACTCACGTGCTGGGCTCCGCCATCATTGAGGATGGGGATATTCATGGAGCCTCCTCCTCCCGTTAATTGTTTAATGGTGCACCACCATTCACGACTGGATGCAGCAGGACTGCAGAGCTTTGATCTGATCCGTTGATTGTGGGATCGCTTAGCTCTGTCTATAGCATGCTGCTTCTGCTTTTTAGCATGCATGTAGTCCTGTGTTGCAGCTTCCCCAGGTTGGCACCTCATTTTTAGGTATGCCTGGTGCTGCTCCTGGCATGCTCTTCTACACTCCTTATTGAAACAGGGTTGGTCCCCTGTCTTGATGGTAATGGTAGAGTGAGGGATATGCTGGGCCATGAGGTTACAGATTATGGTGGAATACAATTCTGCTGCTGCTGATGGCCCACAGCGCCACATGGGTGCCCAGTTTTCAGCTGCTAGATCTGTCCTGAATCTATCCCATTTAGCATGGTGGTAGTGCCACACAACACGATGGAGGGTGTCCTCAGTGTGAAGACAGGACTTGGTCTCCACAATGACTGTGCGGTGGTCACTGCTACCAGTACTGTCATGGACAGATACATCTGCGACAGGTAGATTGGTCAGGACGAGGTCAAGTAGGTTTTTCCCTCGTGTTGGTCCTCTCACCAGCTGACGCAGGCCCAGACTGGCAGTTATGTCCTTCAGGACTCGGCCAGCTCGGTCACTAGTGGTGCTACCGAACCACTCTTGGTGATGGACATTGAAGTCCCCCACCCAGAGTACATTCTGTGCCCTTGCTACTCTCAGTGCGTCTTTCAAGTGGTGTTCAACATGGAGGAGTACTGATTCATCAGCTGAGGGAGGGCAGTAGGTGGTAATCAGCAGGAGGTTTCCTTGCCTATGCTTGACCTGAAGCCATGAGACTTCATGGGGTCCGGAGTCAATGTTGAGGACTCCCAGGGCCTCTTTTTTCCGACTGTATACCACTGTGCCGCCACTCCTGGTGGGTCTGTCCTGCCGGTGGGACAGGAATTACCCAGGGATTATGATGGAGGAGTTTGGGACATTGACTGAATGGTATGATTCTGTGAGTATGACTATGTCAGCCTGTTGCTTGACTCGTCTGTGGGACAGCTCTCCCAATTTTGGCACAAGTCCCCAGACGTTGGTGAGGAGGACTTTGCGGGGTCGACTGGGCTGGGTGTGCCTTTGCCCTGTCCATAGCCGGTGCCGAGGTCGATGCCGGGTGGTCCGTCTGGTTTCATTCTTTTATTGTTTTCGTAGCGGTTTGTTACAACTGAGTGGCTTGCTAGGCCATTTCAGAGGGCAGTTAAGAGTCAACCTCATTGCTGTGGGTCTGGAGTCACATATAGGCCAGTCCGGGTAAGGACGGCAGATTTCCTTCCCTAAATGACATTAGTGAACCAGATGGGTTTTTACGACAATCCAATAGTTTCATGGCTACCATTACTGATACTAGCTTTTTATTTCAGATTTATTTAATTAACTGAATTTAAATTCCCCAGCTGCCGTGGTGGGGTTTGAACTCACGTCTCTGGTTCATTAGTCCAGGCCTCTGGATTACTAGCCCAGTGACATTACCACTATGTTACCGTTCCCGATAGATTTACATAAAATGGAAGATTTTCAGAGTGGGTTAGGCCAGGCCAGTATGATTGAAGACAAAATTTTGAATCTTGAACTGCCACTTGCTGGTGCTGCTTTCCCAGGCTGTGAAATGGCACTGTGGGCCCCACTTATGGCAATTGTTTGGCAAGTATGCCTGCTTCCTGCAGGTATATTTTACATTGGCCATATACTTAACAGAACTAATGGGATATCCAGTAGGGACAATCATCCCACCGGTCCTCCCTCTTGCTGTGACATCACTATGAAGAGGAGGCAAGCGGAAGGAGCCCACCGGAATTTTTGAATGTGGGTGGACTTTAGTAGAAATCCGGAGGAAATGGGTTCTGCCCCAAATTCCTCAGCCCACCCAGTTTGCTCTACCCATCAAAAATGGGCTGGAATTTTGAGTCTCTTATCTACATAATTAAATTCTATTTTTCATTAACAATCATTCTCCCTTATTTTAAAACAATTATAATCCATCACATCACTCAAGACCTACTTCTTAACTGTTGTGTGCAAATCAGAATACCCACTCATTTTTGTATTTTTGTTGTAAATTAAACATTCGCATTATCCACACTGATTTGCTGACATTATTCAGTTCTTCTAAGGTGAGGAATTAAAAAATTCTCGGAGAATCAAATATTGAAAATTTTTCCACTTAATTTGACACGGAGTCAGATATAGAATGTGTTACATGCAGGTTAGATTTCCTTCTACATTGCTGCAAAGATGCTAGCAGAATAGTGTCACCTCTACTAGATGCCCAGATCGTTCAACTGGTTAAGGTACTAAATAGCTGCGTCGTGCAGACCATGAAGATCGCAGACTTGGTTGGTCAGTGTTGAGTTTGCAGTTGGGAGTCCAACAAATGGCCTAATTTCCCCTGGGTTATAGTCCAATATGTTGTGCGACTTCTCACTTTTGTCCACCCCAGTCCAACACCGGCATCTCCGCATCATGGCCCCTGGGTTAGGGAGGGAAGAATTGTCCAGGGTTCCTACTCTTGATTGCTATCCAGTGCCTCTTGTTTATCTGTGTGGATGTTGAGTAAGGACAGGTTTGAGCTCAGCTGTGATGACCGCAACCCCCAAGTTGAATACCCTGCCAAAATTCACAATTCAAGTTTATACATGAAGAATGGACACTTTGGTCAAGTCCTGGAGGGAACCTGCCACCCACAAAACCTTACTTCAGCAAGAAATCAATGTGTTCTAAAGAGGGGAGAGGATAAAATTGGCAGGAAAGGTGAAGATAACCAAGACCATCCCTTCTAGACTGGATGGTGTGATGGAATAACAGTTCCCTTCATTCTGGAAGAGGGAATTGAATGCAACTCAAATTAAAGTCGCTCTCGCTGCTGGGTGTGAAGGTATTAAGTATAATGGGGCAGAATTTGTGGTCGGTATGACGCCATACTCTCAGAGTACGCCATCATACCGCCTTTGAAATGAACAAATCCTGAACTTGCGATGTCAAGTTACGACTTGACAGATCATCCGCTCCGACATTGAAATCCTAATTGCTGGCGCAGAATTGGGCTAATTGGCCACCAACTGCCCAGCAATTACGTATGAAAATTTTACGGCTGGTGCAAACAGGCGCAGGAGCCCGTTTGTACAACGTAAGGAGATACCTTTTGGAAATCCAAGTATATTTAATTTTAAAAGCTTAAACTACAAGCCAGTCTTTCAAATTTACCATCAAGTGTGTGTGGTGTTCTGAGTGAGTCTGCTATCTTTGAGATTCTGAGGCCGGAAATGGAAACCCGTCCTATTACCTTATCTTGGCTTACAAATACTTTCAATGGTGTAGGGAGGTAGGTGGAAGTGACAAAACATCACATTTATGCACTTCACCTCAGAAAATACAAAGACAGCACCCATCAGAGTAGAAAACTCTTCCAAAAATGTTATCGCAAATGGTGTTTTAAATTGAATAAATCCTGAGCTGTTTTACAGTTGAATGCTGTAAGGCCAATGTAGAGCAATTATGCTTGAGTATTCAATTGAGATGAAAAGCACAGCAAGTGTGGAATATGATTTTTGTGCCATTCCACTGTAGCCTGGCATATATCCTCTTTTTATTTTTAGATGCGAATAGAAAGTTGCTGCATTTTACTTGAATGTTGCAAGCATTTACATATAACCCGCAGGATTATTAGTTATATTTATTGTCCATGAAAAGTAATATACCCTCTTGGCTCGTGAGACACTGGGGGTGATTGAGAGGCCTTCTGTTTGCTGATTGGAGCACTCGCCCACTTGATCCCAGGTGCGCTTCCACATACGGTGCGCCCCAGGATCCGTGGGCCACTACGCAGCGCTCAACTCCGCAGCGTCTAACAGCAACTTCTCGGAGGAGGGTTCCCAGCAGGTAAGTGCGCATTCGGTATGGAAAATCCAGGCCAATGAGTTTGGGTAATTTCATTCCAGTTCTTAGTGGCCTTAAGTCCACAGCACAAAGCTGTTAACAAACTGACATATTAGTTAGATGGGTGGGGTGGGAAATTGAAAATTCACACTTGTACAATAAAGAGTGCTCCTCTGTGGCTGGGGTTAAAATATATTGCTTGGAAATAGTAGAATTTCTACTCTGTATCTGACCTGTGCTATTCCAGACCTAGCAATGTTTGATGAAGTAATCAGCTATGCCTTAGGGCTTTAACTAATGTTGCACACAAAAGCATATATTTTAGTTGGCCAGAGGCGCTCGCTGTATAAATTGGTCATATTTGTGGCAACCAAATTTACACAGGTGTTTTCTGACCGAAACCCTTTTTACAATAGGTACCGAGGGCATCACAGAAGTTGCAAATAATAATGAGGTTACTTGGACATCTAGCAATAATGAACTGTTTGTGTTTATATTTGACGCCATCATGTTTTTGGGAAACTTATGTAATTGCAACCTATTGTATGCATTTCAATATGATGGATAGATTGTTGCCTACATGACTTCTGACAGGCACCCAGGAAGAGCAAATAGCAAAAACAAAAAAATTGATGGTTGCAATGGTTTTGCTACTGCCAAAGCAGTAGAAATTACTAACATTCAAAATCAGGCCGCAGAAGTTATACTTTTTGTCAGATGACGTAAAGATAAGAGTCAGATAATTCATGTAGGAACAGTAGTGCCTTCAGCGACCCATTTGGTTCTCAATTAAGACTTTTAGCTCAAATTTGTTCTAGTATTCACCACAGGTGAAAATCACAAATAGATTGCCATTTCTGTGCATACAGTACCAAATTTCAGAAAATAATTTTTAAAAAGTCACCACTGCTATCCATTAATGGAGAACAGTAATGTTAAGTGAAAATTTAGGAGGATCTCTTTCCCCATGTGGAATAAATTACCTATAAAAAGATGGAATGAATGACCCACAGAGTATTACAAAATATATTAGTAAATTAATCAGCACACAGAACAAATATGTTGTTTTGTTAGATAGGTGTTGAAAGTAAATTCAAATCTCAGTACAGTACTTAAAGCAAGATACATTTGTTTTAAAGTTCAAATACTGTCATCAGGTTGAAATTAATGATTCAATTTCTGGTTTTTACTATAAAAGGTTTCTTTTATTTTACAATGACGTTAATTTGCAACCAAATAGCCCCTAAAATATCCTCTGAACATCACAATCCAAAACTAGCATGGTATATTTCAAATTAAAACAGAACATGCTAACTAATTGAAGATAAAACCATTTAAACTTTCAACTTCTTTATTGCTTTCCAAACTAATAAATTGATTCATGTTAATAATGAAATATTTAGTAAATGGTCCTAATTTCGGTCTCTGATCAACAATGAGTTAGTTGATCTCAAAGTGGCAGTAGAGGCAGGACAATAGGTCTCAATGTCCCTGAGAGGAACTATCAGGCAGGGTTCCAGTTCCTGATCACATCCACTGACCTCGGCTGGAAGGTGGATGTTTCTGAACATCAGCGATACTCTGCATGATCAGTCTGCCAACACGTACTGCCTGAGGCTCATGCAGGAAGAATGGACACTTGAGCGAGATACAGGAGGGCATCAGTCACCTGTGGAACTGTGACCTGGCATGAGCCAATGACTTTAGGAGAGGAGAAAGAGGGGAGAAAATTGGCAAAACACAGAAACACTGTATATAAATTAAAGGTTTGGTAAGTAAAATGGTCAATAAAGTAGTCAATTAGAGATACAAGTGAGGGTTAAAATAAACAAACCCAGGTCCGCTGCAAGCAATGACATCTATTACTGAGGTTTTAAAAACATATTAGACAACATTTAATAAATGGTGTGTTTAAGAAAACTATTAAAAAAAAGCAACTCTACTTTTTCTCATTTAACTCAATGCATTTTGTTCAATTTCGTGATGCAAAGACTCACCACATTCATTACACAATCAACATGGTCAAAGTACAGTGGTGGTATAGCACTGCATTGATCCTGTACCTTAGTGCCATGAAGTTAAACTAGAAATCCTCAAATTTGGGACAAATTGTGATCCCCAAGGTAAATTATAAAATCACATGAACAATGCAACTCTAGGTTTAAGAAAATAGGTCCTTACTATGAATCGTAAGTATTTGTGAAGGCTGATTTCTGTAATTTCATGTTCCCCATGCCTATTAAGCCCAACCTCTCCCCAGTTCCCCTCCCACGCTAGCCCTGAATCCTAGTCTCTCTCGTTTCTTCCCATCTCCCACCCCAACTTTCCAGTGTTTCCAGTAGCAGAAGGGTCAGTAACCAGAGGACACAGATTTAAGGTAACTGGCAAAAGAACCAGAGGCGACATGAGGATTTTTTTTTTTTTTTTTACACAACCAGTTATGATGATCAGGAATGCACTGCCTGAAAGGGTGGTGGAAGCAGATTCAATAGTAACTTTCAAAAGGGAATTGGATAAACACGTGAAGGGAAAACATTTGCAGGGCTATTGGGAAAGAGCAGGGAAGTGGGACTAATTGGATAGCATGACCTCCTTCTGTGCTGTATCATTCTAGACCTACACCTTCTGCTCCCTCGACTTCTTTCCTAATAAACTTCTGAATATTCAACTTCTTTTCCTGGCTCACATCATAGCAGATATTGTAAATGGTTCCCCCTCCTTAAACATCGTCCCTGTCCCTTTCGAAATCATCGTCATCCCCCCCCACCCCCCCAGAAAACCTACCCCCACCCCATGGTCCTTGTAAACTACTGGCCCAGCTCGAACCTCCATTTCTGCTCCAAAGTCACCTCCCAGATCTGTGCACTTCTCTTCTACAACGCCCTGTCTGAATCCCGCCAATCAGACATTGAAACATACCCGACTACAGTCGCAAATTCTCTCTCTTTTTAGTTCTTTATAGAGATGTTGTGCATTTCCAGTATTTTCTGTTTTTTATTCCACATTTTCCAGTAAAAAGTTAGTGAAATTCTAATTTCACGAATAGTCAAAATTAAGCTGTAAAATTTGCCATACACTTCAGTAGAATTACGATGTCAGTGCAGAATTTGAACAAGTTAAAAAATGGTCTTTGTGGCATAATTTTAGCTTAGTAACAAGGAATGACAATTGTGCGATTAATTGCAGCACTGAATGACCAGATGCAACAATGAAGATTCTGTACATTATGACATATAGCTTAACACTCATTAAGGCTTCACAGTATACTGGTCTGTTTTAAATGAGGTAGCATTTCATCTTAAGCATTAGTGTTTTGTTTTAAATCTTTTTTATTTCTTCAGCATAACCTATTGTGCTTGGGTATCAGAATTTTAACGTGGTTGTGTTGATCCAGTAGCTACAATGTTAGAGTATGTGTGACTCGTAATTAGAAAACCCATTCAAATCCGAGCCAATTCATATTATTGCTTATATTTCTCCTGGGGGATTCAGCAGAGTCACACAGTGGGAAAGAATATGGTCCAGAATGTTCAAGAGTGGCTCTGATAACACTAACCAAGGTGTGGTGATGACACTAACCAAGGTGCGGTGATGACACTAACCAAGGTGTGGTGATGACACTAACCAAGGTGCGGTGATGACACTAACCAAGGTGTGGTGATGACACTAACCAAGGTGTGGTGTTGACACTAACCAAGGTGTGGTGATGACACTAACCAAGGTGTGGTGATGACACTATCAAGGGAGTTTATCCATTGGGCAGGAGGTTCTGCAACAAGAATAGTACGGAAAGATAGCTTGAACACAGGATGTTTACAGAAAAGTTAAATTAAGAAAATGAGGAGCTTAGACTGTACAATTTGTAACAGCTGTCAAGCACAAATGGTTAAAACAATTATATCTTTTAAAAATCTAAATTGATGTCTGTTCTCAATTTTTATCAGGGATTAAAATTATTTTAATATAACAATCCAAATATACTTTATTGCTCTATTTGTACTATTTATATTTATAGTTGACACTTGGGTAGGTTAACTTCAAAATATGTGCATTATTTTTAATATAATTTTGCCCCCTTCCAAAATGTCCAGTGACATTGCATCCATTATAAAACACCAGTTATTCACTGCCAGAAACCTACTCCCGTGGGTAATCAACTAATTTTAATCCGAGGCTAGCTATTTTTCATAAATGGGGCAAGGGAGGAAAATATATTGAAAATATTGCGTAAAATAATGAGTGACTATGAATTCCCATCATTACTGTTTCAAATTGGTCCAAACCATACTTGGGCATATAAAACGTGTACTTCATCCCAAAATGCAGACATATGTAAACTGAACTGAAACTGTGGGCGCGATCTTGCCAGCCCTGGGGAGGCGGGTCTGCCGGGAAAATGGCAGAATTTGGGGGCGGGTACCCAACCCGCCTCCATGCCATCTTGCCAGGAGGCGGGTAGCTGTCCCGCGCTGGGTCCCGTCTCCTTGGAGGCGGGAAGGGATTAAAGCCAATTAACTGCCTGTTAACAGGCAGAAAATAGGATTATCCCCATTTTGCCCTCAAGTGCGGGCTTCCCGAAGGCTCCGAACCCCGCCAGGGTCACCAAGGCGAGTAGTGGGTCTGCGGGGGTCGGAGGTGAGTGATGGGTGCAAGTGTGGAGAGGTGAGTATCTGAGGTAAGTGCAAAGTGTTAGAAAAAGTGTACTTACCTTTGTTTCTTCCTGCAGGCTTCAGTCGGTGGGTATGCGGAGAGTCTCGCACCTCCGTGGTAGAGATGACAGATGGCCGTTGCATTCTCCAATGCAACAACCATCTAATTTCTGCAAAAGAAAGAGGTTTGATGAGGTCTTGAATTCAAGACCTCATCAAACTACAGAGAATGTCACTGTTTGACAGCTTCACAGAACTGTCAAACGATGACAATTCATCTGTCAAAAATTTTTGACAGATGAAAAGTCATACGTTGACGTTCTCTGCAACCAGCTTTCCCTTAATTGGCCTGCTAAGCCCACTGGGCGGGCTTAACAAGGTCAATCAAGGGAAAATAGCGTGGGTTGGCCAGAAGTTGATGGAGGCGGGACTGAAACCCAACAAGTGGGAGTCCCGCCTCCAAAAACTCCCCATTGGCAAAATCACCCCCCTAGTTTCACAGAATTATTTTGTGCACATTCAATATATTTTGCCGCGATAAACCTTTGCAGAAGTTTTTCAGGAAGTTCAGATCTCAGTAAAGCTTGCCAGTTTTTTTCCAACCAACTGTTTATAGTCTCATTCATATAAGGAAATGTTTTCCTGACATCTGAGGTGGAGGGAGAGGAATTGCTATTTCAGCCTTGGACATTGGAGACAATGTAAACGAAGCTAAATCCAATGACAAGGCAATGTAAATCTCCCAACATAGCCTCACAATAATTATAACAGTATTACACTATAATGTTAGCTCATCAGTAAATAGAAAGATCATGTCAAATGGTTCAGAAAATCCATCAGTCTTTTGCCACAGAACTGAGAAGTACAGCGATTACTCAGATAAATCCATCACATTTTGTTTGCCATCCATGAGAGGTAGGTATTCCACATCAGAGCAACAATCTGAATAACTGCCAACCTGTGTTAAAATAAAAAAAACAATTGTGAGTGACAGAAATACTTCTAGTAATTTGTCATGACAAATGAATTTTAGTTTGTTTAAAATTTTGCTTCAAGTTGGAAAAAAAATCAATCAGGTAAGATAAAAGGTGCCTGGGAATTTAATTTGCTATCAAATAGTAATTTGCAGGACCACAGTGATTATTCTATGATACACAAGAACTGAACACAAGAGGCAAAATAATGGTAAGGCTGACAGCGCTCACCGTTATTAAAGAGTAAATCGGACAGCAACTTCCAGCGACCGCACACGCGCAGTTAAACACAGAAATCAGGAAGTTGCAGTCAGAGTTGCCCTGCTCCTCCAGAAGCTTTGCTACAGTGGTATCTCGCAGAGAGAGTTGGCACTGAAACACATGGAAGGATGTGAAGTTGCGGTACTTACCACTAGATATCCACTAACCACTCCAGAAAAAGTTAGGGCTTGTCCATTCCAGTGCAAGTATTTTTTTTTTTAATGGCATGGTAAATTTTAATTACTGCTCAACAACCTCTCCGGCACTGAAAATTAACTTTTACAAGTGTGGAGTCTCATTTCTTCAGATTTTAATTATTGTTGGAGATTTTTTAAAAAAATTAAGCTTTTTTGGGTGAACATTTTCTTTGTCTTTCATCACTCTCTCTTAATCCCATCTTTCTTTCCCTCTCTTTATTTTGCTTTCTGTACATGATTTGGCATTGAATTAAATATTCTAATTGCACTTCTTCAGACTCTGGCCTGCGAATTTAATTGACCTCAGAGGGTGGGTTTGGAGGCGGGCCTGTTGCGAAAATCGGAAAAATTGCCGGCGGGCTACAAACCCGCCGCCATCCCGCCTCCACACAACTTTGGCAAGTGTCGGGTCAGCCGCTCCCGAACTGACCCGACACCAAATAGCAGGAGAGGCAGTTAAGGCAGTTAACTGCCTGGATAATCCTATTTTAACTACCTGTTCGGATTTTGCAGGTTTTTCAGCATGCTGCCCGCCTTCAGAAAAATACGCCATCTGAATCGAGCCGGGTTGAGCGAGGACCTGAATTATTGCCAGCTGCTCGAACAGCTTAAAAGCGGTCCTGCAATCTCTCATTTTTTCACATGCCACAACTTAGTGCTTTGAGGTTTGGGAGACATTTTTCTTCTACTAATCTTGAGTGTTGAGGTTGAAATCCAAGTGCAGTGTGAGCTCCTTGGAATACCCTCTGGCCCCTTTGTCTGAGCGCAAACAAGCTCCATTCCTCGACAGATATATACCAGCGGTATGGGAAACATTTATACCCTCTCATCCTGGTCGTCAGATTCGGAGGAAGAGCAGCTGCGGCAGCACCACCACAACCATCCACAACAGCAGCACCAGCACCAGGAGCGCCAACCTCCTCCTCACCCACCTGATGATGCACAGGGCAGAGGGTGTCAGCGCAGGGCTGCACCGCGCCGCAGGAGATACCCCCAACACAGGGTTTACAGGCAGAGGATGAGCTTCCTCAACATGATTGAGCAGCAGTGCCAAAGGAGGCTGAGACTTCCGCGAGACGTAGTCGCTGACATCTGCTCAATGCTGCACCAACACCTGGAGCCCAGAGGAGCGTGTGGACACTCCTTACCAGTGGCTGTCAAAGTCACCACTGCACTCAACTTCTTTGCTTCGGGCTCCTTCCAGGGATCAGCTGCAGACATCAGCGGCATCTCCCAGTCGGCCACACACACCTGCATCACGCAGGTCACCGATGCCCTCTTTGCAAAGGCGCACAATTATATCCACTTCTCCACGGATGAAGCAATTGTAACTGCGCGGGCGGTTGGCTTTGCAAATATGGCAGGCTTCCCAAGGGTGCAGGGTGTCGTAGACTGCACACGTGGCCATTAGGGCACCCCATCACAACCCAGCTGTTTTTGTCAACCGTAAGGGATTCCACTCCCTTAACGTCCAGCTGGTATGTAACCACAGGAAGATCATCATGCATGTTTGTGCAAAGTTCCCTGGCAGTTGCCATGACTCCTTGATCCTGCGCCAGTCTACTGTGCCTCAGCTCTTCAATCCGCCAACCTAACTTTCCGGATGGTTACTTGGCAACAAGGGCTATCCCCTGAAAAAGTGGCTCATGACACCGATGAGGAGGCCATCAAACGAAGCTTAGGAGTGGTACAATGTGAGCCACATTTCCACCAGAAGCATCACAGAGCAAACCATCGGCTTGCTCAAAATGCGATTCCGATGCCTCGACAGATCTGGTGGACCCCTGCAGTAATGCACCAGCCAGGGTGTCCAGAATCATCGTCATCTGCTGTGCCCTGCACAACATAGCACAGCAGCGTGGCTTAGCGCTGCCTGAGGAAGAAGTGGCTCAGCACATAGCATCCTCGGAAGAGCGGGGGGGGGGGGGGGGGGGGGGAGGACGAGGAGGAGGCGAGCGAGGAGGCACGCCTTGCGGGGCCGGATGTGGCCAATGCAGCAGCACTCGAGCACATTGCTGGCCGTCACGCAAGGGATGCACTCATCCATGCCAGATTCGGGTAAGCTTACGCTTCAACCACAGGTGACTGGTATATGGCTATGAATGTGTGGACGACCTTCTTAACACGCCATACATCATCTCTCCAATAAACGGTGCTTTCCTATCACTCTCAGCACCATCATTACAAATGCAAATCGCCCTGAGCCCTCAATGTGCAACTTCCATTTCCCAGAACACATAGGCCAGAACTTCAACTGTTTGCCATCACTTTTGTTTAATCTCATCACAAAAGGATGACAATCGAAATTATACAACAGAACAAAACACCCAAGTGACTACCCGTGTGACTATTTGTGTGTTAGCTTCCTCTTATGCGTGCTTCAACGTGGTGCTTCCCCTGTGGCTTCAGCAGATGTAAAGGCACCTTGCTCACTTTGATACTGCGCCTGCTCAGACGCCTTTGGCGGGTGTCCTCTGGGTTTGGGAGCCTGGGAGGGCTCCTCCACATTCTGTTCTTCCTGTGGCTGTGCAGGGGCTGAGACGGCCATCTCAGTTGGGTGAGGAATCTGGGGCTCTGACCGAGGACTCCGCAGTGGCATGGTCGTGTGAGCGCTTAGAAAGGAGCCCACATTTCCTTGTTGTCGACCACCAACATCCCTCTCATGGGTCAGCTGCACTTCAGTTAGCAAGTGGCTGGAGAGCACCTTGCTGCACATCAGTGGGGCCATGAGAACCCATCTCAGTACCGACAATCCTCATAACGGGGATGTCCATGTAGCTCTGGTGTCTCTCCTCAATAGATGCCCATCTATCCTCCATAGCAGACCATCTATTTAGAAGAGTCACCATGTTCTCGTGTGTCTAGCGACTTATGTCCTCCATGGAGTTTGCCACCCTCTCCATGGCGGCATGTTCATGCGCCGTTGCCTCAACAAAGGCAGTGCTCAGGTTGGAGATGGACTCCTCCATTCTCTGCACACTCAGTTACCCTGGATGCAAACCCTGTCAGAGACTCCTGCACTTGTTCCTGGAGTTCCAGCACCGCTCTCTTTCTGGATGGCCCCAGAGGCACAGTGTCTACATGCAGCTGAGCAGAGCTAGGAGCGTCCTGCGACCTCCGACGAGGATTCTCCACTGCTGTGGCTGTCTCCACCATCTGCTGATGCTCATTTGCGAGCTGTGATACACCAGGTGACAACACGACTATCTCGCGATGGCCCCGCTGAGGTGTGCGTCTCTGCGCTGGTGCTGGATGCACTGAGTCCTGGTGACGCTGCTCCCTCAGAGGCTCCAGGTTCCTCTGAGGAGTCGTCCGGCTCTTCCTCCTGGACAGTGGGGAGGGGGGCTCTCGATGGTCCTGTGCGAGAGTAAAGGCATGAGTTAGACATCTGATTTTTAGGTAGCAGACACATCCAATTGTGCAGATGATCCAAAGTCAATCTCTATGAACATCATATGCCATTGCAGTCAATCATGAAATATAAATGCGAGGGTTGAAAATCTATTCTGTCACCAGCTTCGTCTAGTGCGCCTGTCTCTTCGTCCCCCACTTCCAGCTCCTCGCCACCTCCCACGATCTCGTGAGCAGCCTCCTCAGCACTTGTCAATGTCACCAGGGATGGTGGGCCTCCTCCTGTCTTCGCTCTCTCCCTCTTATTGTGGGCTATCTTTTCCTGCAAGGAGGGACACAAGTGGAGTATCAGCGAGAGTAATGGAGTGACTGTGAAGAATCCATAACATTGAAGCTTAGAGGGAGACCAAGATGGAGTGAGGTTCCAAGAGGAAGCTGCCTCCCTGTGCGTTGTTAGTTGTTGTCATTGCATAACAGTGAGAGCGAGTGTGAAGGGTGCATAGTAGGATGGTGAAGTTATTCAGTACAGAGAAAGAGATGGATAGGTAAGGGTGCAAGGGAAGTAAGGGTAAGGTGGGATGTGAAGGAGCAGGCTTACAAAGCAGAGTGCTGGTGACGAGAAGAGAAGGGAAGCAGATTGAAGGCAAGTGTGATGTGATACTCACTTTTGATGATCGCAGAAGATCATTAAACCGTCTCCGGCACTGGACCCAGGTGCGTGAACATAAGGACCTAGCGCTGACCTCCTCAGCAATGTGTAGCCAGGCTGCCTTTGTTTGCCGAGGAGGCTTCCTCCGGCCATCGGGAGGGAACAGAATCTCCCTGTGCCCTCTTACCCCCTCCACAAGAGCATGGAGGGAGTCCTCATTAAACTGTGGAGCAGCCTTGGCTGTTGCAGCACTCATTGTAGCCTGGGCCCATTCAAACACAAGCAGAAACGAGAAATGAAAGGCTGAGGCTGCATGGGCCCCTTAAAACGTCATCAGAGGCGATTAACGGATACGATTCCACTCACTGGACCGGGCAGCGTGCACAACGGGACTTAATAGGCCACTTAAATTAAAATCTCAATTCGGGAGCGGCTGAAACCTGCAGCGGGATCGGACCCGCCCACCAGGCAACCCGACTCCAACCCGCCTCCTCTACTAAATTCGCGGCCTGTGTCTCAGTAAGGATTCTTCAATCTGATTGGTTAAGGAGGTACACAGTTGCTTACCCTGTTCACACAGGTCCCAAATCCCCTGTAGAGGGCGCCGCGCTGTTTTGGATTTCTAATCACTGCAAGTTCCAGTGCAAAAGCCCATAGAAAGTCTGTGGGCACGTGTAAGTATAATGAACGGCTTGCGACAGTCGCTCACCGTTGACCACACAATCCGGGCCACTGTAATTTATAACTGCAAAAGCAATTATTTCCTTCTATGGGAGCGAGGAAGGACAACGTAAACTGGTTTCTTTGTGTGCCCTTCGCTTACAATTGTACACATAATAAATATTTTAGATCGGACAGATGGGCCAAGCGCCAAAATGCAGAATCGCAGCAGTGGTGGATAAAGGTTCAACTTCCTGTGCCAACGAGTTTTTGATTTCATGGGTGTTGTGTGTAACAAGCAGAACAAGATGTCACTTCCCACAAGTGCTGTCCCCAGGCTGTTCTTGTACATCTCCCAGTGGCTGGTCCATGGTGGGACCAGGGGAGTCATGGCCTTCCAAAACAGCGTGGCGCCCTCTACAGGGGATGCGGGACCCGCGTGAACAGGGCAAGCAACAGTGTGTCTCCTTAACCAACCAGATTGAAGAATCCTTACTGAGACACAGGCCGCGACAGTTTGCGCTGTCCACCCACAAACTTAATGTGTGGTCAGAGGTGGAATAAAGAAAACAAAAACTTTAAAAAAAAAGTATCGTCCAGTAAGTGACACCATACAAAAAACAATTCTACGATTAATTAATCTTGCAACTATGAACATTTTATTAAACTAACATTCATTGCACATTGCTCCCAACCCAATCCGCATTCAGTTTATGGATATTTTGAGATGCGTTAAAATTACAGAAATACTTTCACATTACATTTTGTATATTTTATGAATTTCTTTCACTTGTCACCTAGAACAGCTATTGAAATCTTTAAAATTTACACAGCTTTTGCCAGCTAAAGGGAAAGATATGTTAATCAGGGTGCTTGGTTAACTTTATTATATAATAATCATTCGGGTCTCACTTTAATAATTCATCTCACACAATCAATCAGTTTGACCAGTTCTGAACATCATACCACTGCAGACAAACGAGACCTTTAGATGCAATATAGTTACAGAGAACTAGAACAATTTCTTCTAATGTAAACTGTTGAGGACATTAATATTTTTCCAGCTCAATGTGAACAATTGATCTTCAGCATTACAGGATGCAACTTCAAGATTTAAAAACCTTTCACATGTATAATGGCAAAGGAGGCAAACCGGTAGAATCAATGATCTGTTTGATGGAGAGATTCTCATCAGGGACTTTTTAAAAATCAAACACCAATTGTAATCTTTTTAATTTTATTCTGTTCTCAATTTCAGTGATTTTTAAAAGCAAGCAATAAGCAACACTGTGAAATCTCCACAGTATTAGAGTACAGGAATCCCGCCCCAACCGCGGGTTTGCCATATGCGGATTTCACGTATACACGGTTTCCTCTCTGCGACAATTTTTGCCAACCGCAGCAGTGAATTTCGCGTATCCGCGGTTTTAAATTTAGGAATAAGGTAAATAACATGATTTTTATGCTTTTTATATTCTTTTTTTTATTGTGT
This sequence comes from Squalus acanthias, assembly GCA_030390025.1. Taxonomy (NCBI): domain Eukaryota; kingdom Metazoa; phylum Chordata; class Chondrichthyes; order Squaliformes; family Squalidae; genus Squalus; species Squalus acanthias. The sequence goes on along the minus strand of CM059433.1, from coordinate 65,318,892 downwards.
TTATACATATTTATACTGAATTTGCCAACCGCTGTTTCACTAACCACGGGGGTTTACAGGGACGTATCCCCCGCGGTTGGGGAGGGATTACTGTATTACAGACACAAACTTTTTAACACTAAACTAACATTGCAAATATCCCTGGAGATATGAGAGTCTAACTTTTCTTTCAGTGTCTTGCTGCACTGTGCTGATTAGACAAGTTAAAGAAAAGCCTGGATGTTATTACAAATAATTTTAGTGATCTTGAGGAATACTCCAGGGAAGGCTCAAAATTTTTTGTGTGGTCTTATGCCGTGTATTTTCTGGTTCCTACTGTAAAGAAAGTTCATTTGGGTTGAGGTTTTCATACCCAGAAATGACTGTTCTACGTCAGTGCAGCTGCAATTAACAACTGGTTCTACGGAAATTCCTGTAGATAGACATCTATCTGGGTTGATAGCATTTTCCCCGTGCTCTTTGTTTAAAGAGAAATTTCTAGTAGTTTATGCCATGGAAACTGTTTTGTGGGGGGGGGGCAGAGTTCTGGTGAGGTGGGATTTCTGCCAACTATCTGTGCCAGCTGTCTGATTACCACCTGAAAATTGAGCAGATTGTGGACAATCCTGGTGGTTGTAAACTCAGTGAAAGACAATGGGCCAGATATTCCGACCCCCACGGGTGCGTACGATGTGTGTACGCACCCGCAGGGGCCTCAAGTGCCGGTTTCAGGCATGCTCTTGACAGATCATCCACCTGCCCGGGAGAAGGGCCTCCGCGGGCAGAGATTTCCGCTTTCTGCACAACTTCCGCCCGCTGAAAACCTTTAAAAATCTTACGCCTGGTAAAAGGCGTAAGGCCTGCTTTTACCAGCATAAGAGTTTAAAAAAATACTTTAAAAAAAGGGAAGTTTATTTTTAGCCCCATAAAAAACTTTAATTACTTTTTTCAAAAAATTAAATGTTTAAAATATTTAATTTAATGTAATTTTAACTAATTTTAAATAGGTGATTTTAATTTTTTTTTAATTTAATGTTTAACTGTGTTTTTTAAGTGATCCCCATTCATACTTTTGACAGATCTATGCGTGGAAACCTGTCAAAAGTGTGAATTGGGATTCCCTTTGATTGGTTCCCTATGGCCCACGTGATCCCAGGGAGGCTTGCGAACCGCATGCGCCCCTGGGATACCTGGGCCTCTGCACATTTTGTCGAGCAGAGGCCCAGGATCGGAAGTCTCAGGACCTACGGAACCAGCAGGTAAGTGCGTAGATTTTTTCCGATAGGAAGCCTCCGATCGGAAAATCCGGCCCAATACAAATCAAGGCAGTAACAGCCAAGGGTTTCATTTTATATTATATTAAGATGAATCTTTAGAATTCTCCAGCCCAGAGGGCTGTGGATGCTCAGTTGATGAGTATATTCACGACTGAGATCGATAGATTTTTGGGCATTAAGGGAATCAAGGGATATGGGGATAGGGCAGGAAAGTGGAGTTGATGTAGAAGATCAGCCATGATTTTATTGAATGGTGGAGCAGACTCAATGGGCCATATGGCCTACTCCTGCTCCTATGTCTTATGTTCTTAATCAATTTTACATCAAAGCAAACTAATGTGCGCGGTGTTTCATGTCGAGAATGCTACATGCATAAAGCCCACCCGTATAAAATAAGCTTTCCGTGTTGATGGGTTGAGTGCTGATCGGAAATCTGCATTTAAAAGGGAGTTACAATACTCTACTGGATTTTTGGAGCCTGCAGGATGATTTTTGTATGGGAATTTATTTAGGTTTTATTTATTCAACTGTAATTTTCTTGTGTTTGTGCCACAAGTTTTGGCACTGCCACTTTCAGCTGGACCATGGCTATCCCTAAGGAAAGACTTTTTTATTTGTTACTTGGGAAGGAAGGGGAGGAGCAAAGGACAGATGCCAGGCAGGGGAGGTTGCACCAGAAGTAGACAGTCCACACCCGCCCTTGCCCTAGAACCCCGATATACAGGCAGAGTGTACTTTTCCATTTAAAGTACAGCTGCAGGAGTTTCAAACCTACAGCAGCGCAGGAAATCCTGCCCGACAACCAGTCAGCTCCCAGCAAAAGGCATCCTTTACACCAGGAGCTCACTCGGACCAGAATATTAACACCATTACCTCTTGCTACCTTGGCAGAACTTGACTATTTTTTTTTACCTGTGTACTAGTGGTATGAAGTAGAAATTTAGCATTTGTACAGCTGGCCAGATCTTTAAAAGAAGAGAAGAAAAAGTTAGTTTTACAACTTTTAAAAAGGTAACAAGATTAGATTTTTAACTTGCATAACTGAAAACAAAATTATGTGGATGCCTTCTACTGTGGAAATTATCAGCATCAAAAATGATTATACAATATTATATAGAATTTACAGCACAGAAACAGGCCATTCGGCCCAACTGGTCTATGCCAGCGTTTATAGTCCACACGAGCCTCTACTTCATCTAACCCCATCAGCATATCCTTCGAATCCTTTCGCCCTCATGCTTATCTAGCTTCCCCTTAAATGCATCTATGGTATTCACCTCAACTACTTCTTGTGGTAATGAGTTCCATATTCTAACCACTCTTTGGGTAAAGAGGTTTCTCCGGAATTCGCTATTGCATTTATTGCTCACTATCTTATATTTATGGCCCCTAGTTTTGGTCTCCCCCATAACTGGAAATATCTCCTCTATGTCTACCCTATCAAACCCCTTCATAATTTTAAAGGCCTCTATTAGGTCATCCCTCAACCTTCTCTTTTCTAGAGAAAAGAACCCAGCCTGTTCAGCCTTTCCTGATGAGTGTAACCTCTCAGTTCTAGTATCTTCCTTGTAAATCGTTTTTGCACCTCCAAAGCATTTTTATAATTTGGTGGCCTAACCAAGATACAAGTTCAACATAACTTTTCTGCTTTTCAATTCTATTCCTCTAGAAATGAACCCCATGCATGACTGTATGATTATACAATATTTTGCCTCAACAGTAATAATTTCACAGTAGAGATATGCGAGTTGACCATCTTAACAGTATGAACAGCCTTACAATTGGATTTTATTGGAAAATATATATTTAGATGTAGTAATGAGTTTCAATTCTATACTGGGCTTGGGTTTATAAGCGTAAAATTGCCTTAATTTGGCACCAATTGACAGTCTCACTCAAAAGTCCACAGGATGGCTTGTGTGGAAAATGGACAAATGTCAGACAGATGCAATGGGCTGGTGCTGTACTGATGGAGCAGAGGTACATTGTCTGGGTAGAGTAATTTGTTCTGTGTCTACCCTCATACACCTACTCTGGGAGTGTTTGATGTTAACAATGGATTGCTAGGTACAAAACAAAAATGAAAGAAACAATGGTAACTCAGGGTTGTGTTACGGCCAGAGGAGGGCGTGATTCCATCACACTGATTTGCCGATGTCAGCTAATGGCCGCCAACCCAACAAAAATTGTCACCTAAAAACAGTCCAAGTCCAGTTTTAAACAAAGTATGGCATAGATCAAAGCACTGGGCAGGGCCTCCTCTACAGCTGTACACATATTATCTGCAAAATAAGTTATGATTTAGATGAAGATTTCTGAAAAAAGTAGGATCTTCTCCATTTATTTTCAATACCTGCATTATATATTGAGGCTTTTCATACTGTAAAGGAGACAGCATAATAAAATGACATGCATGACAACATAATTGTATCAACATTTTTCTCAAACTTCAGTAAAAGAAGAGAATATTAACAGTTCAATAATGTTCTATAGCTTTGAAAAAAACTTGGCTTCAGCCTGTACAAGACTGGGAAATAAACATAGCTGTAATATTTTAAGGAGATATAAAGAAGGAATAAAGAGGAACCTTATAAATTAAGGAAAATATTAGTCATATAAAGGATAGTTTTCGTCAATGGTGGTGCTCAGACAGAGTCTGTCTGGATCTCGGATCTGTTACCAAACTAGGAGTACATTATAGACCACCGACAAGCGGGAAAGAATTGAGGATGAGGTCTGTACGCAATTTACTGAGGTTTGCAGTGGTAACAGTATTATAATGGGAGACTTTAATATCATAACATAGACTGGAAGAAGATACATGATGTGGTCAAAATGGAAAGGGGTTCTTCGAATGCATCCAGGACAGGTTCCTTAATCACCAGACTGCATGTCCACCAAGGAAAGATGCAGTGTTAGATCTGGTTCTGGGAAATGGAGGAGGACAAGTAAGTAACCTGTAGATAGGCGAATACTTGGGAAATAATGGCCATCACCTAATGAAATTCATGTTAAAAATAAAAATAAACAAAAGAAACAATAAAGGTGTTGAACTGGAACTGAGCTAATTTCAGTTGGATGAAAGGTGACCAGATGAAACAAAAACAGAAAACGCAGGAAACGCTCAGCAGGTCAGGCTGTATCTATCGAGAGAACGCAAGTCAACCTTTCTGGTGCTGAACCCTTCAACAACAACTACTCATATTTATGCAGCACCTTTAACGTAGTAAAACGTCCCACAGCGCTTCACAGGAGCGTTGTCAAACAAAATTTGACACCGAGCCACATAAGGAGATATTGGGGCAGATGACCAAAAGCTTGGTCAAATAGGTAGGTTTTAAGGAGTGTCTTAAAGGAGGAAAGAGAGGTCGAGAGATTTAGGGAGGGAATTCCAGAGCTTAGGGCCTTGGCAGCTGAAGGCACAGCCGCCAATGGTGGAGCGATTAAACTCAGGGATGCGCAACAGGCCAGAATTGGAGGTGCGCAGATATCTCCGAGAGCTGTAGGAGATTACAGAGATAGGGAGGGGCGAGGCCACGGATGGATTTGAAAACAAGGATGAGAATTTTAAAATTGAAGCATTGCTTAACCGGGAGCCAATGTAGGTCAGCAAGCACAGGGATGATTGGTGAATGGGACTTGGTGCGAGTTAGGACACAGGCAACAGAGATTTGGATGACCTCACGTTTATGGAGGGTAGAATGTGGGAGGCCAGCCAGGAGTGCGTTGGTATAGTCAAGTCTAGTGGTAACAAAGGCATGGATGGGGATTTCAGCAGCAGATGAGCTGAGGCAGGGGCGGAGTCGGGTTATGTTATGGAGATGGAAACAGGCGGTCTTAGAGATGGCGCGAATGTAGTCGGAAGCTCATCTTGGGGTCAAATATGACACCAAAGTTACGAACAGTCTGGTTCAGCCTCAGACAGTTGCCAGGGAGAGGGGTAGTGTCGGTGGCTAGGGAACGGAGTTTGTGGTGGGGATTGAAAACAATGCCTTCGGTCTTCCGAATATTTAGTTGGAGGAAATGTCTGCTCATCCAGTACTGCATGTCGGACAAGCAGTCTGACAATTTAGAGACAGTGGAGGGGTCGAGAGAGGGGATGATGAGATAGAGCTGGGTGCCATCATGTGGAACATGTGGAAACTGACGCTTGTTTTCGGATGTTGCTGAGGGGCAGCATGTAGATGTAGAAGGGGGCCAAGGATAGATCCTTCTTCAAAACAAAGATATTACAGGAGATTTAGGCTTGCTATCAAGGCATCTTTCTATGGTTAGGCTGATGTTTACGGCTGGGAAATTTTTGTTACGACACATATTGGACACGAGTATCTGTTATTATGGCTAGATGCAGAGGTTAAAAAGAACCTCCATGCTTAGCACTCTAAGTCCAGAATCACTCAGATACTTGATGATCTACTCTGAGCCGCTTTTCTTTTTATAATTTCCAAGTGGGATTGAAATTCCAGATTGAAGAATGAAAAGGCAGTGACTGAGGCTGGCACTGTTGTGAGCTACATTGCTGAGCTGACAATATCACCGCTTAAATACTCTAGAGAATAATATAAATGGATGCTATTACTTACAAAGTAGTTTGATTTCAATGTACTTTTATAATCCTGGAAAAAGAGAAAAAATTAATATAGTCCAAGTCTTTTGATAAGATTGCAGATTAAATCTTAGTTACTATAACTCAATCATTAAATTGTGCAAACCTTTGGGTATAGTCATAAAAGACAAACATATAAATAAAAGTCTTTAAATTGTACACTTGAGACACATATGAAATGAAAGCAAAAATACATTTAGTTGAACGTTAATGCTAACTTAGGATCTCTCTTAACAAGTGGAATATAAGTTGCTGTCAGAAAATTCATTAACCGTACACGTACACACTTGTGTTACGAAAATCTATGAGAATGAGCAGTAACAATTGGTCTTTGAACTGCTGTGTCAGCCGTGGGTTAGTGGAAGCACTCTCAGTCATGGGTTCATGCCCCACTCCAGAGACTTGAGCACATAATCTAGGCTGAAATTTCAGTGCAGTACGGAGGGAATGTTGCACTGTTGGAGGTGCCGTCATGCTGTAATTGCACTCTTATTCCCCCACTTCTAACCCTGCTTCACCTGAACAATACTCCCGATGGACGATCAACTAGTACATTATTAAAAGTCTTTTATGTGCAGACATCCTGTTGTCAAGAGATTGAAATCGCCTATGTAAACATTTATTATAGAAATTTCCAATGCAAACATTTAGCCGTCACCCTGTAGTTGCAGGCTTCCCCGTTCCCATCTCCCGTGTTCTTTGGCCTCCGCAGCCTCTGGCTCTGTTCCTTGGCTCACTCCGCAGCCTCTGGCCCGGTTCCTTGGCTCACTCCGCAGCCTCTGGCCCTGTTCCTTGGCTCACTCCGCAGCCTCTGGCCCTGTTCCTTGGCTCACTCCGCAGCCTCTGGCCCTGTTCCTTGGCTCACTCCGCAGCCTCTGGCCCTGTTCCTTGGCTCACTCCGCAGCCTCTGGCCCTGTTCCTTGGCTCACTCCGCAGCCTCTGGCCCGGTTCCTTGGCTCACTCCGCAGCCTCTGGCCCGGTTCCTTGGCTCACTCCGCAGCCTCTGGTACCAGGCTACCTATGTCTCCCCTCCCTCCCATTTTATCATGTTCAGCTTTGTCCTGTGTAATATTCAGCCATTTGCAACCACCTTCTGTGCCCTGCGATCTCTTGGTCATCTCTTCCACCAGTCGTGGCCTTCTCCTGTGCACCACTGAGCCGTTCACAGCCCCTTCGGCCCTGCAATTTCTCAGTCAATCTTCTCCTTTCACCATATTGCATTCTCCTCCAGCTTCATCATTTTCAGTGGTACGAGGCCTTTTTCTTCCTTACCCTCTTACTATTTCATTTTTTAAATTTTAAAACCCCTTGCCTTTCCCCTTCATCTATCCATTTCCTTCCCCAAGTACTTTTTATTAAAATGAAGCACAGAACACAAAAACATATCAGGGAACACCGACACACAAAAAGTGATAAAATACAGACAAAAACAAATTAATCACCCACATTTTCCTTTTAATTTAGGAAGCTAGCACAACGGATAAGTCCACACCTGACAATGACTAACACTTGATGACCTGTCAAGAGATATGCTTTGAGTATTGCTGAAAGGAATTCGACCTCATCCCTACCTTCCTCTATAGACAATCTAACAAAGGTCAGTGACTACTGACGTGAAAGAAGGGCTCAAATGTAATGCGATATCAGAAGATAGCATGAGCACTGGGAAGCACGTAGAAGAGGCATTGGACAATGATGTTTGGCAAAAATATTAAAACCAGGAGCTGGCATTGACCAGAAGCATAGGATATGTCAACCAGAACTGCATCAATCAGAAAATGGAAGTACTGCTAATGCAGACGTACAAAATTATAATGATTTTTAAACTGCATGGATTTTTTAAAAAGACTATCACCATAAACAACCTTTTATTCTTGGTATGTAAAGGTGACAAGTTGTGGACAATGAAAGAAAAATACTAGGGATTTGGTTCACAGTGGGTTTTTACACACAACAGACTGAAGGAAAATCACCTAACCAAAAATAGCAGCAAATGGCATCAATTTCTTAGAAACAGCATTCCTAGTTGACTTTGCTCCTGTGAGATGATGGCAACATGTTGTTTGTTTGTGGAGCTTGAACAAATCATAGAATCATACAGCACAGAAGGAGGCAATTTGTTCCATCGTGCCTGTGCCAGCTCTTTGAAAGAGCGATCCAATTAGTCCCATTCCCCTGGCTCTTCCCCATAGCAAATTTTTCCTTATCAAGTATATATCCAATTCCCTTTTGAAATGAAAAATGAATTTTGCCTTAGATATATCTATAATTAAATTATACCTGCACACACTTCCCACCAACTTTATTCATTCCAAATTCTTATGTTCACATTTATAATGGAAAGTATCTTATAAATTCTACTTAATCAGCTACCATGAGTCTGGTTGTGGAGATGCATTGAATGTTACATGGTACAACACGGCCATTGTTATAAAACAACGTATCCTCCAACTCACTATGAACAATGCCATGGAGCATCTGCTAGTATTAAAAAGACAAGCTCCTCAGTTTAAGTGCAACACTGTGTTTTGAGACGGCTTATCTTTTAGCACCAAATTAGCTGACTGACTACCCAAGATATTCTGTCCAGCCTGCCAACAAATTGCAGCTTGCTAACCTAAAAGACATAGAAAAACAGGCACATACAAGACAAGTAAAGACCTCTTCGACCCAGCTGGTCGCTCCAGAATTCTAAAACAGAATACACAATCACTACTTATATCCTTCAATTGATTTTCTCACCAAATATTTGTCCAGTTCCCTCTTAAAATTGCAGTGTCTCAGTTAATGACATTTACAGGACACTAAAATGAAACACAAAGTGATGGACTCCGATAAATAAAAGGTGTTACAAAAAGGAGGTAAAATGTAACTAACAAGAAGCCAGGGCTGCTGATTCACTGAACTGCCATTGTTGGCCATAAAATCTTCATAAACGCTCTCAGACTCTAAATGTGGCAGCAATCTATATTTACATACCATCACCTAGATGGATTTCAGATCAAAGGTAAAATACTGGAACAATTTATGGAAGTGCACAAAATGCATCATTCCATGGAGGACCAACAATCTTGCAACTGAAATTTCCAAACATGGTGATGAAACTCAAGAGAATGCAGGAATAATATGTAGACTGGGCTCAGTCTGTTACTTGTGTCCCTAACTGAAATTTTATTCTTTTCGTCTGTGTCGCATTAAAATTTTCTTGGTTCCAAAACTGGTACGCTAGCCACAGCGACACACTTGAGAGTCCCAATTTCTCCATTTAGTACCGACTGGTAATGGCCTGATAAATCCCGTTCCTGAATCTTTACCTCATTTACTGCAAATTCAGAAAAGGAAATGCAATTAAAGATTCACGTAGGAAAGCTGTAACAACACTGTGCCATCCATACAACACTTCCACATACATGCAGCAATGGTCTTAACTTAGACCTGTAACAAGCAAACCAATTAGGATTGCAAAGCTAACTGGCAGTAACAAGGCCATGTAAAATACATAGCGGCATTTCCGAGAGGGCTCAGTAGGTTCATGTCCTCTATAAAAAGTGGCAAGTTATAGACAGTTATTTAAAACAATAAAGGAAAGAATTGCTTTTTTGTTTTATTTATTTTGTGTCAGTGTATTTCTCCCTCTTCCTCTGCCTGCTTAACTGTCTTTCTTACCTATTTGCTGTTATGTATTACCCTAATTTTTCCCCCCTCCGCCTTTCAGATTAGACATTGAACCTCTTCAGGTGGATGTAAAAGATCCCGTGGCACTTTTTCGAAGAAGAGCAGGGAGTTCTCCTGGTGTCCTGGCCAACATGCATCCATCAACCGACATCACCAAAAACAGGCTCATCAGCCATTAAAATCCCATTGGTGTTTGAGACTATGCTGTGTGTCAATTGACTGCCACATCTGCCTACAGTGACTACACTTCAAAACTTAATTCATTGACTGGGAAGCATTTTGGGACATTGAGGATGTAAAAGGCGCTATATAAATACAAATCGTTTTCACTTTTTTTCTGATTTCACTTGCGTGAACAAAAACAGCTTACGATAATCAGTGGTAACCAGACCGAAAAGAAAAACACTGAGCAGTAGACAGATCAAGTTTCACTCACCGGGGTAAAGTTTTGTCTCCAGCTCTACGATTTTCCATTCATTTATCTTACTATGAACCAAAATTTTTAATAAAAACCTGTAAAGATTCCCTGATAAGAGTAATGGGTGAAAGCACTGCCTAGCTGCAGCACAAACCCACACAGACCAGGGTATCCCGTGTTTGGCTCAGTCTTTTCCGACTCAGTTAATTTCAAACCAAGAGATTCTGCTTCCCTGGACTAAAGACGAGAAAAAGCAGCTAGGGTTCCTAACTCCTGATATTATCCAGTGAACACCCTGCTGGAAAGCGCACGTGTGGATATCAAGTGAAGATAGTTCCAGCTCGGCTGTGATATCCTCCACAGTCACAAAGCCTCCCTCCACTCTCTGTCGAAACCAACACCTGAAAGGAAACCAGTTGGCCAAGGTACTGTGTGTTGCCATTACCCATGGAACCGTAACCAAACCCAAGTTGCTGCTTCTGCCAGAGGTGGACAGAAAATCAGAAGCCGAAAAGAAATATCCAGCAGCATTTACACATGCATTCTGCTCTACTCATCACAGTGGTTTTCTATTCAGAAAATTAAATGAAATATATAGAAGCATTTGAAACTTTTAAAATACTTGCCACCAATTTTGATCAGCTCTGTCTTGCAAGATTGGAATGCTTCCTGCTCTCCAAATTTTACATTCTTCAGATATTATCCATTTCTACACAACTGTGGTAATATTTTGCACTTGTATTCATTGCACATTTTACAAGAAACAAAGTGACCCACGCGTCTTGAAATAGCACCAAATGCAATCTTTGTATTTTGTTTTAAAGAGGGCAGGTACAAAACAGCAATATAAAAAGCATGTAATTGCAGAATTGTGTAAAATTGTATAAAAATCTCTTCAAAAAAATTTAATATAGAAAGGAAGAACTTTTGATTGATGTTCGCATCCTGAATACGTAATGTACTATATTTCTTCATTGTTATTTTTACACAGGCATAAAAGTAACACACAAGAATGTGTTAAACTCTTGTACGTGAAGTTTGTCAGGTGGAAGTTCTATCCCGTCATTGCCTATCTTTAACACAAACACATAGCCTACAAATTCTACTTTTCAGTCCGCAGTAGTTTCTTCTGTTGTTTATAGGTTATATATCCAGTATTATCAGTATTTCGATGATGAGGGTATGGGGGAGAATCTGTCAAACAGAAACTGATGCTTTAGTTTAATGACAGTTATACACAACTGCAAACAAAACTGTAACTTCTATAACATGAAGAATAACTGTAAAAGGAAAACTAAAGATGTCTCCAGAAGCTAATGTGAACGGGCTTTCAGGGTGTCCACAGCTGCTTCTAAGATGATACTGGGAGTTAATTTTGAATCAAAACACAAGCCAAGCTGAAAGTGTGTGATCATAAAAGGCAACTCTTAAGATATGCTTTCTATAATGTTGCAAGTACAGTCTTCACTGACAATCAATCCCAACAGAATAGTCCCATATCTGTACTGAATGAGTTATGCCCACAGGAACCAAAGTATCAAATTACGTTATCAGCTCAAGGATAAAGTCCTTTATAGACTGCCAGATAATCTCCGGTTTGGGATATTTATCTGCCTCCTATGCTGCCCATAGACCTTGCAGGCTAACTGAGACAATTATTCACCCTTCGTGAGGAGTCCAGTGTTTCTCTCTGAAATCGATACTGATGCCGTCAAATTTCCATCTAAAGTAGTCTGTCCTTTCCTGAAAAAATAAACCAATATAAAGCTTTTTCCCTCTCGCTTTAGAACTGTAATCATTAGGATCAGATCCAAAGGTGCTTGAATCCTTGAACTGTTTCAGTAATTAAATAGCAAAATCTACTCAAAGTCAGCAAAGAGTAACACTGATTTGCCTCGTCAATAAATGTCACAGCATGAACATTAAGCATTGCTCACCATGACTGTCACAATTGCCTGGCAACTTTCCAATGCTGGTATGTCAAAGTAATGTTTTGGAGATTTATGGGGAACAAATTCTCTGATGTACATTGTTGTTAAGAAAAAATCTGTTAATATTAATTACTTTTTCTTTTCATTCACCCCAAAAAAATTAACAAATTTCAAAAACTGCATCCAAAACCCGTAGATATCTGCTAAGAGCAGCCAGAATTGACAGTGCTTTGAAGAGATTGACAGTGCTTTGAAGAGTTGTTAACTAATTAAACCAAATCAGTTATAATAATATGGACACACTGGGGGGGGGGGGGGGTAATTTTTAAATATGCTGAGGCTAAAGAACTGGGCGTAGTGGATCGGCTATTTATTATACACCTCGCCTGATTTTTCTTTCCATTGACTTCAACGTGTCAATGGGCAGGGTGTATCGCGGGCAGTCAATCTGGTAACGCCGGCTTTCTGTTACTGCCAAAGTTGAAAGTTACCCTCCTCCCGCCGCCGCCGGCTCAGATTTCAGAGTAAATGAGGCTAAATAGGCATTCTTATTTTTCTAATTTACTACACATCTCGATTTCCATCTTATTGAGAAAGATGCTCTTATATATGAAAGATAGCCAAGCAGAGGCATGAGGTAGTATTTGCAAGATAGATAACAATAATGATGAGCTAGTGGTACTTTCAATCTAAATTACTCCCCCAGAGAGACTCTAAATTGAGCATATTAAAATTTCCAGCCCTGATGAAATTAACCATTTTGTCAGTCAAAAATTACTCCACTGAAAACTTATCATGTTGGGTCTCCTGGCTGGTAAAGATATTCTCAGACAACATACCCAATGGTTCCTTCCGGTTTGTGCTGTTCAAATTCAATTAATAAGTTCAACAGCAGCCAGGAGCCTGTTTCTTAGCAGGGCTGTAAAATCAATCACAAATGACATTCTGTGTCTGTGACCATGGTGCACTATCCCTCCTCGTCCTCTTCAATCTCTCTCTCTGTAGCCTTTGACACGGTCGACCACAACATCTCCTCTGTCGTCCAGCCGAGTCGGACTGCCCTTGCTTGGTTCCACTCTTGCCTATATGCACATAGCCAAAGCATCTCCAGCATTGGCTTTTCTTCCCGCCCCCACACTGTTACCTCTGGGGTCCCACTCTTCCTTCTCATTTACAAACTGCCCTTGGCGACATCATCCAAAGACAGTTTCCACATAGAAGCTGATGATACCCAGCTCTACCTCTCCACTGCCTCTGTGTTTTCAACTTGCTTGTAGGACATCTAGTGCTGGATGAGCCGTAATTTTCCTCCAATTAAACATTGGGAACATCTTCTTGCGCACCCGCCACAAACTCCATACTCTCCCCACTGATTCCAGCCCCCTCCCAGTCGGTCTCGGGTTGATGGAGTGCGATGGAATACTCTCCACTTGCCTGGATGAGTGCAGCTCCAACAACACTCAAGAAGCTCGACACCATCCAGGACAAAGCAGCTCGCTTGATTGGCACCCCATCCACCACCTTAAACATTCGCTCCCTCCACCACCGGCGTACCGTGGCTGCAGTGTGTACCATCTACAAGATGCACTGCAGCAACTCACCAAGGCTTCTTCGGCAGAACCTCCCAAACCCGCGACCTCTTCCACCTAGAAGGACAAGGGCAGCAGGCGCATGGGAACACCACCACCTCCAAGTTCCCCTCCAAGTCACACACCATCACCAAGCCATTCCTTCATCGTCACTGGGTCAAAATCCTGGAACTCCCTCCCTAACAGCACTATGGGAGTACCATCACCACACGGACTGCAGCGGTTTAAGGCGGCGGCTCACCACCACCTTCTCAAGGGCAATTAGGGATGGGCAATAAATGCTGGCCTTGCCAGCGATGCCCACATCCCATGAACGAATAAAAAAAAGCTGACAGTTTACAGCCTCAATCTCCTATTTTAACCCAAGCTGAGCTTCCAACTCCACATCCTCTCCATCACAAAGATGGCCTACTTTTATCTCCATAACATCACCCGTCTCCACTCCTGCCTGAGCCATCTTCTACCGAAACTCTCATCCATGCCTTTGTCGCCTCCAGTCTTGACTATTCCAATGCTCTCCTGACTGGCCTCCCATCCTCCATAAACCTCAGCTCATCCAAACTCTGCTGCCCGTATCCCAATCTGCACCAAGTCCTGTTTACCCATAACCCCAGTGCTCGCTGACCTACACTGGTCCCCCCACCCCGGCCCCCAACGCCCGTGTTTATTACAAACAAGAAAAAAATCTCATTTTTCTTCAGTATAAAAATTATTAAAAATTATGTTAATGCAAGGCTTTCAAATCCATGATTTGTGAGAATGTGATTTTCATTAGTGCTAATGGAAAATTAACAGGAAACCATGATGTCACAACAATCCTTTAGCACTTCTCAAGCAGCTAACAAGCTACTTAACCATGATAAATATTGAAACGTTCAATAATCTGGCTGTGAAATATACAACCTGGAGCTCATCAATTTGCTCGGCAGTAACCAACATTCAGTATAAGGACACATCCACAACTAACACGGACACACTAGGGGCAAACCACATACAATGGCAAAGCACAACTTAAAATTAATTTCATTTATTTTCTTGCTTATTTTCTGCACCTATTTTCTCCCCTCCCCTCAAGTACTCCCTCACTGGGGAATGGTTTCATGAGAGGCAGTCACCTTCAGTGGTTTGACGAAGAGACCCTCATGCTTCTCTGCCTGCAGTGGCCGGTCTACTGCTGGTTCTTGCTGAAGTATATGAAGCAAGGTATGTGGCAATACTTAATGGACAGTACAGGAGAGTGGCTGGCTCCTGAGGTGTACGCTTTGGGTCCTTGAAAGGTTCCTATGGCATAGGTGGCCTTTACTGCCACTGGTAGTGCATGGCAGGTGGTTGATTTCCCCTGTAGGTCTTGGTGGACAATGTGGCATACCTTAATCCTCAGTGAGCCTGATCCTCCAGATGACCAATTAGACTCTGCTCTACATCCACTGCCTAGTGTGGTGCCTATTACAAGTCATGCACCTCCTATGCTCTCCACCAAGGCTCTCAGGCAGGAAATTCTTGTTACTACTCAGTTCTCTCACTGTTTTGGCGATTTAAAATATTCCTCTTTGTTCAGTAACTCCAGGTCTGACCTGGAATAAATTATGTGCTACATGAGTTCATCATTAATGGTTCTTTAAACAAATTCCAAACTTGCAAAATTTTTCTTTTTATTTAATCCTTTTCATGCCTTTTTTTGAGGTAAGAAACACTAAGAGCAGCACTAAACAGGGACAATTTGCTCCTTGGTGTCTTCTCCCAACATACCATTGCTCTTTATTCATGCATTCTCTGTAACCAAACACAACCAAAACTGGTTCCAGAATAAAGCAATTGTTATTGCAATTGCGTCTTGCTGTAACATACTGCGTACGCAACAAGTAAACTGCGTCACCCGACCAAACCTCATGCTGAAAAGCTAGACTCAGAGGCTTTTAAAAAGAAAGGAGGCCAGTAAGGAGGAGAAAAGAGGCAGCATGTTTTTACAATATCCATCAGGCAACACGAACTGCACCATGTAATATACATGGAAACCTTCAAATTGAATAATCCTCGAGACTGGACTATCTGTATACTTATTCAAGTTTTTTGAATGAGTATTGCTAGGAGTCACCCATGGCTCAGTGGTAGCACACTCTGGAGTCAGCTCTCCAACGCCTATTTAGTATTAAAGAATTTCCAAATCCAGCCCAAGCAGACAAAAAATGGCTCCAAAATTCCCCAGAAGCCAAAAACGACTAACCATTGACTTACTTTAATGAGGTGGGTAACCCTTTAAATATCACTGCTTCAGCCTGCTTCCTGAATGTTCGCACTACATTTTTATGGGCGGGCTTAAGAATTATTGAATCAAATGCTTTAAGTCAGCAATTTCCGAAAAGGGTCCTAATACAAGCGCAGGACCCCTATTTAAATATTTTCATGAGCCCAACATTCAATTCAGGCAGCCGCCAGGGACACCTAAGGAGTAGCATGATCAATATGGTCGAAACCGCATTTTGTGCGGACTTCCGGTGCGGGTCACCCCACCGTAAAATTTGCCTGTGGAACGTCAATTTAGCGCCCGAAAGCCGGGCATAACGCAATCAGATTTCAACACCAAAGACCAGAAAGGTCCCATGTTTGATGCTTGGTCTGAGTTATGTTAGAAGTTGGGGTGCTAGAATCGGTTTCATCATCTATTGACTTGGGAAAAGAGAAAAAAAAGTTTATCAGCTAGAATGCCCCCTCTCCGTTCACCTCTTGGAAACTGCTGGAAAACATCCCGTTAACTGGGTTCGTACATGCAGTATGGTCACTTGGGTGAAGCTTCTGGCCTCTGCAGAACCATTCGCAGCATGAGCCTGTGTGCTCAGAACTGGAAGGGAGGAAAGCGAATAAAATTTTAAAGTGGGGAAAAAAAAAAAAAAGTTACTACCATGGCATACCGCTTCTTATAAATGCATGAATGGAACATATGTACATACTGGGAATAATCATTTTATACAGGGCTGGTTGCCTGTGAAGGGAAGACACTAATTCAAATCTGGTAAAGCGTCAAGTTAAATTTATGTTGATATATACAAAAAGTGAACAGAAATCTTTCTGGCAGATTATGGGAAGCGTGATTTAACAATTATTTCAAAAGTCTGCTTTGCAAAACACATGTTTCAGTTAATAATGTATTTAGCATTTTGTCATTGAACTAAGGCGTAAAATAGAAATCAGAATGTATGCCAGGTTTCAATAATCTATAAAAGTTGGTTAGTAAATAGTTGAACAGTTTGCTATCGAGCCCATTCCTTTTTAATGATGTCAGCTTCCTGACTGCACACAATATATTTAACAGCTAACCCATTAATCATCCTGTAAATTATCAGATGAACATTAACATGCCACAGGAAAATAATGAAATAGCTGCAAGACTGACCTATGTCAAATTAATATAATACATGGCTTAGCTAACTTCAGGTAATAGTGCAGCAGAATTAGTATGCCTCCCTCTGATCTAATGCAAATATGGTTTCCAGGCATGCAATCTCTCAGATGTACAATACTAGGTGTGATAAGTTGCTTTTACATAACTTACATTGATGATTTCATCTAATGTTGAAAAAAATCTTCATTCATAAAAGCTACGGTAAACGAGGAGGTGGTCGGGAGACTTGATGAGATAAAAATAGATAAAGAGGTACTAGAAAGGCTTGCAGTACTTAAAGTGAATAAGTCACCCAGTCCGGATGGAATACATCCTAGGTTGCTGAGGGAAGTAAGGGTTTAAATTGCAGAGGTGCTGGCCACAATCTTCCAATCCTCATTAGATACGGGGGTGGTGCCAAAGGACTGGAGGATTGCAAATGTTACACTCCTGTTTAAAAAAGGGGAGAAGGATAAACCTGGCCAGTCAGTTTAACGTCAGTGGCGGGGAAGCTTTTAGAAACAATAATCAGAGAAAATTAACAGCCACTTGGACAAGCATGGACTAATAAAGGAGAGCCAGCACGGATTTGTTAAGTGCAAAACGTGTTTGACTCACTTGATTGAGTTTTTTGATGAGGTAAGAGAGAGGGTGGATATGGCCAGTGCAGTTAATGTTGTGAATATGGACTTTCAAAAGGCGTCTGATAAAGTACCACATATTAGGCTGGTTAGCAAAACTGAAGCCCATGGGATAAAAGGGGCAGTAGCAGCATGGATACAAAATTGGCGAAGGGATAGAAAAGAGAGAGTCAGGTGAATGGCTGTTTTTCAGACTGGAGGGAGATATACAGGGTTCAGTACTGGGACCACTGCTGTTTATGATGTACATTAATGACTCGGTCTTGGGGGGACAGGGCACAATTTTAAAATTTGCAGATGACACGAAACTTGGAAGTGTAGTAACAGTGAGGAAGATAGTAATAGACTTCAAGGAGGTCATAGACAGGCTGGTGGAATGGACAGACACATGGCAAATGAAATTCAATGCAGAAAAGTGTGAGGTGATACATTTTGGTAGGAAGAATGAGGAGAGACAATAAAAGCTAAATGGTACAATTTTAAATGAACAGTGAGACCTGGGGGCGTTTGTTCACAAATCTTTGTAGGTTAACAAAGCAGTTAATAAAGCATATGGGATCCTGGGCTTTATAAATAGAGACACACACGATCAAAAGAATTGTGGAAGTCATGACCACGAATTTACGATATACACTCCCAGAAGGCAAGGCTCCATGCAAGGAGTACAAAGTCAAAAAATTACCCCTCTATAACTAGTGAGAAAAGGAATTAAATAGTATTCCATTTTTAAAGAAAATGTTTTTGTAGAAGTATTTTGGTGTGCTGGGTCAGAGTTTACAGGTGGCCTGAAAGAAGTAAAAATAAACTCGACTGTTCTTAATCAAATGTACATAAAACTATCATAGAATGATACAGCACAGAAGGAGGTTCTTTGAAAGAGCTATGCACTCTTAGTCCCATTCCCCTGCTCTTTCCCCATAGACCTGCAATTTTTTCCCCTTCAAGTATTTATCCAATTCCCTTTTGAAAGTTACTATTGAATTTGCTTCCACCAAGCTTTCAGGCAGTACATTCCTGATCATCATAACTTGCTGAAAAATAAATTCTCATCTCCCCTCTGGTTCTTTAACTTTTTTTTGTTTTGATACACCGGCAAATTCTTTAGAAGATACTAATTTTTTTTTTTTTAGAAAGTATTTTCTTTTTTGCATCTTTCATGTACAACATGCAGTCTCCATGGTTATCGCCCTCAGCATTCCATCCACATTCCACTGGTGCTGACTTTCAATCCTAGGTGTGTCATCGCTCACCCTCTATGACACTTCTCCACAGCCTCTTTGTTCTAGCTGTTTATAGATCCTGTAACATTACCAGAGTGTGACTTGGGAGTCTATTACTGATTAATTTCCTTTAATATTTTTGAGTTATTTTTATACGACACCTATGACATCACTCAGGCATGTCCCAAAGCACTTCACATAGCAATGAGCAAGTCAACCCTTTGTACTTTTGGCAATACAATACCTTGACTAAGTCGGCCTGCACTGTTCCAAGTTACTGCCGATGATTCACCAGACAGACTGACTCACTAATGAGACCTGGTGAGGTAGACCGGTCATCGGAGGCCAGATCATTTCTCACTCGGCTTTTTATGATCCTAAAGGCCATTGTTCTAACAGATAGGGTGGTTTTAATTGGACAAGCAGCAGAAAGCATAATGTTGATCTAAAGTGATAAATTGTAGCACACTCTTGGTCACTTGGAGGTCCCCAAGCCGGGGCCCTGCTAACCTGCACCTAAGCTCTCTGCACTCCATGTCTAGCCTCCCAACCCCATTATATGCTATTAAAGTGTACTTGGCGTTTAGAATGTTCATCCACTGTGGTCTAGACACTGCAGAAAATTAAATTACTTGGCAACTCTGAACAGATATCATTCTGCAATCCATGATCCGTGCTGGATCTACACCGAGGAAGCAAAGGAAAATTGGAGAGCGGCATCATAGAGAAGTATACCACCTATCCTGGTTAGATTTGTTATGTACTTGGAACCAGATCTTCATGCAGCACACCAATTTAAAAAAATCATACTGTAGCTTTTTAAAGATTTGAGTAATGTAAATGCTACTCACCGTCTGCATCTTTAACCATACTTCCTCTCGTGAAAGCCCACCCAGGAATCCAGTTATTACAAGGAAACAGGCCAAGAAACAAGGAGCAAGTGCAAACTAAGAAGAAAGAAAATATCAGATACTTTATTCCTTCTTCCTGCAATTTCCCAAAGTGACTTGACAAGTACAAGTGCCATGTCAGAATGTTGACCTTTATAAACACAAAAACGTACATGTTTGACCCGAGAATCACAGGAGTGTAGAACTGGGTAGCTTTTGTGTAAGTGGCTAAAGCAGTCAAGAAAATCCATGTAAACACAGTTATTATATGGTAACTGTGGCAAATACTGGTTCTTACATAGATCTGTCAGGACGAATGTGTACAGATCCACTGCAAGGTTTTTATTGCTAAAGTACAGCAACTCGTGGCAAACCTTAAAATTGGCAGAGGCCGCTCCTCTGCCACCACAATCCCGCTTTCAAAGGAAGGTTTAACTAACTACGCCCCCATTCCAGCAATATTTGGCTGTTTAGGGTGTAGTCTCTGGGACCTGGGACCGGAGCTGAGCGGCGGACCTGCGAGAGGCACAGAGTCAGCGAGAGGAGGATAAAAAGAGCGCGGAGAGGAGGCCTGGGACCGGAGCTGAGCAGCGGACCTGCGAGAGGCACAGAGTCAGCGAGAGGAGAGAGAGAAGTAAAAAGTAATCGAAGTGTGACGTCACCAGAAAGCAGGTAAGTGATTGGTAGGTGAGTATTTTTCTCTTTCTCGCTTTTTTCCAAACTTAATTTTTGTGGCTTCTAGTTTCTAGGGTCTCTGTTGTGTAGCGGGGAGTGCTGGTAAACAAGGGCACTTGAGTATATCATTTAATTATAGTGTAATTAGTGGTATTGATTTGATTTAATTTAATTTGAATTAATTAAAGGATAAGTCATGGCAGCACAGCCCGGCCCCGTGGCATGCTCCTCCTGCACTATGTGGGAAATCAGGGATACTTCCTGTGTCCCTGACGACCATGTGTGCGGGAAGTGTATCCAGCTGCAGCTACTGACAGACCGCATTGCGGCACTGGAGCTGCGAATGGATACACACTGGAGCATTCGCGATGCTGAGCACATCGTGGATAACACGTTTAGGGAGTTGGTCACACCGCAGGTAAAGGCTGCACAGGCAGGAAGGGAATGGGTGACCACCAGGCAGAGTAGTAGGCGCAGGCAGGTAGTGCAGGGGTCCCCTGTGGCCATCCCCCTTTCAAACAGATATACCACTTTGGATATTGTTGAGGGGGATGGCTTATCGGGGGAAGGCAGCAGCAGCCAACTTCCTGGCACCATGGGTGGTCCTGCTGCACAGGACGGGAGGAAAAAAAGCGGGAGAGCTATAGTGATAGGGGATTCTATTGTAAGGGGAATAGATAGGCGTTTCTGCGGCCGCGAACGAGACTCCAGGATGGTATGTTGCCTCCCTGGTGCAAGGGTCAAGGATGTCTCGGAGCGGCTGCAGGGCATTCTTGAGGGGGAGGGTGAACAGCCAGTTGTCGTGGTGCATATAGGTACCAACGATATAGGTAAAAAAACGGGATGAGGTCCTAAAAGCTGAATATAGGGAGTTAGGACCTCAAAGGCAGTAATCTCAGGATTGCTACCAGTGCCACGTGCTAGTCAGAGTAGAAATAGAAGGATATTTCAGATGAATACGTGGCTAGAGGAATGGTGCAAGGGGGAGGGATTCAAATTCCTGGGACACTGGAACTGGTTCTGGGGGAGGTGGGACCAGTACAAACTGGACGGTTTGCACCTGGGCAGGACCGGAACCGATGTCCTAGGGGGAGTGTTTGCGAGTGCTGTTGGGGAGGGTTTAAACTAAAATGGCAGGGGGTTGGGAACCTGTGCAGGGAAACAGAGGAAAGGGAAGCAAGGATAGAAACAAAAGACAGGAAGGAGAAAAGCAAAAGTGGAAGGCAGAGAAATCAAGGGTGTAAATCAAACAGGGCCACAGTAAATAATAATTCTAAAAGGACTAAGAGTGTTAAAAAAAATCAAGCCTGAAGGCTTTGTGTCTTAATGCGAGGAGCATTCGTAATAAGGTGGATGAATTAGCTGCACAAATAGATGTAAACGGATATGATATAATTGGGATTACGGAGCCATGGCTCCAGGATGACCAAGTCTGGGATTTCAACATCCAGGGGTATTCAATATTCAGGAAGGACAGGAAAAAAGGAAAAGGAGGTGGGGTAGCATTGCTGGTTAAAGAGGAGATTAACACAATAATAAGGAAGGATATTAGCTCTGATGATGTGGAATCTGTATGGGCAGAGCTGAGAAATACCAAGAGGCAGAATACAGACCCCCAAACAGTAATGCTGAGGTTGGGGATGGCATTAAACGGGAAATTAGAGACGCGTGCAATAAGGGCACAGCAGTTATCATGGGTGACTTTAATCTACATATAGATTGGGCTAACCAAATTAGCAACAATACTGTGGAGGAGGAATTCCTAGAGTGTATACGGGATGGTTTCCTGGACCAATATGTCGAGGAACCAACTGGAGATCAGGCCATCTTAGACTGGGTATTATGTAATGAGAAAGGATTAATTAGCAATCTTGTTGTGGAAGGCCCCTTGGGGAGGAGCGATCATATGATAGAATTCTTCATTAAAATGAAGAGTGAAGTAGTTGACTCAGAGACTAGGGTCCTGAATTTAAATAAAGGAAACTACGATGGTATGAGGCACGAGTTGGCTAGGATGGATTGGGGAACGTTACTTAAAGGGCCGACGATGGATAGGCAATGGCAAACATTTAAAGATCGCATGGATGAACTACAGAATTTGTTCATCCCTGTTTGGCATAAAAATAAAACAAAAAAGGTGACTCAACCGTGGCTAACAAGGGAAATTAGGGATAGCATAAGATCCAAGGAGAGGACAGATAATTTGGCCAGAAAAAGCAGCAAACCTGAGGATTGGGAGCAGTTTAGGATTCAGCAAAGGAGGACAAAGGGATTAATTAAGAAGGGGAAAATAGATTATGAGAGTAAGCTTGCAGGGAACATAAAAACTGACTGTAAAAGCTTCTATAGATATGTGAAGAGAAAAAGATTGGTGAAGTCAAGCATAGGTCCCTTGCAGTCAGAAGCAGGGGAATTTATAATGGGGAACAAAGAAATGGCAGACCAATTAAATACATACTTTGGTTCTGTCTTCACAAAGGAGGACACAAATAACCTCCCAGAGATGTCAGGGAACATAGGGTCTAATGAGAGGGAGGAATTGAATGAAATCAGTATTTGTAGGGAAATGGTGTTAGGGAAATTGACGGGATTGAAGGCCGATAAATCCCCAGGGCCTGATAATCTACATCCTAGGGTACTTAAGGAAGTGGCACTAGAAATAGTAGCTGCATTGCTGGTTATCTTCCAAAATTCTATAGACTCTGGAACAGTTCCCATGGATTGGAGGGTAGCTAATGTAACTCCACTATTTAAAAAAGGTGGTAGAGAGAAAACGGGGAATTATAGACCGGTAAGTCTGACATCAGTAGTGGGGGAAAAATGCTAGAGTCCATTATAAAAGATGTAATAGCAGAGCACTTGGAAAACAGTGACAGGATCGGACAAAGTCAACATGGATTTACAAAAGGTAAATCATGCTTGACTAATCTACTGGAATTTTTTGAGGATGTAACTGGTAGAATAGATAAGGGAGAACCAGTGGATGTGGTGTATTTGGACTTTCAGAAGGCTTTCGATAAGGTCCCGCATAAGAGATTAGCGTGCAAAGTTAAAGCACACGGGATTGGGGGTAAGGTACTGTCTTGGATAGAGAACTGGTTGGCAGACAGGAAGCAAAGAGTTGGAATAAACGGGTCTTTTTCCGAGTGGCAGGCAGTGACTAGTGGGGTACCGCAGGGATCGGTGCTAGGACCCCAGCTATTCACAATTATATATATATATATATATGATCTAGACGAGGAAACTAGATGTAATATCTCCAAGTTTGCAGACGACACAAAGCTGGGTGGGCGTGTGTGCTGTGAGGAGGATGCAGAGAAACTCCAGTATGATTTGGACAGGTTGGGTGATTGGGCAGATGCATGGCAAATGCAGTATAATGTGGATAAATGCGAGGTTATCCACTTCAGTGGCAAAAACAGGAAGACAGATTATTATCTGAACGGCAATAGATTGGGTAAAGGGGAAGTGCAACGAGACCTGGGTGTCCTTGTGCACCAGTCACTGAAGGTAAGCATGCAGGTGCAGCAGGCGGTTAAGAAGGCAAATGGTATGTTGGCCTTCATAGCGAGAGGATTCGAGTACAGGAGCAAGGATGTCTTGCTGCAGTTGTACAGGGCCTTGGTGAGACCACATCTCGAGTATTGTGTGCAGTTTTGGTCACCTTATCTGAGGAAGGATGTTCTTGCCATGGAGAGAGTGCAGCGAAGATTCACCTGACTGATACCTGGGATGGCAGGAATGACGTATGAGGAGAGATTGGGTCGATTAGGCTTATATTCGCTAGAGTTTAGAAGAATGAGAGGGGATCTCATTGAAACTTATAAAATTCTAACAGGACTAGACAGACTAGATGCAGGAAGGATGTTCCCGATGGCGGGGGAGTCCAGAACCAGGGATCACAGTCTAAGGATAAGGGGTAAGCCATTTAGGACTGAGATGAGGAGGAATTTCTTCACCCAGAGAGTGGTGAACCTGTGGAATTCTCTGCCACACAAGGCAGTTGAGGCCAATTCATTAAATATATTCAGGAAGGAGTTAGATATATTTCTTAAGGCTAAAGGGATCAAGGGATATGGGGAGAAAGCAGGGACAGGGTACTGAATTTGGATGATCAGCCATGATCTCATTAAATGGCGGAACAGGCTCGAGGGGCCGAATGGCCTACTCCTGCTCCTATCTTCTATGTTTCTATGCTAAACCCTTCACAAATACAATCTTTGATCACACTGCTAACTTCCTCATTTATGCTCAGTGTTCATTTCTCTCCTCTGTGAAGCACTTTGGGATGTTTTTCTACTTCAAAAGGTGCTATATAAATGCAAGTTTGTTGTGGTTAGAAGTCCTTGATAATTCATTTTCAGACTGACCTGATCAATTAACATTTTCTTCAATGCCACAGTTTTGCTCTGTCCAATGACCAGTCGATCTAGAATCCTATACCACACTCCAAGAACAGGACCCTATGGTAAGGGATTAAAATAAACACACGTGACTGAGAATTGCAATTTCAAAAGGGACAATAGCGAATCAATATTATCAAAACCACCCTTACACCAAGGTCATAATTGGTCCAAGTTTGCTGTATTTTCAGCTGATCTCTCTCCCCACACTTTCCATTTCTCTCAGAACAGAGAGCAGATATGCCATCAGATAATTGCAAATATTAAATTATCTTCATCGTGTTAGATTACTTTTTCAAGAGTGATATTTTACTTAGTGCAACCTATGTGGCAACTTATCAGTTGCTTCCAAGGAGTTGCTGTTTTTCTCTCCATTTATTTTCCCTTACATTTATTCTCCTGGACAGTGACTCATACTACATTAAGGTTCCACAGGAACCAGCAGTCCTCCAGGGACTTGTCCAGGTGGCCATTTTTCACATGTGTATCTAGACATGAACGTCAGGTGTCTATTTGAATATGTAACAGAGACTTATCCTGCCCTCACTCAAGGCCCACACACATCTGTTGCTTGACAGTGATCAGGACCTGATTTTCCTCTCAGGCTGACCTTTATTGTAGCACTTTTCTCCCTTTGCCTGCAATACTGGTCAAAACTGGCTAATTCAGCACAGGTTGAGTATTAAATTTCAACCTTCCTGGGCTATATGGTTTAGTATTGATTGAGCCACTAGGACAGCTGCTGACTTTCCCTTCAGTAAGTTTTACAATCAATTGGACTTGACAAGACTCAATGTTTTAGCTTCTTCAATGCATGTTCCAAAGATCACCCTCCCATCGGCTCCGTGTATACAAGATTTCCTCTTCATTCTAACTCACAAGCCTGAGATTCAATTCTCCTTCATACAGATGTGCCTCAGATCCACGCACCCTCTCTGAATTTCAGATTCCCTCATCACTTTTTGTCAGCTAGACTCTCTTAATCCCTGAGGTCCACCTTCTTCTGAAATCCTCTCCCAATTCACCTTTCTGTCTGGTCTTTGCCTCAAATCTCCCTCCCTTTGCCCACCCATTCTCTAAGTCAGGAATTCATCCTTCCTGCTCTTGTTGATGAAATCTCTTTCTCAACATCAGTTATTCCAGATGATGATGGATCATGGCAATCAACAGCTGTGGGGCAGTATACTAATCAAGAACTAAAACATACTTAATGTCACACTAAGTTTTGCATCATTGCTTTGATGAGTCAGAAGATAGGGGTATAAAATCAACAACTCTAGTAATTAGAAGATTTTTTTAACCAGTCACATGAATAGATATGTGGAAGTGACTGCCATCAAAGGAAGTGTTGGCGCTGATTTTTATGATATTGATTCACCATTATTAAAACCACCCTTGTACCAAGGGCATAATTGCTCCAGGTTTGGTGTTTCTTCAGCTGATCTCTCTCTCCCCCCACACTTTCTATTTCTCTCACAGAACAGAGAGCAGACAAGCCATCAGATAATTACAAATGCAAATTGGGGGATCGCTTCGCTGAACACCTCCGTTTAGTTTGCCACCTCCACTCTGACCTCTCCGGCCTTGGCCTCCTACACTGTTCCAATCAAGCTCAATGTAAGCCTGAGGTACAGGGATTCACAGTAGAGGTAGAGGATAAAGTACCAGAGATACGAGGAAAACTAAAATTAAATCAAGGGGAAGAACTTACTAGACACGAGAGAAAATAATGAGACTAAAGATTGACAAATCTCCAGGGCCTGGTGGGTTCCACCCCAGCGTATTAAAAGTAGGCAAGGAAATTGCAGAAGCATTAGTCGCGATCTTCCAAAACTCTTGATTCAGGAATTGTCCTCTTGGATTGGAAAATTGCCAATGTCACTCCATTATTTAAGAAGGGCGGGAGAAAAATGCGTGGGTTAGGTTGATTTGGCTATGATAAATTGACCCTTAATGTTAGGGGGGATTAAATATGTGGGGTTATGGGGATAGGATAGGATGGGATATGTTAGGGGGAATTAAATACGTGGGGTTACGGGGGTAGGGTGGGATATGTGTACTGTGGGGATATAAAGCAGGGACAGGGTACTGGATTTGGATGATCAGCCATGATCGTATTGAATGGCGGAGCAGGCGCGACGGGCCGAATGGCCTACTCCTGCTCCTAGATTCTATGTTTCTATGTTTCTATGAAAGAAACCAAGAAATGATAGACCTATTACTCGAACGCCTGTTATGGGGAAGTTACTAGAATCTGTTATTAGGGACAGAGTGACTGGGCACTTGGACAAATATGAACTGATCACAGAGAGCCAGCATAGGAACAGGAGTAAGTAATTCAGCCCCTCAAGCCTGTCCCGTCATTCAATGAGATCTCCCACTGTTCATCTGTAGTTTTACCCAACAACAGTTTTGTCCAGTTTGCTGTCGTCAGTCTCTGTCTCAGCCCGTTAAAGTTAGCCTTACCAAATACTAGAATCTTAGTAACCGTGTTAAGTTTCGCCTTTTCAAATCCAACATTGAATTCTAAATATTATGATCACTGTTAGATAAATGTTCCTTTACTGTTAGATTATTAACGAAGTCTGGCCCATTACTAAATCTAGTATGGTCTGCCCTCTTGTTGGTTCTAGAACATATTACTTCAGAAAACTATCATGGTTGTAAAGGGTAAGTCATGTCTAATTAACCTAGTTGAATTTGTTGAGGTTACTAATGTGGTAGATAAGGGAGTGTCTTTGGAGGTTACTTATATCTACTTCTAGTAGGCATTTGATAAGGTTCCATACAAGCAACTGTGAGCAAAAATGAAAGCGCGTGGAATTGGAGGTAATCTATTGGCATGGATAGGAATTATTTCAGAGGTACGAGACAGAGAGTAGGGATAATGGGTATGTACTCCAATTGGCAGGATGTGACTAGTGGTGCCTCCCAGGGATCTGTACTGGGGTCACAGCTTTTCACTATATTTATCAATTACTTAGATGAAGAAATAGAGAGCCGTATATCCAAGTTTATTGACAACACTAAATTAGGTGGCACAGTAAGTGGTGTAGATGGGAGCAGAAAGTTGTAAAGAGACATTGATAGATTAAGTGAGCGAGCAAAACTGTGGCAGATGGAGTTCAATATGGAGAAGTGTGAGGTTATCCAGTTTGGACCCAAGAAAGATAGATCAGAGTATTTTCTAAATGGTAAGAAGCTAGGAACTAGAAGAGCAGGCTCAAAGGGCCTGTATGGCCTACTCCTGTTCCTAATTCTTATGAACTGCATTTGTTGTTGTTGAACTGTGGAGGAGCAGAGAGATTTTGGGGTGCATGTACAGAAATCACTACAAGCTAGTGGACAGGTACAAAAAATGAATTTAAAAGGCTAATGGAATGTTAGCCTTCATCTCAAGGGGGCTGGAATACAAAGGGGTGGAAGTTATGCTACAGTTATGTAAAGCTCTGGTTACACCTCATCTCGAGTACACTGTTCAGTTCTGGGCACCTCATCTCAGGAAGAATATATTGGCCTTGGAGGCAGGGCAGTGCAGAGCCACCAGAATAATACTGGGGCTAAAAGGGTTAAATTATGAGGACAGGTTGCATAGATTAGGCTTGTATTCCCTTGAGTACAGAAGATTAAGGAGTGATCTAATTGAGGTGTTTAAGATGGATTAAAGGATTTGATAGGGTAGATAGAGAGAAACTATTTCCTCTGGTGGGGGAGTCCAGAGCAAGGGGGCATAACCTTAAAATTAGAGCTTGGCCATTCAGGGGTGATGTCAGGAAGCTCTTCTCCACACAAAGAGTGGTGGAAATCTGGAACGCGCAGCCTCAAAAAGCAGTTGAGGCTAGGTCAAATCAAAATTCAAAACTGAGATAGATAGACTTTTGTTAGGTAAGGGTATGAAGGGAAATGGAGTTGAGGTACAGATCAGCCATGATCTAATTGAATGGTGGAACAGGCTTGAGGGGCTGAATGGCCTCATCTTTCTACTAAGCCTTGCGCCCCTAACATGGAGTTTAACCACTTTAGATCTTAACCACCACTCCCATATTTGCTCGGACAGCAGGTGCGAGTAGTGGAGGATGGTTGCACCAGAGACACTGGGTGTGCAGATGGTAAGGACTGGTGCTCGAGGTGGGGAACCCCTATTGGTACACAGCCAGCGGGGTGATCCACACCCCCGGGGTCTACCTGCCTTTCTTCCACCACATTCCAGGGCCACAGCAGCCTTCTCCTCTGTCAGATTTTCCATGTTTCCCTCCCCCTCTTCTATTCTGCTGTAACCAATTATACCTCCTCTGGAGCGATGTTTTGTTTCTATACTTGTGTCATTATCACCCCCTTTTGACTTGCACCATCGTCCCTTTTGTCATGTAATCACTCCTGCCCTCTATCGTATCCCTTGAAAAATAAAAACAGAAAATGCTGGAAATACTCAGCAGGTCAGGTAGCATCTGTGGAGAGAGAAACAGAGTTAACGTTTCAGGTCGGTGACCTTTCATCAGAACTGGAAGATGTTAAGAGATGAACAGCTTTTAAGCAAGTACAGAGCCTGGGAAAGAGGGCAGGAAAAGAACGAATGGAAAGTCTGGGATAGGTGGAAGGCAGGAGTGATTAAATGACAAACTTAATGGAATCAGTGGCGAGGGTACGGAGTTTTGACGGGAGCCGAAGATGATGACTTTGGTCTGCCCGGTGTCTAACTGAAGGAAATTGCAGCCCATCCAGGACTGGAAGTCAGACATGCAAGTCTGACAACACAGGGGCAGTGGAGGGATCAAAATTGGTGGCAGAGAGGTAGAGCTTACATGCATTAGGTGTTAGCCGTGGTTCAGTTGGTAGCACTTTTGCCTCTGAGTCAGAAGGTGTGGGTTCAAGTCCCACTCCAGAGACTTGATCCCAACATCGAGGCTGACACTCCAGTGGAGTGCTGAGGGAGTGCTGCATTGCTGGAGGGGCTGTCTTTTGGATGAGATGTTAAACCGAGGCCACATCTGCCCTCTCAAGTGGACATAAAAGATCCCATGGAACTATTTGAAGAGGAGCTGGGGCGTTCTCCCCAATATTTAACCCTCGACCAACATCACTAAAGCAGATTATCTGGTCGTTATCACATTGCTGTTTGTGGGACCCTGCTGTGCACAAATTGGCTGCTGCGTTTCCTACATTAGAACAGTGACTCCACTTCAAAAGTACTTCATTAGCTGTAAAGCGCTTTGGGATGTCCTAAGGTCATGAAAGGCGTGATATAATTACAAGTTATGTGTGGAATCTGGCCCCATATCTTCGGATGATGTCGCCAAGTGGCAGCAGGTAGATAAGGAAGGACGGGGCCAAGGACAGTGAACCTGTGCTGTGTCCTCTCTATTGCCTTGGCATCCTTCCTATAAAGCAGAGTCCAAAACTGCACACAATACTCCACAATTATATCCTCACTAAAGTTTTATACAGATTCGCCATTACATCTGGACTTTCATATTCTATACATCTTACCATAAAACCCAGTACAGTATTCCATTAGCTTTTTTTATGGCTTTATGCACTGGAGGTGCTACTTTTGTCTTGTATTCCTAACCCCCCAAATCCACCAGCTCTTCCACATCATCCAGCTTCCCCCCAAAGTATAAATTACTTTTATATATTTAAAAAAAAAATCAAAATGTAATATCTCACTGACATTGAATTCCATCCAATGTTCCTTTTAAGCTGCACAGATCTTTGGACCTCCCGCGCAGACGGATTTTCAACAGGAAAAACAGCGCATGCGCGGTATTTTAAAGGGGCTGCGCACCCCAAAAAAAATTAATGGGTACACTGATTCCAACTGCCACTTTTTTGACCATTCCACCATTTTATCAATATTCCCTTGCAGCTCCTCTAGACATATATTGAAATCATTGGTGTACACAGTGAACAGAAGCTTGCATACTCAACAACTCCAATCCCACCTTGATGGCCTCCCATACTCTTCCCTTCATAAACTCCAACTTGCTCAAAACTCCAACACTTCTGTCTTGGGTCCAGAAAGTCTCCTTCGTCCATCACCCATGTCCTTGCTTACCTCCACTGACTCCTCGTCACAATACGTAGTAAGTTTAAGATGTTTATTCTTACCTGTAAATCTGTCCACATCCTTGCCCCACCCTATGTCTGCAAGCTCCTCCAGCCCTATAACCCCTCCTGAATGCTCCACTCTGCCAATTCTGGCCTCCTATTCATTCCCCACTTTTGCCCCACCACTAGTGGAAGAGCTTTCAGCTGCATTGTTCTTGCTCTCTGGAACTCTCTCTAGATCACTTTATCTCTCCGCCTCTTTCACCACCTCCAAAAATCTTTTCAGAATCCATCTCTTCAATTAAATGTTCCACCCCAATTCCAAATCTCTGCTACTGGCACAGCCTTCATTCCCAATTGCTATCTGTAAAGCACTTTGGGACATTTTCCTGATAAAAGAGCAACAAAAAATTGCTGTTGTTACGTGACATTAAGCTTTAAACACAAACTGTAATCCTATCTTCATCTAGCAACATCATATTTGTTGCACTCTAATTTAACACCCATTTTACAATTTGCAGACTTACCACATAAATTAACCCAACAGTAGTCATCTTTATTGTCCTCTTTGTGTTGTGATTTGCCAATCCTCGCCGTTCAATCACCTGTTGTGAAATTATGTCACTAAATCCGACCAAAGCACCTGCAAAATTGAAGAGCCTCAATCATTGATGGCATTTAAAACCTTCTCAGTATAAAAACTTGGTGCTTTAATCAGAGTTCAGCAATTGAGTTCATGTAGGTAAATTGGTTAAGCTGCTTCCAATTATGTATGTAGGCAATATTCCCTATAAGCTGCACAGCCGTGCAGCGGTCTGGAGCTCCCCCGCGGGCCGCTCACCGGCTTTTCAATTGGAATAACCGCGCATGTGCGAACATTTGAATGGGCTGTGCAGCCACTTAAAGGGGCCAACATTGAATGTAGGTATTTAATGACTACATAGACACAGCAAATGTTGCACATGAGCATGGGCTGGTTTTTAAATATTGTATTCTTCTACATTTTTATAATGACATGAGGTCACTTGATACCCAACTTTATTCAGACTACAGTGATTTTAGTACTGAATATTATAAAATACAATTACTTTTTTTTTTTAAACGCACTGTAGAACTTATTTTTGTGATAATGTTAAATGTTTCGATCTGAGGAGGTCCTCCCAGCAATGCACCACCTGGGACCAGGCACATAAATTACTTTTTCCATAGGGCTCATCCCAATCACACTTGAGCCAGCTGCAAGAGCTACCCAAGTATGAAGTTCTCTCATTATTCCAACCTTCATGTGGGGAGGAGGTTGGAGCTTGGCTTTGCATCAGTACAACTGAGATCAACAACGCGGCACGATGCAACTGAACCCGATTTCTCACTCCGCCGCCCCCCCCACCTCCAGACCACCATGCCACCCCAGTGCACAACACACTTCTTCATAATCCTTTTTTGAAAATAAAATCTCATCAAGGCGAGTCATATTTTTAGCGATTGGAATAATTTTCCACTTTTGACACCTACTGTAATATCAAATACTTGTAGGTCATGTATGCAAGGTCCAGATGTGGATTAAAGCTCCCTCTGCTCTGTCCAAACAATGTAATTTAACCTTAACTTCAGAATAGATTGCAGCAGAATGATCTTTGTTCTATTTCACACACCAGCCATCCTTATTACTGCTGTAATTGAGCGGAATGGGCCTATATTCTCTGGAGTTTAGAAGAATGAGAGGTGATCTCATTGAAACGCATAAAATTCTTAGAGGGCTTGACAGGGTAGATGCTGACAGGCTGTTTCCCCTGCCAGGAAAGTCTAGAACTAGGGGGGGGTCACAGTCTCAGGATAAGGGGTCGGCCATTTAGGACTGAGATGAGGAGAAAGGTCTTCACTCCAGAGAGTTGTGAATCTTGAGCATCCACAGCCCTCTGGGGTAGAGAATTCCTGTCGTTGAGTATATTCAAGACTCCGATCGATAGATTTTTGGACACTAAGGGTATCAAGAGATATATGAATAGGGCAGGAAAGTGGAGCTGAGGTAGAAGATCAGCCATGATCTTACTGAATGGTGGAGCAGGCTTGAGGGGCCATATGGGCCTACTCCTGCTCCCAATTCTTATGTTCTTATGTACAGGAAACTCTTTGGTATCCGGCACCGACGGGACCGGCGTGGTGCCGGTTGATCAAAAGTTCTGGATAACGGAGAGTTATATCTACCGAGGCTATTTTTAACAAACAAAAATCAGACTCCTGTTACTGCCGTGTTCGGACTTCCGACAGTGCCAGGAGGCCGAGTAGTGGCACTTTGGAGAACTACCCCCCACTGACTAACTCGGCGTTCGCGGGAGACTCGGACTCGGCAACATTGCCGGTTATTTGAGAGGAGTTTTCGGAGTATGATTTTTGCCGGTTAAGAGAGAATTCCGGATATTTAGGTGCCGGTTAAACAAGAGTTTCCTGTAGTAAGATTACGAATTTTGTGCCAACTGTGATGTGCTATGAGCAGCCTTGTGCTGGGGATCTGTGCTTAATATACATAAGATAAAGTCTGTCTAAATTCTTTTTACATATTCCCCACCAGTCTGGGTTAAATTTGAGCCCGGATCCCAGGGATGAAAAGGACAATGTGCTAATCCACTCAGCCCTCAAACTCTTTAAATTAACTTATCAAATTTCTAATCTTTGTATATTCATTATTTTGATACATAATTGCTATTTTATGCTAGGAAATAACCTGAATGCACAAAAGCTATGCGCTTGCTTCTGAAATCCACCTCGGTGATCACAGGTTTAACATTGAGTATTTGAATGAATGCACATTTAATTTATACAATGAACAGCATAACAGCCATTTTATATAAAGAACACTGGATTTTTTTTAAATGACTTGTTGATAAGTTTACTCACAAAACTTAAAAGTTTGTAAAATAGCTGTGAAAAGCAAAAAGTGTTGATGAGTAAGCCTAACATGGGTAGAACTAATTGAGAGAATGAGAATTGTGGCAAATTAGTATTTTGGTAATTAAATATCAGACCTCATCATATGGTTCACTGATCTTAGGTGACGTTCACTCAATCATGAAAACTATTTTTAGTGAAATGACAGAAAAGCTGCATGAAACATATATTTAACAAGGGCTATATATGCATCATCCACTGGAACAATGAACAGTGGGGGAACTTGACATGGTGCATAGTATAGCTCAATGCATGTTTATGTGTTTAAAACATTTAAAAACAAAAATTGCTTCCTATTCATTTAAAAGGACAATTTGGTTAAGTAAGTCTTTTTCAGATTCCCATAAACAATACAATGAGAGTATGTCCCTGTCATCAAATTAATTATCTAAAGTAAGGAAGGTCAATGTAATATTCAATATCCTACCCATTTTTGCTAGAATTGTTAACTATTTCACAATAGTCCTCTGAAGATGTACACTACAATTTCCAATTATTAAACAAACAAATAGAAGCAAATGCCCCTGCTGACACCGGCTCAAGCTGCAATTTGTCAGTGACATATGGGTTGTGTCTGACGCTAGCAGTGTCATTTTTGACAGGAGAAGCTTGCATCCTGTCAGGGCAAATGGCAATCATCTATCAAAGCAATTGCAATGTAAATATATGACATTTCATCCTTGTGTTCTCTGTCAAAATGGTGGTGCCTTCTCTTCAAACAAAATGCAGCTCATTTCAATGTTTTGGAAATATACTTAAAACAGCAACAACCCAATTGAGCACATTAGCAAAATACTGCGGATGCTTGAAATCTGAAACAAGTGTTGAGTTCTGACGAAGGGTCATCGACCTGAAACGTGAACTCTGTTTCTCTCTCCACAATGCTGCCGGACCTTCTGAGTGTTTCCAGCATTTTCTGTTGTTGTTACAACCCAATTGAGAGTAGGTAGACGACAAACTGAAAGCATGTATAAACTGCTGAAATTTTAACACAGCAAGGTAATTTTTGAAGACATTTAATTTTAAACAGATACAGTGGGGATGCTTTGTTATGCCATGTTAAATAATGATAGAACTGATAATGGTCCAGAAAAGTGGTCAAAGCATACAGACAAAATTAAGTATCGTCAAAGCTCCTGTCAAAAGTACAGTTACCTTGGGGCATTGTTTTACATTTTAGTCTTTGCAATTCACAGAATGTTGCTATGTTCTGATTCTTGTTCGGTCACATTTCATTTAGAAATTACATTTGTTGAATTAAGCTGTGTATTCATACAACTTTTGAAGATATTTCTAAAGATTCAGATGCAAGGCACAACTTCCATTCCATTTCCACTTAATAATATAAACCTGGGTGTCAAAAAGAAAATGTCAATGATATTCTATAAGATTTGGAGCTCATCCCATTTTCAGTGTCACTGAATTTATTTCTGTAGAATGTTTTTACAGGATCTTCAGTCTTAATCATCTGTTGCAGAATTTAAAATCCTCTGTTTGAGGGGCAATGCCATATTATGCACAAAAAATTGACTTTCCTTGAACCCGAGAAACTCTTAAGATACCAAAGATTATCAGTGTTGAAGCTTGATTTTGTCTGAATGGTTTGACCACTACCTTGGAGAAATGCCAGGCTGTAAAGGAACTCTTTCCAGTTATCAGCTGCATAGTTCCATTCCTACAACAGGTGTGAACCTATTCTTATATTGATCAGTTTGTGAATGACTTGGACTTGTTTTATAAATTGGGGCATAGTAATGATAAGTTTGTATAAAACACTGATTCAATCACAGTTAAGAGTATTGTGTGCAGTTTTGGGTGCCTCATTGGAGGAAAAGAAAATAACTTGCATCTTTCATGACCTCAGGACATCTCAAAGTGCTTCACAGCCAATGAAGTACTTTTGAAATGTAGTCCTTGTTGTATTGTAGGGAAACATGCAGTCAATCTGTGCAGAGCTAGGTCCCATAAACAGCAGTGAGATAAAATGTTGGTTGAGGGCACAATGTTAGCCAGAAGATCAAGGTAACTCTCCTGCTCTTCTCTGAATAGTGCTATGGGATCTTTTATGTCCACCTGAGAGAGCAGAGAATGCAAGATATATTCTTATATACAGTACATATATACGTAGGATTAGGATTTTGTTTAATCACATATGATTAAGGTTTTTGCTTTCTTTTCACTTATAAAGTGCTGTAGCTAGAAATAATAAAATAGTTAAGTTGCTCATTCCCAGAATTCTTCAGGGTATGGATGACATTTAGCAAGAAAAAGCTTTTGTCAGCAAGGAGAGGTGTTTTGTTAGTAAGGAATGCTTAATAAAGGGTCAATGGTCTCCCAGAGAAGAGGGTAGCTAGCCTACATCACAAACAAACAAGACAATGATCAACAGATTAGTTAGGAAACTGATAAACAACTCCTTTTAAGTAATGGCTGTGCGTGACTAGAGCCCTATAAATATCTTAAAAACTTCCCTTCACAATTCGTAGAGAGAGACAGGAATGAAAGAATCAACAAAGGTTATAGAATCAGAATGGTTACAGCACAGAAGAAGTTTGTTTGGCCAGTCGAGCCCGTGCCAGCTCTCTGCAAGAGCACCTCAACTAGTCCCACGTTATGTCTCTATCCAGAGCGAAAGCGGGTAACACTGTTTAATTCTCTGTATGACTATTGCTTAAGACATTGAGCGTTTCAAGACTCGGTCGAACTCAATAAAGATTATTTGCAACCAAAAATTGGTGTCAAGTCTAAGAACCTTACAAGGCCTCAGTTTAAAGTCTCATTCGAAAGATGACATCTCCAAAAGTGAAGCATTCTCTCAGTACTGCACTGAAGTGTGAGCCGAGATTACGTGCTCAAATCCTGGAGTTGTCATTAAAAGACAGTAAAGCTATAGAGTGTGTACAGCATAGGGATGGGAAATTATATTTAAGAGGAGAGACTTGAAATACTAGAGCGAGTTCT
Source organism: Squalus acanthias (assembly GCA_030390025.1). Classification (NCBI taxonomy): domain Eukaryota; kingdom Metazoa; phylum Chordata; class Chondrichthyes; order Squaliformes; family Squalidae; genus Squalus; species Squalus acanthias. The sequence continues at coordinate 65,282,254 of CM059433.1, read as the reverse complement.
CCTGGAGCAGAGAAGGCTAAGAGGAGATTAAATATAGATTTTTTTAAATGCAGAGTTTTGGGAGTGTGAATAGGGAGACACTTTTTCCACTGGCTGAGGAGTCAGTAACAAATCAATTTAAAATGGTCACAAGCTAAGCGAGGAGAGGGGTTAGGAGAAATTTCCTCATGAGCAGGTTGTTGGGAGTACGGAATGCTTTGCCACAGGGAGTATTTTTTTAAATTCATTCACGGGATGCGGGCGTCGCTGGCCAGCATTTATTATCCATCCCTAATTGCCCTTGACAAGGTGGTGGTGAGCCGCCTTCTTGAACCGCTGCAGTCCGTGTGGTGAAGGTACTCCCAACAGTGCTGTTAGGTAGGGATTTCCAGGATTTTGACCCAGCGACAATGAAGGAATGGCGATATATTTCCAAGTCAGGATGGTGTGCGACTTAGAGGTGGTGGTGCTCTCATGCACCTGCTGCCCTTGTCCTTCTAGATGGTAGAGGTCGCAGGTTTGGGAAATGCTGTCGGAGAAGCCTTGGCTAGTTGCCACGGTGCATCAGTGGTGGAGGGAACGAATGTTTAAGGTGATAGATGGAGTGCCAATCAAGCGGGTTGCTTTGTCCTGGAAGGTATCGAGCTTCTTGAGTGTTGTTGGAGTTGCACTCATCCAGGCAAGTGGAGAGTATCCCATCACACTCCTGACTTGTGCCTTGTAGATGGTGGAAAGGCTTTGGGGAGTCAGGAAGTGAGTCACTCGCCGCAGAATACCCAGCCTCTGATCTGCTCTTGTAGCCACAGTATTTATGTGGCTGGTCCAGTTAAGTTTCTGGGACACTGCCCTGAGGAATGCCTACAGCGATGTCCTGGGGCTGAGATGATTGGCTTCCAACAATCAGAGTCATAACAGCACAGAAGGAGGCCATTCGGCCCATCTAGTCCATGCCTGCTCTCTGTCGAGCAATCCAGTCAGTCCCATTCCCCAGCTCTATCCCCGTAACCCTGCATGTTTATTTCCTTCAAGTGCCTATCCAGTCTCCCCTTGAAAACATTGAGTGTCTCCTCTTCCACCACTTCAATCGGCAGCAAGTTCCAGGTCCTCAGCACTTGCTGCGTAAAAAAGTTTTTCCTCACACCCTTGTATCATCAACTAGTGGGAACAGCCTTTCCCCGTCTAGCCTATCCAAACCCGTCATAATCTTGTACACCTCTATCAAATCACCCTCCACCGCCTTTGCTCTAATGAAAACATATCCAGCTTCTCCAACCTGTCCTTGTAGCTAAGATCCCCCACCCCTGGAACCATTCTGGTAAATCTCCTCTGCACCCTCTCAAGGGCCTTCACATCCTTCCTAAAGTGTGGTGACCAGAACTGGACGCAATAATCCAGTTGTGGCCTAACCAGCGCTTTATAAAGGGTCAGCATAACTTCTCTGCTTTTGTACTCAATACCTCTATTTATGAAGCCCAAGATCCCATATGCTTTACTAACCCTGGCATCTATCCGAAAATGTGGAAAACTGCCCAGCTATGTCCTGTTCACAAAAGGCAGGACAAATCCAATCCGGCCAATTACCGCCCCATCAGTCTACTCTCAATCATCAGCAAAGTGATGGAAGGTGTCATCGACAATGCTATTAAGCGGCACTTACTCACCAATAACCTGCTCACCGATGCCCAATTTGGGTTCCGCCAAGACCACTCGGCTCCCGACCTCATTACAGCCTTGGTCCAAACATGGACAAAGGCGCAGAATTCCAGAGGTGAGGCGAGAGTGACTGCCCTTGACATCAAGGCAGCATTTGACCAAGTGTGGCATCAAGGCACCCTAGTAAAACTGAAGTCAATGGGAATCGGGGGGTAAACTCTAAACTGGCTGGAGTCATACCGAGCACAAAGGAAGATGGTTGTGGTGATTGAAGGTCAATCATCACAGCCCCAGGACATCGCTGCAGGAGTTCCTCAGGGCAGTGTCCTAGGCCCAAACATCTTCAGCTGCTTCATCAATGACCTTCCCTCCAACATAAGGTCAGCAATGGGGATGTTCGCTGATGACTGCACATTGTTCAGTGTCATTCACAACTCCTCAGATAATGAAGCAGTCCATGCCCGCATGCAACAAGACCTGGACGACATTCAGGCTTGGGCTGATAAGTGGCAAGTAACATTCGCGCTACAGAAGTGCCAGGCAATGACTATCTCAAACAACGAGAGTCTAATCACTGCCCCATGACATTCAATGGCATTACTATCGCCGAATCCCCCACCATCAACAACCTGGGGGTCACCATTGACCAGAAACTTAACTGGACCAGCCACATAAATACTGTGGCAACAAGAGCAGGTCAGAGGCTAGGTATTCTGCAGCGAGTGTTTCACCTCCTGACTCCCCATAGCCTTTCTACCATCTACAAGGCACAAGTAAGGAGTGTGATGGAATACTCTCCACTTGCCTGGATGAGTGCAGCTCCAACAACACTCAAGAAGCTCGACACCATCCAGGACAAAGCAGCCGGCTTGACTGGCACGCCATCCACCACCTTAAACATTCACTCCCTCCACGTACCATGGCTGCAGTGTGTACCATCTACAAGATGCACTGTAGCAACTCGCCAAGGCTTCTTCGGCAGCACCTCCCAAACGCACGACCTCTTCCACCTGGAAGGACAAAGGCAGCAGGCGCATGGGAACACCACCACCTCCAAGTTCCCCTCCAAGTCACACACCATCCTGACTTAGAAGTATATCGCCGATCCTTCATCGTCGCTGGGTCAAAATCCTGGAACTCCCTCCTCAACAGCACTGTGGGAGTACCTTCACCACACGCACTGCAGCGGTTTAAGGCAGCGGCTCACCACCACCTTCTCAAGGGCAATGAGGGATGGGCAATAAATGCTGGCCTTGCCAGCGACGCCCACATGCCATAAAAATGAATTAAAAAAAACACTCTCTCAATATGTCCTGCCACCTTCAGGAACCTATGCACATCAACTCCCAGGTCCCTCTGTCCCTGCACACTCTTTAAAACTGTGCCATTAAGTGTATGTTGCCTCTCCCTGTTCCTTCTGCCAAAATGCATCACCTCACACTTCTCTGTATTAAATTCCATCTGCCACTTGGCTGCCCATTCTGCTAGCCTTTCTATGTCCTGTTGCAGTCGATTGGTATCATCCTCACTGTTTGCCACACCCCCAAGTTTGGTGTCATTGGCAAATTTAGAAATTCTACTCTGTATTCCAATATCCAGGTCATTTATATCTATCAAAAAAAGCAGTGGCCTCAGCACTGACCCTTGGGGAACACCACTGTCTACCATCCCCCAGTCTGAAAAACAGCCATTTACCACAACTCACTGTTTTCTGTCCTTAAGCCAATTCCTTATCCAAGCTGCCACTGACCCACCTATTCCATGAGCCTCAATTTTGTTAACCAGCCTTCTATGTGGTTATTGTCAAACACCTTCCTAAAATCCATGTAGACAACATCCATTGCATTCCCTTCATCAATCCTCCCTGTTACTTCATCAAAAAATTTAATTATATCAGTCAAACACGATCTGCCTTTTACAAATCCGTGTTGGCTCTCCTTAATTAGCTTAAATCTCTCCAAGTGCCCGTTAATTTTCTCCTTGATTATTGTTTCTAAAACTTTACCCACCACTGATGTTAAACTGACCGACCTGTAGTTACTAGGATTGTAACTTACACCCTTTCTTGAACAATGGTGTCACATTTGCCACTTTCCAATCCTCAGGCACCTCCCCTGCAAGCCCTTCTGCTATCTCCTCCCCCAATTCCCTAAGCAATCTGGGATGCAAGCCATCTGGACCAGGCGACTTATCTACTCTCAGCATACCCACTCTTTCTAGTACATCCTGTCTATTAATTTTCACCCCTTCCATTGCTTCTACCTTTTCCACTTTTACTGATATTTTGTCAGCATCCACCTCTTTAGTAAAGTACTCATTGAGTATTATAGCCTTGCCCTGCGCCTCGAAGCATATATCACCTTCTTTGTCCCTAATAGACCCCACCCCACCTCTTACTACCCGCTTACTGTTTACATGCCGGTAGAAGATTTTTGGGTTCCATTTTATGTTAACCACCATTCTACTCTCATATTCTCTCTTTGCCAATCTTATTTTCATCTTCACATCCCCTCTCAAATTATTGTATTTGGTCTGGTTCTCCCTTGAAGAATTCACCTGACATTCATCATACACCCTCTTTTTGTATTTAATCATCTTCTCAATCTCCCTCGTCATCCAAGGAGCTCTTGCTTTGATTCCCTTACCCTTCCCTCTTGTTGGCATGTACCTAGCCTGTACTTGGAACATCTCCTCCTTAAAGATCACCCATTGTTCCATTACAGTTTTTCCTGTCAGTCTTTGGTTCCATTTTACCCTGGCTAGATCCTTTCGCATCCCATTGAAGTTAGCCCTATTCCAGTTTAGAAGTTCCACTCTGGATTGTTCCTTGCTCCTCTCCATTGCTAATCTAAATCTTATGATACGATGATCATTCATATCCAAGTGTTCTCCCACAGTCACTTGGTCGACCTGGCCCACCTCATTCCCCAGCACCAGATCCAGCAATGCCTCCTTCCTAGTTGGGCCAAGAACATATTGGTCAAGGAAATTCTCCTGAACACATTTCAGAAATTCCTCCCCCTCCTTTCCCTTTACCCTAGCATTATCCCAATCGATATTTGGGTAATTAAAGTCCCCCAATATCACCACTCTATAGCTCTTACATATCTCTGCGATTTCACTGCAGATTTGCTCCTCTACCTCCCTCTCACTATTTGGAGGCCTGTAGAATACCCCCAATAGCGTGGTCATACTCTTTTTGCTCCTCAACTCTAGCCAAATGGATTCTGCCCTTGTCCCCTCAAGAACATCCTCCCTTTCCAACACTACAATGTCTTCCTTAATCAGCACTGCCACCCCACCTCCCTTTTTTCCTTCCCTATCTTTTCTGAACACCTTGTACCCTTGAATATTAAGTGCCCAGTCCTCACTGTTTTTAAGCCACGTTTCCGTTATTGCCACACAGCTAATTGTGCTTGTAGCTCACCAACATTATTCACCACACTCTGTGCATTTACGTACATGCATTCTAAACCCATTTTTGAATTTTTCATAGTCTTTCTTAGTCTGCTCCTATCTAATATGGTACTACTTCCGCCTCCAGCACTACCTTCCCCTCCAGTACCATCCAACACACTCACTCTTCCACGCAACCAATTCCTCCCCTCCACTCCTACATGCTGGTTCCCATCCCCCTGACAAGCTAGTTTAAACCCTCCCCAAAAAGCAGTAGCAAACCTGCCAGCGAGAATATTGGTCCGGGCTCTGTTGAGGTGTAACCCGTCCGGCTTGTACAGGTCCCACCTTCCCCAGAAATGGTCCCAATGTCTCAGAAATATAAAGCCCTTCCTCCTGCACCATCTCTCCAGCCATGCATTCATCTGTTCTATCCTCCTATTCCTGTACTCACTAGCACGTGGCACTGGGAGTAATCCGGAGATTACTACTTTTGAGGTCCTGCTTTTTAATCTCTTTCCTAGCTCCCTATAGTCTGCCTGCAGGACCTCATCCCTCTTTCTGCTTATGTTGTTGGTACCGATATGGACAACGACCTCTGGCTGTTCACCCTCCCCCCTCAGAGTGTCCTGCAGCCGCTCAGTGGCATCCTTGACCCTGGCACCAGGGAGGCAACATACCATCCTGGAGTCACGTCTGCATCCACAGAAACGCCTATCTGTTCCCCGAACCAATGAATCCCCTATCACTATTGCTCTTCCACTCTTCTTCCTCCCCCTCGTGCAGCTGAGCCACCCGTGGTGCAGTGGCCTTGGCTCTGGCTGCTCTCCCCAGAGGAGCCATCACCCCCACCAGTTTCCAGAACTGTGAACCGGTTTGCGAGCGAGATGCACTCTGGGATTCCTGCTCTACCTGCCTGGTCCTCCTTCCCTGTCTGGTGGTCACCCATTCCCTCTCTGCCTGCACATTCTGAGGCTGCGGGGTGACCACTTCTAGAAACGTGCTTTCCAAGTATTTCTCAGCCTCGCGGATGCACTGTAGTGACTCCAGCTGCCGCTGAAGTTCCGAAACCCGGAGCTCGAGTTGCTGCAGTTGGCAGCACTTCCTGCACACGTGGTCGTCCAGGCCACAAGAAGCGTCCAGGATATCCCACATGGCACAGGATGTGCAAATCGCGGGACTGAGCTGCCCTGCCATGCCTCTATTTACCAGACTATGGAGGTAATTTAGCAGAAATAAACTTAACAAGAAACACTACAGCTACCCACCAATCAGCACTTACCTCTATTAGATAGGCTATGAACTACTCCGCAGAAATATACTGAAAACAGAACAAAAAAAACTTACCACAAATACTCACCTCTCAGCTCCCTTGTGCCAGCGACACCTTTGAATTCTGATGTCACTCCTTCGTTGCGTCGCTTGTCGACTGTCCACCTCGCAGGTAGTCCGCTCGCTCAGACTCCCAGGTCTCTGCTCCGCACTGCCTTTACCCCCGGTCTCCGACTCCGTTCCTCCTGCACGTCCGCTTGCTCAGATGCCTAATCATCTTCCTTTGTGCTAGGTATGACTCCAGCCAATGGAGAGTTCCCCCAACCTCCAGACTTCAATTTTATTAGGGCCCCTTGATGCCACACTCGGTCAAATGCTGCCTTGATGTCAAGGGCAGTCACTCTCATCTCACCTCTAGAATTCAGCTCTTTTGTCCATGTTTGGGCCAAGGGTGTAATGAGGTCTGGAGCCAAGTGGTCCTGGCGGAACCCAAACTGAGCATCAGTGAGAAGGTTATTGATAAGTGTCGCATGATAGCACTGTCGACGACACCTTCCATCATTTTGCTGATGATTGAGAGTAGATGACAATTTTCCACTTTGTCGGATAGGTGCCAGTGTTGTAACTGTACTGGAACAGCTTGGCGAGAGGCGTGGCTGGTTCTGGAGCACAAGTCTTCAGCACGATAGCCGGGATGTTGTTGGGCCCATAGCCTTTGCTGTATCCAGTGCGCTCAGCCTTGATATCATGTGGAGTGAATTGAATTGGCTGAAGATTGGCTTCTGTGATGGTGGGGACCTCAGGAGGAGGCCGAGATGGATCATCCACTGGGCACTTCTGACTGAAGATGGTTGCAAATGTCTTTTGCGCTCATGTGCTGGGCTCCGCCATCATCGAGGATAGGGATATTCATGGAGACTCCTCCTCCAGTTAGTTGTTTAATTATACACCACCATTCACGACTGGATGTGGCAGGACTGCAGAGCTTTGATCTGATCTGTTGGTTGTGGGATTGCTTAGATCAGTCTATAGTATGCTGCTTCCGCTGTTTAGCGTCCTGTGTTGTAGCTTCACCAGGTTGGCACCTCTGTTAGGTACGCCTGGTGCTGCTCCTGGCATACTCTTCTACACTCTCATTGAACCAGGGTTGGTCCCCTGGCTTGATGGCAATGGTAGAATGAGGGATATGCCAGGCCATGAGGTTACAGGTTGTGGTGGAATACAATTTTGCTGCTGCTGATGGCCCACAGCGCCTCATGGATGCCCAGTTTTGAGCTGTTGGAACTGTTCTGAATCTACCCCATTTAGCACAGTGGTAGTGCCACACAACACGATGGCGGGAGTCCTCAGTCTGAAGACGGGACTTCATCTCCACAAGGACTGTGGGGGTGGTCACTCCTACCAATACTGTCATGACCTCATGTCCCCAGATCATTATTCCAGGCCTCTGGATTACTAGTCCAGTAACATAACCACTGTGCTACCATACCCAGTATTTGATGCAGAGACCACTGTACCTTTTAAGGGAAAATTGGATAAATATTTGAAACAGCTATGGGCCCCGACAACATCCTGGCTGTAGTGCTGAAGACTTGTGTGCCAGAACTAGCCGCGCCTCTAGCCAAGCTGTTCCAGTACAGCTACAACACTGGCATCTACCGACAAAGTGGAAAATTGCCCAAGTATGTTCTCGCCACAAAAAGCAGGACAAAGCCAACCCCGCCAATCGAAGCAGAGGAAGATACAGAGCTATGGGGAGACAACAGGGCAGTGGAATTAGTTTTGGACTGTTTTCCCAGCATTTCTTGGAAAGGGAAGTATGCTACACTGAAAGTAAGTCTTTTTCTCTGAACGAAACCAAGAAAGAAGAAAACAGGGGAAGAGTTAGCTCTTTATCACAGGGTTAGAGAAATCAGTGCCACACGAAGTTGGATTTTGCAGTATTTTACAGAGAGTTCACTCTTTCCTCAGTCACTTGTCTCCTTCATTTTTGCTTCTCTTGCTCCATCACTTGTTATTTCTCTTTACTCTATTATCTTTCTCCTCCAACCACTGCCTGTTTTATTTCTCCTCCAATTCCATTTCTCTCTTCCTTCTGTTGTTTTTCTTTCTAACTTTTTACTTCTGTCTCTCTCCCCATCATTTCTGTTTCTCTCTCTATTCCTGTCTCTCCATCATCCTTCTAGTCTGTTCTATCCCTTCAGAATTTTAAACACCTCAGCAAATCAACCTTTTTGTAGAGTGGAGCCCAAAACAGCACACATTTCTCCAACTGTGGTTTTACTAAAGTTTTGTATAGATTCACAATTACATATTGACTTTTATATTCTATACCTCTTGCCATAAAATCCAAAATTCCATTAGCTTTTTTATGGCTTCATCCACTTGAGATGCTGCTTTTAATGTCTGGTGAACCTTCTGCTCTTCCACATCACCCAGCTTTCCTCCAAAGTATTTTAACTTTTATTATTGTTACCAAAATGTGCCAAGTCACATTTACTGACATCTCCAACTTTTATTGCCTATTTCACCATACTATCAATATCTCTTTACAACTTCCTTTGGTCCTCAGTATCATTTACTGTGCCTCCTACATTAGTATACTCTGCAAATTTGGATATTACTCCCTTCAGCCCCATATCTAAACCACTGAAGTCCACAGTGAACAGAAGTGTTCCCAGAAGAGAAACCTGTGAGACACCACTACCTACTTCCAACTACTCTGAGAAACTGCTCTTAACTCCTACCGTTTCCTCCCTACTAACTAGTTTTTAAATCCAATTTGCTACTCTTTCCCCAATTCCATACTCTTTAATCTTCTCCAATAGTCTCCTGTGTGGTGCCTTGTCAAAGGCTTCCCAAAAGTCCACGTACACCACATCTACTGTATTTCCTGTTTTAAACTCTTGATCCAAATTCTCAAGAGTCCAACAAAAAGTTTCAGAAGTCTACACCAACATAAATTATGTAGAGTTGGTTTCTGAAGTGAATTTGTACAGTTCTTAAGGGCCTGACCTTAAGATCAACAAATCGGTTGGGGTTACGAGGCCCACTTTTGACTGCAGTATCTCCCTACAATAATCACCCAAGATCAGAGGTCTTAACAGAAGCTATGTCTGATCGCTTTAAAAAAAAACAAAGCCTTCAACCAGAAATAAAACGTTGGTCCTTCAGTTATCTACTATGATCACTCACTATTTGTGGTTATGTAGATTAAACAAAAATCTAAATTTACAAATACCAGGACAAGAATCCAGAGTTTTGCATTTCCATCACCTATACCCCACTGGCTAAACTGGGGCCAGTCCACGTAGCAGAAGAAAAGCCATGCCAAATACTCTACAGGTTAATTACCAAGGGAAATATTTGTACTGAACCTTTGTGCACATTTTCAATTGGAGCTGCTTAAATCTTTAATAATGAAAAATGTTAACTAGGTCTTCATTGCTATCAAACAAAAGCGAGATTTTGAGAGTGAAGGAAATGAAATGAAAAAGTATGATTGTTGTTGCTGCTGGTAATTGAAAGGATATGAGAAAGCGCTAGCAAAAGCACTGCTTAATTAACACTGCTGTTAGGTACTGTACAAAGTGCTCGAACTGCAAAGCAACATTAGCGGACCGGAGATAGATTCAAAATAACAGCTTTTCCCATGAGGACTGGGAGTGACAAGTTACAAATCATGATCAAAAGAGCAATAAGAGCAGTGACTGAACGAGGATGAGTAATGAATTCCCACACTCTGTATCAACCCTTTAACCCTTCATCATCATTACATCTAGACTGGCAGTAAAGACACAGCTAATCCATACTCCTATTGTAGCTTCTAGACCCGAGTACTAATAAGCAGCAATCAGACTCAATATTTTCCTCTGAAATAATAAATCAAAATATTTTCCAACAGAAAGTTACACTTAAAAAGTTCACAGGCAAAATATAGTGTTAATTTGCTTTAGGTTTTTCCAACAAGGCTGAGCTATACTTACTATCACTGCTCAATTACGTAGACTATCTTGATGCAAGACTGAGTCTTTAAAGCTGGTCTAGTCTCATTAGGATAATTTTTGAATAATTTAGTAGAATTCAAACTTACTTACCCCTTAAAAAGTTACTTCGTGTTAAAAAATAAACTAGGATAACGCTAGACCTGTGGGGCTAGGTGATCAGGGTCTCTACCCCTTTTTCTTGACATTTACACGTGGGGAGCTCTGTGCTCTCTTGGGGCAAGGGTAAGGACAATCCAGCCCAAAATTTCTAACGTGGCCTCCAATGTGATCTATACAATATGGCATCTACTTTTGTTTTGTACAACCACAATTAAAAAGCTGCTTCTAATACAATACTACCTTTATCCTCACAGACCATTTCCATCTCCTGCAGTACTCTTCACAGGAATCAATAATTGCTTGTTGCCATCGACGTGCTTCACAAATTTCATAACACACAACAGATTTGTTAAGAAGTGCCTTCTCGTACTCCACTAGGTTAATGGGTAAAGGGGCTGCCCATTATTGTACTAAGTCATACACACCAGAAGGTCCCAGGATCAATATCCTGCTGAGTTAGATGATTTCGGCCCAGCCATCAGTTGGTGCGCATGTGCTAAAGAGACAATCAGCCAGTGTTCATGCTCTTCTTTGCCACTCAGTAACCCCTGATGGAAAGTGCATGGTTGTCCACAATGGGTGAGAATAGGACCAGTTTGGTATGGTCTGTGAATCTGACCAGTTTGCATTAAGTTTCTGAAACCAGGTCAGCAGTGTAAATTATAACAAAAAGGGTCTCAACACTGATCCATGGGACACTTAACTTAGTGCTCCCCTCGTCATCCGATCCGACATCACTTCCCTAACAAGAACCAACTGCTTTCTATCCTATAGCCATTTTCCTATCCGGACTTCCCAAAGCTTTAAGTTTGTATAGCAGCTTTTCAAACAGAACCTTGTCACAGGCTTTCCAGTAGGTCAATGAGGTTACTCAGACATGGGGGGCGATTTTCTGACGCTGGAGGAGGCGGGTTTGGAGTCGGGAAAGGTGGGAAAATTCGAATTACTGAGGTCAGGTCAGGAACCCGACTCCAACCCGCCTCAGTGGGATTTCGCCGGTGCCAGTTTTGGCGGTCGGGAAACGCTCCCGCCTCCAGCTGGCCATAGCGTTAATTAACTACTGCAAATGCTTGTTAAGGGCCTCTCTAATCCTATTTTGAAAGGCCCTCTTGAATTTCCCATCATTTCGGCATGCTTCACGCAACTTCTGAACCACGCCAGGTAAACCTGGTGGGTTGACTCGTGGGTGGCCTCCTCACTGCTGCAGGTCTAACAAGACCTCGTTCACTGCAGCAAGGCTTACTTGCAGGTGCCAGACCTTGGCTTTAAAAGGTCTCTGAGCACTTTTAGAAGGCCTTCCGAAGTCGGAGGTGCTACAGCTTGACTCCATCAACTGTGGGACCTCCTGGGAAGAACCTCGCCCTGCTTACAATGAGCGCTTCCCCATAGGAAGCATCTGCAAGCAGAATGGGAAACATTCATTTCCTTTCACCTTGGACCGCAGATGAGGATGAGGAGGCTGAGGAGGAGGATGATCTGGAGGAGGAGGAGCAGCAGGAGGAGGAGGTCAGAGCGCCGGTGTTTCGACCAGCGGTAGTGGCAGCACACGAGCATATGGCTGCCAGGGATTAACTTATCATGGCTAGATTTGTATAGGTTGGCCAAGTTGGCACATGTCCTTGGCTCCATGCCAGGACTTCATTGACAATGGACATGACTCTCTGACCTCCTTTCAGTCAGGCCACCAGCCTGACACCGCAAGTGTGGCGTTGCCCGCAATGTGGAGCTGACTAAGGCTAAGTAACAGATGGCATAACGCCAACATTTTGGCATCAAATCATGTTAATGCTTTCCAACAGGGATGATATTTCATCAATACACAGAAACAGTCTCCCAATCTGCACACAGATCTGGAGGTTATATCCCTTGCCAGCTGTACCCACAGCGCCTTGGTTTCTTTGGTAGGCCTCTTCCTCCCAGATGAGTGGAAGAGCACCTCCATGCTAGCTGTCACCCCCTCAAACAACATTTGCAGCGCCTCGTCCAAGAGCCTCGGGTAGACCCTTGCCTTGGAATTGGACACAGTGGTTTCTCAAAAGATGTTGGAGGTGGTGCAGGAGACGCAGAAATGCTGTGGAATGAGCCAAGGGAGCAAGAAGCCATAAAATCAGACTGGAAAAGTGCTGTCAACAGAGGCGAGTTTCAGTCCCAAAACACTAATTGAGCAAGGCATCCCACACCTCTGAAATCAAGTGGCCAATCATGTGAAAATCTCAATTTTTTGAAAACTATCAGTGGAGGCGAGTTTCTGACACACCAAGCCGAAACCCGCCTCCAGTGAGAAAATCGCCCCCATGATCTTCCACTTCTGAAGCCATGTTGACAAGCATTTTGTTTTATTTGATTGTGAAAAGATCATAAAGTGGCACTATTTCACTGTAACATAGCAGATTAAGAGGAATCTAAATCGAAGTTTTCACAACAGTTTTGAAAGGGTGAATAGTGAAGACTGTTTCTGCTGGCTGGAAGTCAATACCAAGGGCGCAAAGACTGAGGATTATCATTAGACAAAGGAGGAAGTTAGAGGATTTTTTTTCTACAAAGTGAAATGCTTTATAAATGAATATTGAGGCAGCGACTATATTGTTACTTAAAAGGGAGTTGGATAAGTATTTGACAAGGAAGAATGCAAGATGATATGGGGAAAGCAAATGGGATTCGAGTAGATTGCCCCAGTTGAAGAACTAGCACAAGCACCACAGGATGAATGGCCTCCTGTGCAGCAATTTCTGTGATTTTACAATTCTTTATTTAGTAGCTTGCAAGAATACATCAACAATTCAGTCATGGCGTATGCAGTTCATACAATGGCCTGGAACTTACGGTCCTGATGACGACGAACTGGCAGCGGTTGCTGTCATTTCGTCTTTGAAACTGATCGCAACTTCAGGATTTAGCACGTGCGCAGCCTAAAGTGGAAATCCTGAAGTTGCGGTCTGTCATTCACTGCCCCTCCACAGGCTGCGCTGTGGACCCCTTCCCCCCACCCCCACCCGAGCCGTCAATCAGTGAAATCACTGATCTGACAAAAACTTCCCTTTTTCCGAACAAATATCACTGTTAGAAACCCCATAAGAGGTTAGACCCATTCAAATGAGGTGTAACTGGGTTTTTAACGGCAATCGGAGTAATAACTACTGATAAACAACCGTTCAGGCCCTAAAAAACTAATTTTATATTGGTGGAATGTCAAATCTTTCAATCAAGTTAAAAATTATTAGATTTTTAAAAAGATTTTTCATATTTCAGCTTCTACCTTAACCCAATGTGTATGTCCCAATCTTTATTTCGCTAAAATGATTATTAGTGCTTTCCATTTCCGGGTTCCCTGTCTGTAAGAATTCTGCAATGTGATTGGCTGCTCAGACAGTTCGACAACATCACAGCAGCTCGCACTATGGGATTCCCACTATACTACATTGATTTCAACTGCACATTGGAAAAGCCGAGCCTCTCGCCAGAGATCGCAAGATCTTTGTGGGAAGCTTACTTCGGGGCCAGCGGCGAACGCCTTTGCTTCACTGCTGACCGCAAATTACGGGCCATTGATTATCTATTGAGTCACCAGCTGCACTTAATATGAGCCTTAGCTCAGCAGTAACACTCTCGCCTCGGAGTCAGAGATCGTGCAGTAGGACTTGAACATATAATTTAAGGAGAACTGCATTGTCAGAGGTGCTGTCTTTTGGATGAGACGTTAAACCTGCCCTCTCAAGTGGACACAAAAGATCCCATATTCGAAGAGGAGAAAGGGAGTTCTGGCGTCCTGGCCAACAGTTATTGCTCAACCAACACCAGAAACAAATTAACTGGTCATTATTTCATTGTTGTTTGTGGGATCTAACTGTATGCAAAATTTGGCTGCTGTGGTTGCCTACAAAACAACAGTAATTGCACTTCAAAAGTAATTCATTGGCTGCACAGCGTATTTCAAAAGTATTAGGCGGACAATGACAGAACTCTGTCTATCTGCAAGCAGTGGAGGATAGTTAATATGCGCGAGGCAGACAATAGCTTGCTGGTTTCTGGGCGCTGATTTGGTTGTCATTCCTAATCTAAAGCTCAGTGGTGCACATTAGGGCTGCCACCTTTTTCTGGTTTGTTACGCTTAACTAAATTAAGTATTCTTTGCTCCCTTGTTGGGTCAAAGATATGCTGCTTTAGGACACTTGTGAATGGGTTTAATAAATCTATTCCTTTTCCTATTTCTCTCCCAATCTACATTAAAATCTCTCATTGCTGCCACATCTTTCTTTTTAGAAGCCTCACTGATTTGCATACGCACCTGGGCAGGGTATATAAGAATCAGCCGAACTGATAATCGCCCCTTTTTTCACATCCTTGCCGAAGTTGAAAGTTCCACCCGTTTAGACCTTATTTTCTACCTCCATGATGGCGTATTTTGTTAATACTGCCCCCACCACCAGCAAGTCTACTTTGCGCATATGCTGCCGTTGAAGGCAGTGCCACTGTCAGAGGTGCTAGACAAAACCACCTCACACGTGGTGCGCGCAATCCTCAGCGGCACCAGTGCTGCCTCACCTCTACTGGTGGTTTGCTGCCAGCCACCGAACGGCTGCTGGTGACAAACCTGCAATGTAAATTCAGCATAAATCAAACACACCCATGTGGCATGCTATTCATACTATGGCGGGACTAGTATAATTGTTTAAGATTTCAAAAATGTTAGTATGAAGGGGAAAAAAAATGAATGAAATGGAAGGGAAGCCTTACAGTTCCTAGCACTGTTACAGAGGAGTAGGGAATATTCGGGCTGGGGGTCAGGTTATGTGTCTGTATTAGTGAGGTGTTTTTTTTTTAAAACAGGTGATATTTCCATATATTTAAAGTTATGAGTATTCCTGTACTAGGATAGTTATGTTTATTTAGCATAATTATTTGTCTCTTAACTGAAATTTGAATAGAAAGGAGTGATAGCAGTTGCGTGAAATAGTTACATATAGTTCAGCTCGTGATGTCCGAAAACGGGTCCTCTGAAAAAGTGGTATCAGTAGTCTGGAGGTTGCAGCCATTGCACAAATGAAGTTCGCTAACAGTTTGCTTACGTGCAAGGCTTTGCACCTTTCAAAAATGTTACAGCAATGCAAGGTCCTCTCTAACACACTCCACTCCCATGTGTTTTTAGGAATTTGAAATTTATTCCACTTCTGAACTAATTTATACCTGCCATGCTGACTAAAAGGAAAATAATCTGTATGTATAGCCCCATTCTTTCCTAGGTTATCAAATATTTGGGACAATTTATCAATAGGTATTCTGTGTAGCAACTGGTTATATAATTTCTCGCCCCAGTCAGCAAAGATTTTAGATAATGCTGGAAATGAGTCATGTCATTATCATTTCACTGAGGCTCTGGATACCTTTACTTCTTGGTTGACTGCCAAGATTTTAAGATTTTAAGCCTCACAACCTTTGTTTAAAACTGTTGATGTGTGATTCTGCCAAGAGCTGTAGTGCCAGCATCTGACATTTGGATTTATACAAGACTGAATTAAATTGTATACTTTACCTTGACTTCTTGAAATGAGTTCAGTCAGCATTGATGCTGCATTCAGAACATTTTACAGCCAATTCTGCCACAAAAAGTTTTATTAGGGAATGTAACAGTTATAGATTACATCTGAACAGAAGAAAATCTCATCTGCTGTACATAGTTTACAGCTTATTGTAAGTGATGAGCTGAGAGCAACACCTGTTGTTCATTTCGAGATGGATTCATCTATAAACACCTTGCTGGAGAAATCAAGGCTAGGTTGGCTATAAAGAAATAATATCCCATTTCCAGGCCAAATAAGCTGTATGTCAAAACTATTAGGCAAGGAAATTATATAGGAAAGTGTTCTCTGATACGGACAGTTTCTCCCCGCAGGAGATCCCTCCACCCCACACACACAATTCCCTCTTAGGTTGAAGCACTAGCTAATGTTGGCTTATGTTCCATAGGTGCTGGTAACCCTTTAGTACCTGGATCATCAGGCCACCCTTCATGCAAGAGTCTAGCCGTGTACGTCTGCATGTTAGTCAACATTGGGGACAGTTGTGTCCAAACAGCCAGAAGTCTACAAAATGAGTAGATAAAATCTATACAAGGTGCATGCATAAAATCACTACGTGGGAAGACGAAATTCAATATGGTATTGTGCGTTAGAAGAAATGGGTGCTATACGTACTCCATGAATGGAGTTGAAGTAGCTAAAGGTAAAGTTGAAAGAGATCTAGGAGTCTTGTGGGCAACACGGTGGCATAGTGGTTAGCACTGGTGCCTCACAGCGCCAGAGACCCGGGTTCGAATCTGACCTCGGGTGACTGTCTGTGTGGAGTTTGCACATTCTCCCCGTGTCTGCGTGGGTTTCCTCCGGGTGCTCCGGTTTCCTCCCACAGTCCAAAAATGTGTGGGTTAGGTTGATTTGGCTATGATAAATTGACCCTTAGTGTTAGGGGGGATTAAATATGTGGGGTTATGGGGATAGGATGGGATATGTTAGGGGGAATTAAATACGTGGGGTTACGGGGGTAGGGTGGGATATGTGTACTGTGGGGATTAAAGCAGGGACAGGGTACTGGATTTGGATGATCAGCCATGATCGTATTGAATGGCGGAGCAGGCTCGACGGGCCGAATGGCCTACTCCTGCTCCTAGATTCTATGTTTCTATGTTTCTATGTTAACACTTAACCAGTGCAGTCAATGCAGAGCAACAATCAACAAATACAATGCTAACCTGTAATACCAAATTGATAAGTACAGGTCAGAGGATGTCATAAGAAGACAGGAATGTAAATGCAGAATACTACAAGTTTAACCAGGACAGAAGAACTGCTGAAAGGCAAATTTAGGACTGATGTCAGGAAGATCTTTACACGAAGAATAATCAACTCGTGGAAGGTACTTTTTAGGGTGATGGATTCAGAAATCCTTGAATCATTTAAGGAACAGTTGGATGCTGTGATGGGGAGTGATTTAGTTTTTTCCCCCAGATAGATGAGTGACCTTCCTCACCTGTATTGATCAAGCTCTCCAGACAGTTTCATTTTTGTATGCTACTGGACACACAGTATTAAAAGTTTAAAACAGACATATAATTAAAATAGTCTAAATCAGAAATAAGTAAATTCTAATCATTTTAAAACACATACAGACCTATTGTATATTAAAAACAATGTGTAGATCATTCCATTTCAACAAGCATTGAAAACTCCTATGTCAAACTTCGTCAATAGGAAAACCTATTTTAAGAGCATCAACATTAAGCTACAGTACTTGCTACACTTGTAAGTGTTGCTGTGGTTGGCATTTACAGTGTTATATGCATGTCATCATAATGGTTGATGCAAAGTCCATAGTAGATACCGTGTTTTGGCCCAGTCAGTTTACAGTTCCCCACCCATTAGCACCTCCTGTATAATCTAAATTTGATGTCTAGCCATCGCCGGTAAATCCATCTTTCATGTGCTGTTTCTCAGTGCACATTTCAACAGTGCAGCAAGAAGCCTCAGGCCCCCACCCCTGCTATGTGCGTGAGAGTTTGTATCCAAAATGTCCTTTAATGGTTCTACTGGCAATATTTTACACAGATCCCCACTGAGAAGATCTCTCTAACCTTCCCTCTCACCGACCGCCCGCCCTTCCCACAGTAGTCAGATACAACATTTTAGCTGCGACACAATGTAAAGTAGGCACAATCAATGTACAAATAAAAGCAATTTTTACCATCATTAAGATAGTCTATTGAAGGTTGAGGCCTGTTTTGCTAATGTTTTATGCAGATTGAATAATGCAAAGACCCACTAAGAAAACAAAGTAAGAACTTTCAGAACTCTCCAGGAAGATGAGACTTGCATTCACCTGCCTAGTTTCTAATGAGTCTGACACGTATAATAATTAGACACAAGATGTACAGAAATAAAAATTGGAGGAAAACAATAATGTGACATCCATATGACAATCTGCATCTGTACAACTACCAGGAATACCAGAAGTGTCCAAGCTTTTTGACTTTATGGGCTGCTTAAGTATAAGATAGTTCCTCACAAGTCACGTTTAATGTTTAAATTGAAGTTCCCATTAATTTTGCATATATCTCAAAATACTAATGGATCTTCTTGTTAGCATTTATCCACTAATGAGGCCAAGTTTGCTGATGATACAAAGCTAGGTGGGACAGTAAGCTATGAGGAGAACACAAAGAGCATGCAAAGGGACATAGATAGAATAAGTGAGTGGGCAGTAAGGTGACAGAGTATAATGTAGGGAAATGTGAGGTTATTCACTTTGGTAGGAAGAATAGAAAAACAGAATATTTTTTAAATGGTGAGAAACTTTCAAATGTTGGTGGTCAGAGAGATTTGGGTGTCCTCGTGCAAGAAACATAGAAAGCTAGCATGCAGGTACAGCAAGCAATAAGGAAGGCATATGGCATGTTGGCCTTTATTGTAAGGGGGTTGGAATATAAGAGTAAGGAAGTCTTGCTACAATTGTGCAGGGCCTTGGTGAGACCACACCTGGAGTACTGTGCACAGTTTTGGTCTCCTTATCTAAGGAAGGATATACTTGTCTTGGAGGCGGTGCAACGAAGGTTCACTAGATTGATTCCTGGGATGGGAGGGCTGTCCTATGATGAGATTGTGTAGAATGGGCCTATACTCTCTGGAGTTTAGAAGAATGAGAGGTGATCTCATTGAAACATACAAGATTCTGAAGGGGATTGACAGGGTAGATGCTGAGAGGTTGTTTCCTCTGGCTGGAGTGTCTAGAACTAGGGGGCATAGTCTCAGGATAAGGGGTAGGCCATTTAAGACTGAGATGAGGAAGCATTTCTTCACTCAGAGGGTTGTGAATCTTTGGAATTCTCTGCTCCAGAGGGCTGTGAATGCTGAGTCTTTGTGTATATTCAAGGCTGAGATAGATAGATTTTTGGACTCTAGGGGAATCAAGGGATATGGAGATTGGGCAGGAAAGTGGAGTTGAGGTTGATGATCAGCCATGATCTTATTGAATGGCAGAGCAGGCTCGAGGGGCTGCATGGCCTACTCCTGCTCTTACTTCTTATGATCTTATATTCTTAAGAGCCCGCTCCGAACTTCCACACCCACAAAATTCAAACGGACAAACTAGTGAGTAAGACATGCAACTAATTGACTCATGGGCTGGAGTGTCAGGAGTCACAGGGTGTAGTTTGGATTCTCAAAACTAAAACATTGAACAGTGGTCTCAAAGTCATTCTGCCCTGACAAGATAAATGCCACTGTCACATAATTCTGACAGTCTGATGCAATGCTTCCATCATTCTTCAACAGCATGGTGATACTTTATAAATGAACATGAATCATTCAATGACACTCCATCTCTTCTGCTAAATGCATCTGGTGTATATTGTTCCATAGTCAAGAGTCAGCAAAACTATGAATATTGGGACAAAATTAAATTAAATATTAAGTGTGTCCCTCGTCATAAAAGTAAGATTTTACACATTAACCCTTTCAAACTTAATTTGAACAAGTGAAACTATGTCCCTCGGTTAGATTTGTTTTGCTTTTAATTTCCAAGCCCAAACTTTCCTCTATCTACCATAGTTAGACCAGACCAAACGAAAGGTAAAATATATATACACACGCACAAGTAAAACAGAGACTCCCCCAAGGACTTGTGGGTAAATGCAGGGAATGTACCACCAGGTGTGGTCATGAACAGAGCTGAACCACAAGATCAGGAAAGTCTCAAGGGCAATCCCTGATTTGTGCGGAGTTCACTAATCTCACCTTGACTAGCGGTAGAGAGGCAATAATTGGAATTAGCACCCCTGAGCCAGGTGGGTATAGGTTAGAAATCAGTCAGTGTTCCTGTTTCAGATTGCTGTTTACTAAGCACTGCAGGAAAGTGAGTGTGTGATCAGTTAAACAATGTTCTTTCACCTTTTGAAAAGTCACAATGCAAGACTGTGAGAGAGTGGTAAATCCAAGGGAAACGCATTACCTCAATTTCCTTTTAATCTATTTGTGCACAGTGCTCAATTGGTCTCAGTAACTTATTTTTTTCCCCTCCTTAATGTCAGGTTCATTGAGGCATCTTCCCTCACTTGAGGAAGTGTATGGCAGTAACCTCGCAAAAATTCTCCCAGAATTTCCTTCCGCGTTGAGAAGCATCTGGCATCTACTTGGTACCTCCCTATGGCAGTAGTGCTGAGATCTGGTATTCAATGGGGAGGGAACAACAAGCCTGCTTCCATCCACTCCATGACACACTTTTGTGCCCCAACACATTCTGCTAAGACACTGCACCAACAAGTGACTTATTTTAAAAAGCAGAACAGCATTAAGTGCGCTGCCGCTGCTTTATTTCATATATAAATGAATTTTAACCCTTTACAGTACAAGTTGACGTAGGTAACAACCACTCAACCAGTGGAATGTTTCACAAGATGTGTTTTATCCCATTAGTGAAATAAATATCATATGATGGCTACAGATGAAAACACCAATCAAAAATGCATTGCAGGCAAGGTTATAAAAGTCATCATCATACATCATCTTGTGCAAAAATTGCATATTGCTTTTTGGAAGAAACTGAGCATTTAAATATTAAAAATTAATCATAAAATGGGGGCTTTCATGCTCTCCTACTTGGTAGTCAATATTTAATATAAAAAGCTATAAATAGTAAAACAAATGAATTTTCCCTTCAGGCAACATCTGGTTAGTGAAGTTGTTTGACAGTTTACAATATACTGAGTGAGATTTTTAACACGCATTAACAGTCTAGGAATGGTTAATCATTCATTCTCATACTAGAAAAATCCATTCAAAAAGCATGAGTTATGTTCCTGCTTGAGTGAACTGGAACTGAAAGAGACACATTTTTCTGCTTTCCAAGTAAGATTTCTTATTTTTGCCCTGATCACGTGGTTATGGTTCCATGGGCACTGGCAGCCCTCTGCTACTTGGCCCAGGTGGGTGCACTTCCAGCATGAACACTGGCTGATTCTTCCTGTTCCTTTGCCAAAGTGCTGGGGCCAATAACCCAACTGCTGCCCTAGGTGAAATCAACTCAGCACAGACCAGGAATTGGGTTTAGGACTCTCTCTGATACGTATGGCTTTGTACTACACCATGCACCAAGTAAACTTTTACATAAGAAATATAAGACATAAGACATAGGAGCAGGAGGTCGTCATTTGGCCCCTCGAGCCTGCTCCGCCATTCAATAAGATCATGGCTGACCTGATCTTGGCCTCAACTCCACTTCCCTGCCCGCTCCCCATAACCCTCGACTCCCTTATCATTCAAAAATCTGTCTATCTCCACCTTAAATATATTCAATGACCCTGCCTCCACAGCTCTTTGGGGAAGAGAATTCCAAAGATTCACGACCCTCAGAGAAGAAATTCCTCCTCATTTCCGATTTAAAAGGGTGCCCCCTTATTCTGAAATTATACCCCCTAGTTCTAGATTCCCCCACGAGGGGAAACATCCTCTCTGCATCTACCCTGTCAAGCCCCTTACATGTTTCAATAAGATCCCCTCTCATTCTTCTAAACTCCAATGAGTATAGGCCCAAACTGCTCAACCTTCCTTCATAAGACAACCCCTTCATCTCCGGAATCAACCTAGTGAACCTTCTCTGAACTGCCTCCAATGCAAGTATATCCTTCCTTAAATAAGGAGACGAAAACTGTACACAGTACTCCAGGTGTGGTCTCACCAACGCCCTGTACAGTTGTAACAGGACTTCCCTACCTTTATACTCCATTCCCTTTGCAATAAAGGCCAACATTCAATTTGCCTTCCTAATTACTTGCTGTACCTGTATGCTAACTTTTTGTGTTTCATGTACAAGGACCCACAGATCCCTCTGTACCTCAGCATTTTGTAATCTCTCCCCATTTAAATAATAATTTGCTTTTTTATTTTTCCTACCAAAGTGGATAACCTCGCATTTTCCCACATTAAACTCCATCTGCCAGATTTTTGCCCACTCACTTAGCCTATCTATATCCCTTTGGAGATTCTTTGCATCCTCCACACAATTTGCTTTCCCACCTATCTTTGTATCATCAGCAAATTTGGCTACATTACACTCAGTCCCTTCATCCAAGTCATTAATATAGATTGTAAATAGTTGAGGCCCCAGCACTGATCCCTGCGGCACCCCACTAATTACCGTTTGCCAACCTGAAAATGACCCATTTATCCCGACTCTCTGTTTTCTGTTAGTTAGCCAATCCTCTATCCATATTACCCCCAACCCCGTGAGCTCTTATCTTGTGTAGTAACCTCTTATGTGGCACCTTATCGAATGCCTTCTGGAAATCCAAATACATGACATCTACTGGTTCCCCTTTATCCACCCTGCTCGTTACATCCTCAAAGAATTCCAGCAAATTTGTCAAACATGATTTCCCTTTCATAAAACCATGCTGACTCTGCTTGACTATTATGATTTTCATACTTGCTTCTGGTGTCACAAAAGAAAGCAACATATTTTGTGTGCCAATAATAAACAAACTTTTCTCCGCTAACACTACCTGTTTTTGTGTACCAATATGATTCTAAAACACAGATTTTCCCCTGCCATTCTTCCACCAGCCACAGAACCACTCGCAATAAAAATCCAAAGCAACCAGATTCATGGGATCATTGTGTCAGGGTGCAGCACTAAATTTTGCTGTATGCCGATGACATTCTCGTGTATACTTCCGAGCCTAGCATCAAAAGATTCAGGGATATTAAAAAACCATAAAACGATATCCATGTCAATAAGTACGTAATGTTCCCCAGCTATTATAGTGTTTCCCTTCAAATGGTCCTGGTCAGCCGTGGCTCAGTGGGTAGCACTCTCGCTCCGAATCAGAAGGTTGTGGGTTCAAGTCCCACTCCAGAGACTTGAGCACAAAAATCTAGGCTGACACTCCAGGGCAGTACGGAGGCAGTGCTGCACTGTCGGAGGTGCCGTCTTTCGGATGAGACGTTAATACCGAGGCCCCGTCTGCTCCCTCAAATGGATGTAAAAGATCCCGCTATTTCGAAGAAGAGCAGGGAAGTTATCCCTGGTGTCCTGGTCAATATTTATCCCTCAATCATCATCACTAAAAAAGCAGATTAACAGGTCATTGCTGTTTATGGGAGTTTGCTGTACACAAATTGGCTGCCATAATTCTTACATGGAGGGAATTCCCGAATTTAGGGCCTCGGCAGCTGAAGGCACGGCCACCAATGGTGGCGTGAAGAAAATCAGGGATGCGCATGAGGCCAGATTTGGAGCAGCCCAGATATCTCGGTGGGTTTTAGGGCTGGAGGATGTATAGAGATAGGGAATGGCGAGGCCAAGGAAGGATTTGAAAACAAGGATGAGACTTTTAAAATCAAGGCTTTGCTGGACCGTGAGGGACTTGGTGCGAGTTCGCAGTGACAAATGCCATACAGTTTGTGAAAGGAATAGGCTTGATGGATCAAATTATTTCAACTAGGATTACAACTAAAATTTATCTGCTACAAAACTGGTATCAAAACTAATAACAAAAATAAAAATCAAAGCTCACAGCCAACTTTATGTCTACAGTCTAGTGGCTTCTGCCTCGACAGCAGCAAATGCTCTCCTCCCCACCCCAATCAGTCACAGAGCAGTTACAAGAGAAATCCACAGCCTGGATTGCCATTCCTTTTCAACCGAAGGGTGCTAATTGACAGCAAGCAGTCCTTGCAGGCAATAAAAACTCATCTTAATCACACTTAGGTTTGCTTTTCATTTCCGCTCATTTCCTCCACTGCAGGTATCTGCACAGGTTGTAGCACCAACACCTCTCTGTAATAGAGTACGGACTCAAAGTGTGCAAACCAAACAGTGCTGGCTCTTCCTTCTCCTCGTGCCTCTGGAAATAGTCAGTGGAGAATGTTTGCAGCTAGAATATCCATTCAACAAAAGCACTTGAGTCTGGCTGCCCTCTAGTGTTAACACCTGAATAAAATATTTTCAGTTCACCCATCACTTTACAATGATGATTCTGGTTGTATACACATGGCACCCGTTATTGATGGAAACATTCATGAAAATACTTGAATTGATCAGGCAGTCTTCCCACCCACAAAACAAAATGCTAATTCAACTTCCAACACTGTGCTAATCTCATACAGATTAACACAACCATGTCCAGAAAGTGGCAGTAAAAGTAAACATCGAAGTAGACACTTATTTATGCAACAGTTAAACTAACAATTTGATATCACAGTATCACAGAAGGAGGCCCATCGTGCCGGTGCTGGCTCTTTGGTAGAGCTCTCCAATTAGTCCCACTCCCCTGCTCTTTCCCCATAGTCCTGTCATTTTTTTCCCTTCGAGTATTTATCCAATTCCCTTTTGAAAGATACTATTGAATCTGCTTCCACCACACATTCAGCGCATTCCAGATCACAACAATTCGCTGTGCAAAAAAATGTTTGCCCGTGTCGTCTCTGGTTCTTTTGCCAATCATCTTAAATCTGTGTCCTCTGGTTACCGATCCTTCTGCCACTGGAAACAATTTCTCCTTATTTACTCGATCAAAACCATTCATGGATTTTAAACACCTCTATCAAATCTCCTCTTAACCGTCTATGCTCGAAGAACAACCGCAGCTTCTCCAGTCTGTCCACGTAACTGAAGTCCCTCATCCCTGGAACCAGTGCAGTAGATCTCTTCTGCACATTCTTTAAGGCCTTGACATCCATCCTTCCCATCTTTTTGCCCAAATCATTAATAACAATTAAGAACAAAGATAATCTAAGAATTATAACTGAAGCAGTGCACTAAAGGGAAAAAACATGAGATCAAAGATGGGTATACAAGAATGACATAAATGTGCATGACATTGACTGTTTCAATCAGAGAGGTCATTTCATTCTCATGTAGCAGTTGCTGAGCCAGATTCAAAGGCTTTTACTCGGTCTCTGGTTGCGCTATTCTTGACCTAGGAATGATTAATGGAGCAGAGATTTAGGAGTCCAAGGTCAGAAATCATTAAAAACTCATGGACAGGTAAAAAAAATAATTTAAAAGATTAATGGAATGTTGGCCATTATCTCAAGAGGGCTGGAATACAAAGGGGTGCGAGTTATGTTACAGCTGTGTAGAGCTCTGGTTAGACCCCATGTGGAGTGCTGCTTTCAGTTCTGGGCACCACACCTCAGGATGGATATATTGGCCTTGGAGGGGGTGCAGCACAGATTCACCAGAATGATACCTGGGCTACAAGGGTTAAATTATGAGGACAGGTTGCATAGACTAGGCTTGTACTCCCTGGAGTATAGAAGATTAAAGGGTGATCTAATTGAGGTGTTTAAGATGATTAAAGGATTTGACAGAGAGAAACTATTTCCTCTGGTGGGGGAGTCCAGAACAAGGGGTCATAACCTTAAAATTAGAGGTAGGCCATTCAGGGGTGATGTCAGGAAGCACGTCTTGGCGCAAAGGGTTGTGGAAACCTGGAACTCTCCCCCAAAAAGCTTTTGAGGCTGGGTCAATTGAAAATTTCAAAACTGAGATTGATAGATTTTTGTTAGGCAAGGGTATTAAGGGGTACAACACTAAGGCGGGTAGATGGAGTTAAGATACAGATCAGCCATGATCTAATTGAATGCAGGAACAGGCTTGAGGGGCTGAATGGCCTACTCTTATTCCTATGTTCCTAATGGCAACACTGGTTGCTCAAAATGGAATATATTCCATTTCCAAGCATAGGCATCCATCACCTTCATGAACATGCTCCAAAAACACAATGGGGCCGATTTTCCTGACCCTCCTCTGCTCTGGTGCTGGACAAAATATCTAGCTCCAGGAGCAAAGGTACTTCCTGTCCAGGGCCATTAACATGGCCTGGGAATACCTGAGGATTGGACAGCATTTATTTAGTGGTAAAAATGTTAAAACTTATTGCTCGATGCTAAGCCCCCTCAGACCAGAGGGTCTGAAGATGAGTTCCAGCATAAGCCCAACACTAGCATTTAGGGGTGTTCCTCCATTTTGGCATCCCACAGCCAAAAGGACAAGAGGAGATGGAGGGCCAGGAATGTCCCTTTGCATGCCATCGCTGGGCCTGTGTCTATTGCCCAGCTCAGTTTTCCCCCTCTGGGTAAACCCCTGAAATCTAGGGTCAACATAAATAGCCATGATGTGGAGATGCCGGTGTTGGACTGGGGTGGACAAATGTGAGAAGTCACACAACACCAGGTTATCGTCCAACAGCTTTATTTGAAATTAGAAGCTTTCGGAGTGCTGCTCCTTCGTCAGGTGAAGTGAAGAGATGCACATAGTCACAGCATATATAGTCAGAGAACACTGCCAGATGATTACAGTTAATCTTTCCAACTGCCCTTTATCACACCTCGGCAGAGAGATAATCACGGCAATCAAAGG
Source organism: Squalus acanthias (assembly GCA_030390025.1). Lineage (NCBI taxonomy): Eukaryota > Metazoa > Chordata > Chondrichthyes > Squaliformes > Squalidae > Squalus > Squalus acanthias. The sequence goes on along the minus strand of CM059433.1, from coordinate 65,255,444 downwards.
TGTGGATGGTGTCCAAACAGGTCAGTCAGGAAAACATTACATCAAAGACAATGTGGCAGATGCTGGGGTCATATCCCGTTCTTACGAGGGCGTCTTTCAGCGTCTGTAGGTGTCCATCGTGTTCCTCCTCGTCTGAGCAGATCCTGTGTATTCGCAGGGCTTGTCCATAGGGGATGGCTTCTTTAACGTGGTTAGGGTGGAAGCTGGAGAAGTGGAGCATCGTGAGGTTGTCCGTGGGCTTGCGGTAGAGTGAAGTGCTGAGGTGTCCGTCTTTGATGGAGATTCGTGTGTCCAAGAATGAAACCGATTCTGAGGAGTAGTCCATGGTGAGTTTGATGGTGGAATGGAACTTGTTGATGTTATCGTATAGTCTTTTCAGTGATTCTTCGCCGTGGGTCCATAGGAAGAAAATGTCGTCGATGTATCTGGTGTATAGCGTTGGTTGGAGGTCCTGTGCAGCGAAGAAGTCTTGCTCGAACTTGTGCATGAAGATGTTGGCGTACTGGGGTGCCAATTTGGTCCCCATGGCTGTTCCGTGTGTTTGGGTAAAAAACTGGTTGTCGAAGGTGAAGACATTGTGGTCAAGGATGAAGCGGATGAGTTGTAGGATGGCGTCTGGAGATTGGCTGTTGTTGGTGTTGAGTACTGAGGCTGTCGCAGCGATGCAGTCATCGTGGGGGATACTGGTGTAGAGTGCCGAGACGTCCATCGTGGCGAGGAGTGTTCCTGGTTCAACTGGTCCGTGGGTGCTGAGTTTCTGTAAGAAGTCTGTAGTGTCGCGACAGAAGCTGGGGGTTCCCTGTACGATGGGTTTCAGGATGCCCTCGACGTATCCAGAGAGGTTCTCACACAGGGTTCCGTTGCCTGATACGATAGGACGTCCGGGTGTGTTGGCTTTGTGTATCTTTGGGAGGCAGTAGAAGTCTCCCACGCGGGGAGTACGTGGGATGAGACCTGTTTGGACATCATCCACACCTTTGATTGCCGTGATTATCTCTCTGCCGAGGTGTGATAAAGGGCAGTTGGAAAGATTAACTGTAATCATCTGGCAGTGTTCTCTGACTATATATGCTGTGACTACATGCATCTCTTCACTTCACCTGACGAAGGAGCAGCGCTCCGAAAGCTTGTGATTTCAAATAAAGCTGTTGGACTATAACCTGGTGTTGTGCGACTTCTCACAACATAAATAGGGTAGAGTCTCCACTCCATTTTTTTATTTATTCGTTCACGGGATGTGGGTGTCGCTGACAAGGCCGACATTTATTGCCCATCCTTAATTGCCCTTGAGAAGGTGGTGGTGAGCCACCTTCTTGAACTGTTGCAGTCCTTGTGGTGAAGGTACTCTCAGTGACTTTGTCGTAGCGGCTTGGTACAACTGAGTGGCTTGCTAGGCCATTTCAGAGGGCAGTTCAGAGTCAACCACATTGCTGTGGGTCTGGAGTCACAGGTAGGCCCAGACCAGGTAAGGACGGCAGGTTTCCTTTCCTAAAGGACATTAGTGAACCAGTTGGGCTTTTACGACAATCCGGTAGTTTCAGGGTCATCATTACAGATACTAGCTTTTTAATTCCAGATTTATTTAATTAACTGAAATTAAATTCCCCCAGCTGCCATGGTGGGATTTGAACTCGCGTCTCTGGATTATTAGTTCAGGCCTCTTTATTACTAGTCCAGTTCCTTAAGACTCCAGTGTATGGAATTACAAATATTTTTTCTCCTCTCCTTGTGAAGATGCTGCCTCATGCTGGTGTACAGGTCCACAGGTACAGACTACCTTCTTGTACCTCACCCAAGTGGCCCTTCTTCATGAGTGAGGCCAGACAGTGATTGTCGACAGGATATTCAACAAAGAAAAGCTAGAGCCAATCTCATATTATAGGTTTAATTTCTCTACAAATAATTTGGCACAAGGCCTGAAATGTTGCCACTAAAAACAATTCTTCTTAAAGCAGTAAAGTTTATTGACAAAAGCATTCGGAAGGCTTATTTTTGACACTAAGTTTTAGATATTTGGATAAGTGTGTCTGCAAAGTTTTAGTAGAAATCCCAACTTTGAAGAATGATTGATGAATCAGTAATGTTTTAACTTTGATAAGCTAAAACAGGAAGCCTCTTGCCCTTGATTTCAAAAGCCAGAAGTCTATAAACTAGGTATGTCAGAATGTGTTCAAACTCAGTTCAGAGAGCAGTCGAATGACTATGAGAAAGGTGTTAGCTGAAGTTAAAAGATGGTGAGAAATCAGAAGAGGAGATTATAGATGACTCAAGAAGCAAATTAGGCACGACAACTTAAAAAAAAAAATCAGCTATAAACTCAGGCCTCAATCAATTACTAACACTGTGGGCATCAGTGCCAACCCAGTCTTGACCCAATATCTACAGAGGAGTACTTTCTAACAGGAGTGACTGGATAGCAATCAGGAAGAGGAACCCTGACGGAGTTTTTCCTTCCCTAGCCCACAAGCTTGGAGGTTTTTTTGCGATGTCCCAGCTGAACTCAATTAACTCAGCACCAACCAGGGATCAAAACCTGGGATCACACCTGCTCAACTTCGCATTAACTAAGACATCATGGCAGCCTCTGAATTGGTCATGCTCATCTTCTTCCTGCACACGCATAAGCACTAGGAAGACTGCAGCTTAGAGAGCGAGTCAAAAAGGCAGTAACATTGTTGCTGTTATTAAGTAATGTTTGCTAATATCATATCTAAATTGTTATACTTTGTTTCTGTCGGAACAAAAAATACCATTTTGTGTGTGGGAGTACCTGATAATACTTTGAAAATTTACCAGTCTGAGTGAAGTCATTTGCAATTATCTTTTTCCCTGATATTCAGTCATGGAATAACTTGGTCCAAAGTTATTTTTAACTTTACTGTGTACTTGCAGACATATTAATGATTGGTTTATTGTACAGTATTTTCTGTGATTTTCTTTAATCTTACCTGCCCGCCCACCTGCTGATACCTCCCTTCAAATTGCGGGGGAGGAACTCCCTGCTTCTCTTTAAATAGTGCCCTGAAATCTTTTATGTTCACGTGAGAAAGCAGACAGGACCTCAGTTTAACACAGCATCTTAAAGATGGCACTGCCAACAGTGCAGCATTCCCTCAGTATTGCACTGAACTGTCACCTAAATTATGTGTTCAAGTCTCTGGATTGTGCCTTGAATCCACGAACTTCTGACTCAGAGGCAAGAATGCTACCACTGAGCCAAGACTGACTGCAGAAATAGTGGGAGAGAGAGAGAGAGAGAAAAAACTTCGAACAACGGATGATACTGCAATCTGGATTGCCGAGAGCCAGCTGTTTTTACTACTTCTATTAAGTTGACATATCCTGTTGAGAATGTAAATGCAGCAGCTGCTGCTTGCAAAGCACCAGAAGAGACCTTTGGTGATGCCACACATTATCTCGCCTTCAGTGACAAATTTACAAATTATATTAGTAATAAATTTACACTCGGATCTGCTGTGACAAGTGTGCTTTTGTGCATGTATCAAATCTGCAGTGTTGTCCACACATTATCTTATTGTGATGTACAGTATTGGGTAATTCCCACCACGCTTTTGTAAGGAGTACAATGTTTTCCCCTACTCACTAGTTGAAAATAGAATACCTCGGCATTTGTTTTAATTTCCATTTAAAATAGTGAGCACAATAGGATAGTGAAGAATCTCTTCCTGATAATTGGCAGCACCCAAATAAAGTCTGAGCCTTGACTACATACCTTTACCATTTCTTTGCAGCCCCTTGGAGATCTGTTATGCTGTGCAAATGAGAAACAAAGGAGAGAAAGGAAGAAAGACAGACAGGGATAAGCAGAAAGTGAGAAATAAGGAAGTACGCTGCTCTTTCAAGGCTTACACTACCAGCAGCTCCACAGAAATAACCATTTTCATAGGCCAGCTGGTTCCTTAAGTTTTAAATTTGCACATTGTAAAGCTGAAACAAACACTATTGCAGTAACAAAACTATTCAAATGTCAAAAGTTGATTTCTGCAATTTTACACAAAACAACAAAAAGTAAAGCATATAAACTAGACATTTATTTCTGCTCACCCCCTCATTCTTTCTATTCTCTATTCTTCTTCACTCGCGTCCACTTTTTAAAAAAAACTGTTTTTTCTTTTCTAGTCCAGTGTTGTCCAATACATTAGTCAGATGTGGCTAACTGGGAATCCAGGGGCTATATTTTTGCAACCTCGGTGAGTCCGGGGCGGGCAACGTCCGTGGCGTGTGAGGACCCCGCATCTGTCCCGATCCCGGCCTCCAACAAGATTTTCCATTGATGGGGCTCATTAAGCCCGCGCTGCGAAGTTCCCGGCCAATTAACAGGAAGCGGGTCTGATGACTTCATTTGCTGATGCATCATCAGCTGGTTTCGTTAAAGGGGCCATGTCCACATTTATTTTGACAGTTCTGCTGTCAGTGTTCTGCAGCAGAGGTGCTGCAAACACTGACAAGCACTACACAGAGGTGCACGGCTGCACCCAGGCTCTCACATTACTGGGTTCTCTTTCCTTCCGGTGGGCGGAAGAGACCTCCCCAGGAGACCAATGCAGCCTTGTCCATTACACAGGAGGACACAAGCAGGGATGTCATCAGGAGGATCTGGGTGCAGTGGCGCAAACCTTTCAATGATCTCAGTAGATCACAAAACATTACTGCAAAGCCACACTCAACCTCATCCTCCTGTGCCACTCATCACATCCCCCTCACTCTGCCTTCCGTACCCTACTCCCGCACATCCTTACTCGCACCAACTTACCTTGCACCTCCACCCATCCCTCTCTATCTACATTATCACTTCCCCATCTCACTAGCCACCCCTCTCACTCACCCTCATCCTTGTCCAATCATACCAACTAACAACACACAAGGGTAGGCAGTTGGGTGTTATCGCCAATGTTCATGTAAAGTTTCTGTTAATGTGTTGTCAAACATTGAAATCTTTATTTTCAACACTTTGCCTTCTTGGACATCTGCGTGCACCTTTGGAAGTGGCTTAGTGAGTTATAATGAATGGTGAGACACAATGGCCGCGATTTTCTGAGTGGAGTCGGGTTCGATGTTCGGCGGGTTCTGGTCCCACTGCCGGTTTAATCCGCTCTGAAATAACGATTTTGGCTTAAGTCGGCTGATTAAGCCCGTCGTGCGCGCTACCCGTACGGTACCCCCCCCAATGGTGATGAGTGTGAAAGGAATGGCTTGGGCATTGTAGGGATGCTTTATGGTGTTGGTGTGGGGTGGTGCCAACCTGGCGCATCATGTGGCAGCCAGATGTACAGCGTCAAGTGAAGTAAATCTGGCCATGATGAGGCCATCCCTGGCCTCCCGGGCAGCAATGTGGTCGGGTGCTGATGCCCTGTGTCCTGTGCAGCATCAGGTGATTGCGGAGAAGGTTGGTGCTGTTGTGCCTGGCGATGTCGGTGTTGGGGCTGATCGTGGTGGGATTCTGAGGACCAAGGTGAGATTTTTCAAGGGCACCAATGGCAGCTGAAGTTGAGATGACAGAAGCGATCTGTCAATGGTGAGAGAGGTTGCTCCAAGGAGGTGACACTGGATAGAGAGTTTGCGCCAAACACTTCAAACCTCCATAAAGCTCAAAAGTGTATTCCAAATCCTGAAGGCTCCAGCCTCTAAGATTGGAAATTGAACAGCTGTGAAATGATGACAGCTTTTATACCACTTTTGCTGCTAACTATTCACAGCAACGCAGAGTCATTGAGAACCCGACACACTTACCTGGCATGATCTCCGAGCACCGGGAACCTCGTAAAAAAACATGGAAAAATTATTAGGACCTGGTAAAATGCTACTTAAATACCTAAGAACCAACTAGGGAACAGGCTATTTTAGATCTAGTAATGTGCAATGAGAAAGGGTTAAATAATAACCTTGTAGTAAAGGGGCCTTTAGGGAAGAGTGACCATAATATGATAGAATTTTATATTGAGTTTGAAAGTGATTTAGTTAAATCCAAAACTAGGATCTTAAATCTAAACAAAGCAAACTAAGTAGGTATGAGGAGCGAGTTGGCTAAGGTAGATTGGGAAACTACATTAAAAGGTATGATGGTGAAGAAGCAATGGCTCACATTTAAAGAATGAATACATAATTTACAACAAATATACATTCCTTTAAGGCACAGAAACCCCATAGGAAAAGTGGTCCAGCCGTGGCTAACAAGAGAAGTTAAAGATAGTATTAGATCAAAGGAAGAGGCTTATAATGTTGCCAAAAAGAGTAGTAAGCCTGAGGATTGGGAGGATTTTAGAATTCAGTAAAGGAGGACCAAGAAACTGCTAAAGAAAGAGAAAATAGAATATGAGAGTAAACTAGCGAGAGACATAAAAACAGACTAATAGCTTCTATAGGTATGTAAAAAGGAAAAGATTAGCGAAAGTAAATGTGGCTGAGACAGGAAAAATTATAATGTGGAATAAGGAAATGGCAGAGAAATTAAACAAGTACTTTGGGCTCGATTTTAATAGCCCTGAGGAGGCGGCTCCGTTGGGAAAAATCGGGAAAAATGGCTTTAGATACCCAACCCGTCTCCACCCGATTTTCCCGAGTGTCTGTTTAGCCACTTCCAAATTGACCCATCTCCAACCGGTGGGACAGGTAGTTAAGGCAGTAAACAGCCTGTTAACTGCCTTGCTAATCCTATTTTCATAGTGGTTTCCCATTCTCCTGCTACTGGCTCCTGTTTCCCGACTAGTCAGAAACAGGCCAGGTTCAAGGAGACGAGTTGCTGGAGGACATGATTTGTGTGCATTGGTGGAGCGCTTTAAAAGCGCCCCTGAAACATGGCTGACATTCAAATGCAACAACTTTGCTGTTGTAGGTATGGGATAACATTTTGCACATCTACTGACCTTGTGACTGTTCAAGCTGACACCCATCTGCAGTGTCATGAATGGAATTATTTCAGGCCACTTCGACTGTGCACTTGCAAGATTGTTGCCTCAAATGAAATCTATAGGAAGGGGATGGGAAACATTTATGCCCTCTCATCCTGGTCCTCATAATCGGGGGAGTAGCAGCCGCGTGGCTCACCACATTTATTCCTGGGAAGAGGAGTAGGAGGAGGACGAGGGGAGCCTTGCATGCCCTGTTGTGACCAATGCAGCATCCCTCCAGTTCACTGCTGCCCGTCAACCAGGGTATGCACACTGCCATAAGCTTACCCTTCAACCATAGGTGGTGACCATATGGCTCTGTAATTGCAGGCGACACTTGTCCAACGTCATACATCATCTCTGCTATACCCTCTTATTTCCTATCACTGTTACCATCAGCATTATAAATGTAAGTCGCCCTGAGCCCTCAATGCGTTTTTGCCATTTCCCAGAACACATAGGCCACACAATCAACTGTTTGCCATAATTTCTCTTTAACACATGACAAAATATACCAAAACAGTCAGAAAAAAAAGAAACATCACCCAAGTGAGTCCCCTTGTGACTACAGGTGCTTACTTTTTCTCTTATGCATGCTTCTATGTGGTGCTTCCCCTGTGGCTTCAGCAGATGTAGAGGCACCTTGCTGACTAGGATGCTGCTCCTGCTTAGACGGGCGTCCTCTGGGTTTGGGAGCCTGGGAGGGCTCTTCAACAGTCTGCTCTTCCTGCGGCTGTGCAGGGGCTGAAATGGCCATCCCAGTTGTCTCTGCAAAGTGGGTCTCTGACCGAGGGCTCCGCAGTGGCATGGTCGTGTGAGTGCTTTGAGAGGAGCCCATACTTCCTTCTATCCTGCCAACAACATCTCTATCATGGGTCAGCCGCACCCCAGTGCTGGCAAGCGGCAGGAGAGCACCTTGCTGCACTTCAGGGGGGCCATGAGGACCCGTATCTGCACTGGCAGTCCTCATCAGAAGGACATCTATGAAGCTCTGGTCTCTCTGCTCAATAGCTGCCCATCGCTCCTCCAGAGAGGTCAGTCTATTCTGAACAGTCACCATGTTTTCCTGACTCTGGCGACTTATTTCCTCCATGGCCGTAGCCATCCTTTCCACGGAGGTTGTCATCCTGTCCATGGTGGTGCATTCATGCGCCATTTCCTCCACCACGGCAGGGCTGATGTTAGAGATGGACTCCGCCATTCTCTCCACACTTGCACTAACCCTGGAGGCAAATCTTTCCAGAGACTCCTGCACTTGTTCCAGCACCTTTCCAGTATCTTTCTGGATGGCCCCAGAGGCACAGCATCAGCATGCAGCTCAGCAGAGCTAGGAGAGTCCTGCGACCTCCGAGGAGGACTCTCCACTGCTGTTCCTGTCTCCACCATCTGCTGATGCTCACTTGTGCGCTGTGATAGACCAGGTGGCAACACTACTCTAACTCGCGATGGCCCCACCGAGGTGTGCATTGCTGCGCTGGTGCTGGGTGCGCTGAGTCCTGGTGACGCTGGTCCCTCAGAGGCTTCAGGTTCCTCTGAGGAGATGTCCGGGTCTTCCTCCTGGACAGTGGGGAGGGGGGTGCTCGATGGTCCTGTGGGAGACATCTGATATTGATGTAGCAGACGATACAAAATGATTCTCTATGAACATCATATTGCATTGCTTTCTGAGAGGGATGAAAATCTATTATGTCACCAGCTTCCTCTAGTGTGCCCGTCTCTCCATCGCCCACTTCCAGGTCCTCGCCACCGCCAACAATCTCGTTTGCTGCCTCCTCAGCAATGGTCAATGTTGCTAGGGTAGGTGTTCCTCCTCCAGTCATTGCTCTCTCCCTCCCTATCTTTTCCTGCAAGGAGGGACACAGCGGTATTTCAACCACAGTGATGGAGTGAGTGTGATTAATCCATACCATAGAAGATTTGAGTGAGACGAAGATGGGATAAGGTGTCAAGAGGAAGCTAGCTCCCTGTACGTTGTTAGTTGTTGTCACTGCATGACAGTGAGAGCGAGTCTAAGAGGTGCATAGGCAGGATGCTGAAGTGATTCAGTGCAGAGACAGAGATGGATAGGAAAGGGTGCAAGGGAAGAAAGAGTAAGGTGGGATGTGAAGGAGGAGGCTTCCAAAGCAGAGTGCAGGTGATGAGAAGAGAAGGGAAGCAGAGTGAAGGCAAGTGAGATGGGATACTCACTTTTGATGTTCTCCCAAGATCATTAAACCTTTTGCGGCACTGGATCCAAGGAGGAGGATGCAAGGAGGCTTAAAGGGGATATAGACAGGCTAAGTGAGTGGGCAAGAACATGACAAATGGAATATAATGTGGAGAAATGTGAAGTTATCTACTTTGGTAGGAAAAAATAGAAAAGCAGAGTATTTTTTAAATGGTGAGAGATTGGGAAATGTTGGTGTTCAGAGGGACCTGGGTGTCCTTGTACACAAATCACTGAAAGTTAACATGCAGGTACAGCAAGCAATTAGGAAAGCAAATGGTATGCTGGCCTTTATTACAAGAAGATTTGAGTATAAGAGTAAAGACATCTCACTGCAGTTATACAGGGCCCTGGTGAGACCACACCTGGAGTATTGTGTACAGTTTTGGTCTCCTTACCTAAGGAAGGATATACTTGCCATAGAGGGAGTGCAACGAAGGTTCACCAGACTGATTCCTGGGATGGGGGGATTGTCCTATGAGGAGAGATTGAGTAGACTAGGCCTATATTCTCTAGAGTTTAGAAGAATGAGAGGTGATCTCATTGAAACATACAAAATTCTTACAGGGCTTGACAGGGTAGATGCAGGGAGGATGTTTCCCCTGACTGGGGAGTCTAGAACCAGGGGTCACAGTCTCAGAATAAGGGGTCGGCCATTTAGAATTGAGATGAGGAGAAATTTCTTCACTCAGAGAGTGGTGAATCTTAGGAATTCTCTACCCCAGAGGGCTGTGGCGGCTCAGTCGTTGAGTATATTCAAGACAGAGATTGATAGATTTTTGAATATTAAGGGAATCAAGGGATATGGGGATAGTGCAGGAAAGTGGAGATGAGGTCGAAGATCAGCCATGATCTTACTGAATGGTGGAGCAGGCTCGAAGGGCCAAATGGCCGACTCCTGCTCCTATTTCTTATGTTCTTAAGTATCTCAATTGCCTGACCCGCCGCTTAGTGTCGGGTCTGCAAACTGCAGGCAGAGCCGGCACTTGGGAAATTAACAAGGAGGTGGGTTCAGAGCGGGCTTTTGACAGCGGACCCGCCTCCGAACCCGCCCTCTGCGCGCCGGCAAAATTCAGCCCCAGATGTGGCTCATTGCATTTCTGGTTAGTAAATAAAAAGAGTAAATGAAACCACGGTTTGGCCTGTGATCTCAATACCCATATTCGCACAGCGTATGCATGTATACTTTAACCTTTTAGTGCGTTCGTTGGTAAAATAGCAAGATGAAAGCAGAGTGCGAGAGTATTTTGAGTGGTTTACTCCCTTGGTTACTGAATGGTGGTAGATGTTTGTTAATTAAATATGCACGTGAAGTATATTTACCTGTATTGTGCAAGCATATGCAAGGCATTTTCTAATAAAAATTAGTGCATGTGGCTTGTCAGCAATTTCTGTTGGATAACACTCCTCTACACTATCAATTAATCCTAGCTCTGAAATTAAGTTTGAGGCTATACTTTTTGGCGTGATTTCTACAGTTGGTTTCTAGAGAAATGAGTTTATAAAATGTTTGGAAATCTTTTGCTAACTCCCACCATCCATTTTGAAGGTCAGAGAAAGTTCTAAAAATTGACAATTCTGCTCTTGTATCTAAGTTCAGTCAAGATTTTAACAGCCAGCATGCGATAAACGTCAATATTCATAATTTTGTATCTGCAGAAGGAGAGAACTCCAGCTTCCAATGGCTCAAGAGTCTCAATTATAAATTCCAGGTTTTTTTGCAGAATTTGAATCGATTCTTGAGTATCCTGTTGCATGAGAAACAGCAGTATGCAGGAGACAGGCTGAACATGAAATGGGAAGCAAATAAGTGATGTCAGTTATCTTTACATTGCGAGCAAACTTTGTGCAGTAAGCAGCCGAGTTTGATTTCACAGCTGCCACTTCTTGCCACAGAAGATTGTGCTGTTTTAATGCCTGACGTGCGCACATATTAACCGTCTCCCTATTTGCCTAAAATCCAAATCTGACAACGTAAGTGCGGGCTTCTCCACAACAAAGCTTAAAAAAAGCAAATAAAACTACCACTGTTGGTTACCCAAGACTCATCGAAAATTAAAGAACTCACACCATTTCTGACGGAACTGTCCTTAATTTTGTCATTAGACTGTCATCATTCTCAAATAATTTCTGATGAGGTTGATGGCACTGGGCATGATTTTTGTTGCTGGGCAAAATGTTGTTACCATCGGCAAGGCTGGCCTGACGAACACAAAGCAGATAAATTCACTCTCAGTGCCATGCACATCTCAGGAGCCTTGCTTGCCTTTTGCTGACCAGGTGCCCCTATATGCAGGCTCCACGCGCATCCACCTCAACTGCACAAAAAATATGCAGTGTAAACAGCCCACCTCACGACCCTCTGTTCCTTTAAGCTGCTCACTTTAAAAGCACCCTTGCTCTCTGACACATAATGTGTCGTCGATTCGTTTCCTGCGTACGGTAGCGAGAGAACACCATAAAATTACTATAAAATTACTTTTACAGCACAAATTAATGCTCCAAACTCTTCACTCTTAGACATCAATGCAATCTCAGTCGATTCTGGTGCCACGTAAGTAACCTTTGGACATTGACAGTCAGGAGTACAGCAATTTAAAGCATCAGGAAAAAAATAACCACCACAATATTTGATGTATCCCTTAAAAAGTGTAGTAGAAGTTTGGTTGCGTATAATTTTGGTGAAGCTGCTTACGCGGGGATGCAGATGGTGTCATTTCGACCATTTACATATGCTTGACAAGATGCAATGGAAATGTTCGCAATTATTTAAAGAGAGTTGAAGTTTGTTTTGCTGTAATGGCACAAAACACAGGTAAACCACCAGCACACAACACTGCCACAAGCACAAGATAAAGAACAGTTAAGACAAGGTAGTGCAACAGATTCTTGAGAGCAAAAAGTAACATGCATTTTTTTTTTTAATTGTCATTTTCTTTTCCCTAAAAAAACCTCAACTGTTGACGCTACTGTGTGCAAGAACAGTATTCAATTCACCTCAAGACAATTCTTGGTTCTTTTCAGGACCGAGAATTGAAACCCGAGAAGGTTTCCTTTTAAAAAAGAGATAATTGTTTTTTGCCGATCAACCAATCCGAAAAGAATTTGGGAATCTATGATGAAAATCAGTTAAAAAAGATGTTAACCCTTAAATATTAATTAGGTAACTGATAATTCTTTCCATAGCTTAAGTATGAAATATATCCCCGTCACTTACATTTATTTCACATAGTATCGTGCAATCTTAACTTAAACAAGCATGGAATGAGAAAAGTCCATCAAGCACTCACTGCATCCGATATATTAAACATGCTGAATGGGTCGCAAGATTCCACTTCACAATGCATTGAAAACCCTATTGTCAAGTTGTGTCCATGCAAAAAAAATAGTAAAACTGTCAACATGGAGCTACAGTACCAGTCATACCTGTAGGTGGCATTGTAGATGGGCACTTTCCACTGTAAATGGGCACTTTCCACTGTAAATGTGTCACGGCAATGTTAGGTAGAAAAGCAGCAGCTAATGTATATTGCCAACCATTGCAATTCAATTTTTGTGAATCAGCCCGAACTTTCACACATTGGCCATCGGGTGGCTCTGCAGTAGCCTGGTAATTCCAGGAGCAGATGCCCTGTCCTCGAATTGAGGAACCCTGGAGGGACATTCCAGCAAAACTAAATGGGCCTGAATTTGCAGTCGGAGGCTTCCCGCGGGGAAATGCCTCTGATCCGCAAATACAATCCGCGCTTACCTGGGGCCTCGGGATCCACGGCGACTTACGCTCCTGGGCCTCTCCGGAACACGTGGGTAAAGGCTCAGGTACCCCATGGGCGCACAGGGTTCGCAAGCGCCCCTGGGATCATGTGGGCCGGCCCAGCCACTAAAAGAAGGGGGAATCCCATTCCGTACGGAATCCTATTCCATACGGAATCCCCATAAGCATGAATGAGGATCACATAAAAAACACAATTACACACCAATTAAATAAAAAAAATTAATTAAAATACCATTTCATTAAACATTTAAAACAAAAGTGTAATTTTTTGAAAAATAAATTTAAACATTTTAAAGGGGCTAAAAATAACCTTAACTTCTTTTACAGGTGTTTTAATGTGTAAATACATTTAAAAAATATTTTTACATTCATTTAAACTCTTACGCTGGTATAAGCAGGCCTTATGCCTGCTTTTACCAGGCATAAGAATTTCATGGGCATTCGCTGGGCAAACAGCGCAACTCTCCACCCGCGGATGCCCTTCTCCTGGGGATGCAGATGATTTGTCAAGAAGATTCTTGACAGATTGCATGTTCCGGGTTTTCGCGCATGCGCTTCACACCACGTACGCACCCGTAGGGGCTGCAAAATACGGGCCAATGTGTCTTCCCCACGCACCGCCCCCCCACCCCACCCCACCCCACCCAACCCAACCCTCGTTCATAGAAGCCTGACCTCCACCAAAGAACCCAAGCAGAAAGTTTCGTCCCCAATTCTGGAATTTGCGATTGTCAAAGTTTCCCTTCCCAGAAACTACCACTATTGGCTGTCCCTGAACAACTCTCCGGCATGTTACATCAGCACCGATGCGTACCGGGGAATATTTGCAGTGAAGGGATGAACCATAGCCCATTACTTGCAATCTGGTAGTACTGGCAGGAAGGTTCCTCTCCCCTCAACATACACACATACGGAGATGAAAATCGTTTCTCGAGAGAAAGTGTTAACCAAGGTGCCATGATTAAGTGCAGTGGAGGAAACCTGCAGCTCTCTCCAGCAAAAATAATTTTAAGCCTGGAGGTGAGAATTGGTAGATCATTTCTATATGCCTCTGCCTCCTTCCCCCACTGAGATTTTTATATCCTTGTCGCTAGGAAGGTGTAGCTCATCACACCCTCCCAATATAAAGAATTTTGGACCGGGAAGAAGGGAAGTTTTAGGTCACCACCCTTCCTTCCCACCCCCTACTGAGAAGAATTTAGAGTTGGGGCACAGCTAAATTTAGTACAAGTACCTCTCACTGCGGTAGTTTCCTTGTCGTTGCTCCCCTGTCCTCAACCTCTCACCCCATGCCTGTTCCTCCTGTTCCCCTTCTTTTCCCTTTCACTCGTCCCACCTCCCCACTCCCTCGCTCCCCTCCTCCCACCTGCTTCCCTTTTTCCTGCCCTCTAACTCTGCTTGTACTGAGCACTGAACTCAGTCTTGACTCCCCACATGCAATATCACAGGAGATCAACTACTATTTAAAAAGTTTTATTCGATTAAGGATATAACATCATTAGCTCTTTCTCATTTGTGCAGATACTTTGTTTTCTACCGATCACTATTGCGTATCCTCAAAATCCAAAACTCCAACTATAGAGACAACCTACGTGAAAAAAATTTGACTGGGTTTGCACGCAATCTATTTTACTAGTTTTGGTACTTGGGTCAATTAAATTTCTGCTGAAACTGAAATTACTCTTGCATTATTGACCAAAATTCCTTACCAGAAGTCAGTATTTGGACTTTCCAGGGGTGTTTAGACAGCAACATCTGATAGGCTCTCCATGACCATGCCATTATTTGTTCTGTAGATTAGAAAGAATCACAAGGCATTTGTCAATATCATGTTGACCATAACTGAGGGACATTTCTTCCTAAAATATACACCAACACCACAACAGCTGTACAAGCCTATACTCAAGTGGCTCTCAATTTCTGAAACAAAATTCACGGGAGTCCACTTTTAATGACATTTTATTTTTAATGAATGTGTCTTCTGTAAAGGATCCTCTTTAAATGATCTAGGTTGTGTGCCTGTGTGTGAAGGTAGTACAGTTCTTAATACAATAACATACTAATGTAAATGTCAGGTCAATATTGATCCCAGATTAGATACGATTCAATTAAAAAAAAAATATTACATTTTATTTCCCCCAAACTTTTGGACCATTTCCCACATGGCAAAACAGGATTACTGGAGGTGAGTTTAGCCATGTATGAGCTCTCTACATTAAAACAAAGAGCAAAATACTGCAGATGCTGGAAATCTGAAATAAAAACGAAGTGCTGGAAACACTCAGCATCTGTGGCGAGGAAGTTAATGTTGATATTTAGGCGGTAGTCTTTTTTCATCTAACTGCAGTTTTGAAAAATATATAAAGGTTAATTATCTAAATTGGGAGTAGTATGGACTTACAACTTATATGCTACTTCTATTTGCCACACTAAACAAGGCACAAGAAACATTCCACTAAAGTGCTTATTTTGTTGGTTGAGATGAAGAACTAGGAGAGGAGTCACTTTGATTTTAGCTGCCTTACACATTAGCAATCAAATAATATTTTCACAATGAATGAGACAATGGTGTTGGCACATCATGTGTTGTGTTTGGTAAACTTCTTTAAAAGAGTCTGTCAAACACTTCAGGCAGTTCAAAATTAAGAGTGTTGTCTATGACTGAGGCACAGTTCTCTCACCAGTGCCGACACGAACAATAAGAGAGGCGCCTGCTGGCAGAGATGCATTTTTGTGGCTACCATGGGCATCAACTAAAGAGAGCTACTCCCAGAGGTCAAACGTCTCAATTTCAGCAGCTAGCGCTGCAAAACTATCTCTAAAGTCTTGCATGTATACTTGCTTTAAATATGACCATTGCACAAAATGGTTTTTTTTTAAATTTTGATTCTTTCCTGGATAATTGGAAACAATCGAAAAACATTTCACTGTGCACACCTAAATGGGACCAAACTACAACATAACAGTCCTTTAATCTAAATCAAAGACGGATTCATATTAAGAAATGACATGGAATTACACACATTCTCTGAAATCAGTTTTGGAATATTACAACTTCCGCGTCAGGAAATCATAAAAGTTTTACAACCTCAAAAGGTGGACTGGTTGGGTCGAGTGGCCTGTTTCTGTGCTGTATATTTATGTAATTCTATGTAAAAAGACGCTGAAACCACAGATGGTTCCCACTTTATGATGGGGGGGGGGGGGGGGGGGGAGGGGGAGTGAACCGTTCCTCGGTACGGATGCCGGCTCGACCTTTACAACACAGCCATTCATTGCTGAGATTAAAAACAAATACATAATAATAATACAAATCAGTATTGCTGGGGATTGGTGTCAGGGCAGTACAGGCTGGAACGTGGCGGCTCTGCTCACGAGCCGCGAATAGATGGGCAGCAAAAATGCTACAAACCTGGAACCCGCGCCGCGTCACTCGGAACCTCCTGTAACTAATGAGGCACAGCGCAAGCGCGTCACTCAGAACCTCCTGTAACTGATGAGGCACAGCGCAAGCGCGTCACTCAGAACCTCCTGTAACTAATCAGGCACACCACCTCCGCGTCACTTCCCCTGGCGCCATGTGACCATCAGCTGCCAAAGTGGGTCCTTTGTTGCTTGCAGGATTCGCTCCCAATCATGAAAAAAATCTCCAGAATTATTTACAGCAAACCTCAACGATATTACTTGGATTTTTTTTATTCGTAAAGTGTTTATCCACCAGCCCTAATGCCACGTGTCCACTCTGTTCCCGCTGATCCAACCTATTCTTAAATGCCCACCTGGGCTCTGCGTCAAATCATTAACTCTGGGAGCGCATTCCACAGCTTCATAAGCCGCTGTGGAAACAAAAAAAGTTTCTTATGCTCTCTGTCCTAAATCTTACATTATTTAATCTTGTATTTATGTCGCCCGCACTAAGTCTGTTTCTATCTGTTTTGTCCCATCCCTTAATAATTTTATACACCTCTATCAAATCACCTTTAATCTCTGGTAACAGAAACAGCCCCAATTTTTAAAGTCTTTCCTCATATTTCTACTACCTTATACCAGACCAAATCTTTGCTGTACCCTCGATTACCTCACTATCCTTTAGAAATAGATTCCCGCCCCCCTCCCAATTTTTGCTCCAGTACCTTACTAGGGTTGCCAACCCTCTACAATTGTTGTGGAGTCTTCAGGAATTAAAGAGTACTCTCCTGGATACTGTTGCGAGCAACCAGGAAGAAAAATCATAGGGCATTAAAAAAAAAGTTAATATTCACTATCTTTGAACACACTTGTTTATTTGTTGTAAAAATACTGGAAATGGGCAAAAAGGCGGTTTGATTGGGTGGGGCTGAGAGGTCATGTGATGAAACCTCCAGAAATACGTCCAGCCAGAGTTGGCAACCCAATACCTTGCCCAGGTAGCGATTATGCAGCTGTGAGGGCCTTGAATGCGACTGCTGGCAGGTTATCCATTTAGGAGGACATTGCAGCTAGCCTGCTTCTGACCTCACCTGATGTCAACCAACGTTCCGCAAAGCTGCGCGGCTGTCTGGAGGTCCCGCGCAGGCCGCCTACCAGCTTCTCAATGGAAAATTTTGTGCATGCATGAAATTTTGAATGGGTTATGCAGCCTATTAAAGGGACTGTGCACACACAAAAAATTAGGGGGAACATTGGTGTCAACATATGCCTGGATTTTCCTACATTTGCAGATTGACCTGCACTGTAGAAAATTAATTGGTTCTGAAAAAAATAGAACTCAGGGTGGCTAAGTCACCAGGATCTGTTAACTTAAATGCTGGTTGTTGAATGAAATCTGAGAGTAGATAGACTCTGACCACAATTTTTGAATCCTTCTTACATATATGAATTGTGCCAGGGTTCAGAAGGGAGCCAATGCAACACCTCTTGTGGAATAAAATTTATTTATGCTAAAAGTTGTACTGGGTTCAATAATACACCAGTGGGTGACTAGAATGGTAACTTTGCTAGTTTTGGAGGTGACGTCAATGTAGGTGAAGGCATGCTTGTTGAGGGTATAGTGAAGATTCAAATAGGTGGACAGGGTATGTAGGAAAAAAGTCTCTTCAATGAGTACCTGGAAAACAGCTCTAGCAGCTGAAAACTGTGTTTTAGCAGTTGCATGTTTAGCCTCCTGTCTCCTCATTGTGTTCCTCCAGCTGTTCAGTATTGATGTCTTGTTGGGTAGTAAAGTTGTGGAACATGCAATGATTCAGATTTCAGCTGAACCCTAGAGTGTGTTGAAGTTGGCTAAGGACAAGGTAGAGAAGAACAAGGAGAAAGAAAGAACAACATCTAGAGAAAGAAGATCAAAAGAAAGTTTCAGATCATAACCTCAGCCCCAACCACATCCACCCTTTTGGTTTGTGCCTTTTTCCTTTTTTTTCTCTCTCTCCCCCTACGGCAGCTGTCTCTCATTCTGCCAGCATTTCACACTTCACACTTCTAGCCACCTTTTGTTTCTTAACCTGTCCCATTACCATCTCGTCTTGCCTGGAGCATCTCTTAATGTCTCTACTTACCATAGTTATTCCTCCCCCCAGCCTCCCCCTTGCTTTTTTATCTGTTTCATTTCCTGCTTTTTTCTCAGTTCTGACGAAGGGTTTTGACCTGAAACGTTAACTCTGTTTCTCTCTCCACGGATGTTGCCTGGCCTGCTGAGTTTTTCCAGCGTTTTCTGTTGTTGTTTCAAAAGAAAGCAGGAGTTCCTTATAATAAACATGACAAGGAGGCAATTGTCAATTAACATCAATAATTCAGAGAAGCAGAGGTGGATAGTGCTCCGCGTAAACTGTTTCTTGCTTGCTTTTGTCTTTGTTTGATGTCTCCCTTTCCATCCGTTGTTATTAGACCTGGAGAAGAGATTGACTAGGCCACTGTCTTAGAATGAGCCTGAGCCATAAAAGTTTAGAGCTGAAATGATGTAACCTGCATGCCCTGGAGTTTGGCTGGTTAACATTGCAGCATAACTCAATCACAGCCTCCCTGTACAATCTTAGCCTATGCATACATTGTTTCTTGGGCAAGTTCAGTTAAATCCACCATCGTCTGCAGATGCAGTTTGGAAGGAAACGGCATATGGGCATGGTACTTTGGTGCAATTTAACATACCTGGTATCCTCTATTGCCCTTTCTCTTTCAAATCACATTAAAAAAGGAATTCTCATAGTAACACCCATTGCCCAATTTCTAGATGCCAAGAAATAGTTGACCCAAAACCTGTGGTACAAATCCTCTTTCAGCCACTGAACTGGCCAAAAGGGGATGAAAAGACAACAATTTGAAAATTTTAATGTTTAACCTTATATTCAAATGCACAAAATTAAGAAGCAACGTACTTCTAGCAGAAAAGGCGGGGAAATGTAAAGACATTACTTCCGCCACATTATCATATCGTAATGAAGCTCTTGCTAGGTCTGGTAGAAGCTTTGTGTGTCTGGCACAAACCTGCCTGGTAGTGCTTAGTATAGGTGGAGATCGACCGCAACAGATCTCAGCCCATATTCCCATTCACTTACAGCCTGATTATGAACACTTATAGGATGCAATAGAGCTGAAAGTCTACTCTACAAGAATCATCTGTCAATACCATCCCTCCAGGATGAAAATCAGAAAGTTATCCCCTTCCTTGACTATACTGCAAAAAGACATCAAAAGAGATTTGTTCATGATTAAGACAAACTATTACGCAAGGGAAATTTGCAGTGACTCCAGTAAAATAATTTAATGGCACTCACAGTACCACTATACCCTCCTAAAAGGGAAGCCACATGCATTAGGGAGTCTGAGCTAGGTGCAAGGTAGTTAAAGCAACTGCATTAAAAGAGAATTCTGCACCAGTGATATTCCAGGCAAAGATCAATTGCAGGACCACCTGGCATTTTGGGATCAATTTTTTTTAGTGATCTCCTTTGTGATGCTTCATTACTTTCCTGTATGAGAAAAGAAAGATGTAAAGATAACCTTTGGACTGCCTACACAAAGTAATTTGTCATAATGTCAGTGTCAACTGTGGCTCAGTTGGTAGCACTCTTGCCTATGAGTCAGAAGATTGTGGGTTCATGTCCCACTCCACAGACTTGTGCACAAAAATCTATGCTGACACTCCAGTGCAGTACTGAATGAGTGCTGTACTCTCGGAGGTGCCATCTTTCAGATGAGGCATTAAACCAAGGCCCCGTCTGCTCTCTCGGGTAGATATAAAAGATCCCATGGCACTATTTTGAAGAAGAGCAGGGGAGTTATCCCCGGTGTCCTGGCCAATATTTATCTCTCAATCAATATTACTAAAAAACAGATTATCTGATCATTATCACATTGCTGTTTGTGGGAGCTTGCTGTGTGCAAATTGCCTGCTGCGTTTCCTACATTACAAATTGACTACACTTCAAAAGTAGGTTAAACACTTCATTGGCTGTAAAGTGTTTTGGGATGCCTGACGTCCTGAGGTCGTGAAAGGCGCTGTATAAATGCTATATAATATTTATTTTCTTTTTATGATGTTAGCCACAGTGAAGGCTTTCCTACACTAAAGAGATTTTGTAACCTGGTTGGTATAAAACACAAATTAGAATCTATTTATTGCATGAGAAAACCAAGGGTGTGGCGAGAATGAGGAACTTAAAGAAATTATTATTAGTAAAAAAACAGTACTAGCAAAATTAATGGGACTAAAAGTCAATAAATCCCAAGGACTGGATGACCTACATCCTAGGGTTTTGAAAGAGGTGGCCATTGGGATAGTGGACACATTGGTTGTCATCTTCCAAAATTCTATAGATTCTGGAACGGTTCCTGCAAATTGGAAGATAGCGAATGTAACCCCGCTATTTAAGAAAGGAGGGAGAGAGAAAACGGGGAACTACAGACCTGTTAGCCTCACATCAGTAGTTGGGAAAATGCTGGAATCTATTATAAAGGAAGCAATAACTGGGCACTTAGAAACTAATAGTAAGATTGGGCAGAGTCAACATGGATTTATGAAAGGGAAATCCTGTTCACCAAACCTATTGGAGTTCTTTGAGGATGTAACTAGTGGAGTAGACAAAGGGGAACCGGTAGATGTGGTATATTTGGATTTTCAGAAGGCCTTTGATAAGGTCCCACACAAGAGGTTGGTGAACAAAATTAGGGCACATGGAATTGGGGGTAATATATTAGCATGGATTGAGAATTGGTTAACAGACAGAAAACAAAGAGTAGGGATAAACGGGTCTTTTTTAGGATGGCAGGCTGTGACTAGTGGGGTACCGCAAGGATTGATGCTTGGGCCCCAGCTATTCACAATCTATATCAATGATTTGGATGAGGGGACTAAATGTAGCATTTCCAAATTTGCTGATGATACAAAGCTAGGTGGCAGTGTCAGTCGTGAAGAGGATGTGAAGAGGCTTCAAGGAGATCTCGACAGGCTCAGTGAGTGGGCGAGAACATGGCAGATGGAATATAATGTGGATAAATGTGAAGTTATCCACTTTGGTAGAAAAAACAGAAAGGCAGAGTATTTCCTAAATGGTGAAAAATTGGGGAATACAGATGCTCAAAGGGACCTGGGTGTCCTTGTACATGAGTCACTGAAAGTGAATGTGCAGGTGCAGCAAGCCATTAGGAAGGCAAATGGTATGCTGGCCTTCATTACAAGAGGATTTGAGTACAGGAGTAAAGAAGCCTTACTCCAATTATATAGGGCCTTGGTGAGACCACACCTGGAGTACTGTGTACAATTTTGGTCTCCTTACCTAAGGAAGGATATACTTGCCATAGAGGGAGTGCAACGAAGGTTCACGAGATTGATTCCTGGGATGGCGGGACAGTCGTATGAGAAGAGATTGAGTAAACTAGGCCTATATTCTCTTGAATTCAGAAGAATGAGAGGAGATTTCATTGAAGCATACAAAATTATTTCAGGGCTTGATAGGGTGGATGCTGGGAGAATGTTTCCCTTGGCTGGGGAGTCTAGAACCAGGGGCCACAGCCTCAGGATAAAGGGTAGGCCATTCAGAACTGAGATGAGAAGAAATTTCTTCACACAGAGGGTGGTGAATCTTTGGAATTCTCTACCCCAGAGGGCTGTGGAGGCTCAGTCATTGGGTATATTCAAAACAGAAGTCGATAGATTTCTGACTAGTAAGGGCGTCAAGGGATATGGCGATAGGGCCGGTGAATGGAGTTGAGGCAGAAGATCAGCCATGATTTCATTGAATGGCGGAGCAGGCTCGAAGGGCCGAATGGTCTACTGCTGCTCCTATTTATAGAGTCATAGAGTTATACAGCACAGAAAGAGGCCCTTCGGCCCATCGTGTCTGCGCCGGCCATCAAGCCCTGTCTATTCTAATCCCATTTTCCAGCACTTGGTCCGTAGCCTTGTATACTATGGCGTTTCAAGTGCTCATCTAAATGCTTCTTGAATGTTGTGAGGGTTCCTGCCTCTACCACCCTTTCAGGCAGTGAGTTCCAAATTCCAACCACCCTCTGGGTGAAAAAGATTTTCCTCAAATCCCCTCTAAACCTCCTGCCCCTTACCTTGAAACTATGCCCCCTGGTTATTGACCCCTCTACTAAGGGGTAAAGTTCCTTTCTATCTACCCTATCTATGCCCCTCATAATTTTGTACACCTCAATCAGGTCCCCCCCTCAGCCTTCTCTGCTCTAAGGAAAACAACCCCAGCCTATCCAGTCTCTCTTCATAGCTGAAGCGCTCCAGCCCAGGTAACATCCTGGTGAATCTCCTCTGCACCCTCTCCAATGCAATCACATCCTTCCTATAGTGTGGTGACCAGAACTGCACACAGTATTCCAGCTGTGGCCTAACTAGCATTTTGTATAGCTCCATCCTGCCCTATTACCATCTCGTCTCACCTTGAATATCTCTTAATGTCTCCTTACTTCTCACAACCCTTCCCTTTTGTTCTTTTATTCCCTCCCCCATTTCCCAGCCCCCAAACTTGCTTTTTCATCTGTTTCATTTCCTGCTTTTTTCTCAGTTCTGACAAAGGGTCTTCGACCTGAAACGTTAACTCTGTTTCTCTCTCCACAGATGTTGCCTGGCCTGCTGAGTTTTTCCAGCGCTTTCTGTTGTTATTTCCATCATAACCTCCCTGCTCTTATATTCTATGCCTCAGCTAATGAAGGCAAGTATCCCATATGCCTTTTTAACCACCTTATCTATCTGTCCTGCTGCCTTCAGGGATCTATGTACATGCACACCAAGGTCCCTCTGATCCTCTGTCCTTCCTAGGGGCCTACCATTCATTGTGTATTCCCTTGCCTTGTTAGTCCTCCCAAAATGCATCACCTCACACTTGTCAGGGTTAAATTCCATTTGCCATTGTTCTGCCCATCTAACCAACCCGTCTATATCATCCTGTAGCTTGAGGCTTCCCTCCTCGCTATTTACCACTCCACCAATTTTCGTGTCATCTGCGAACTTACTGATCATATCTCCCACATTCATATCTAAATCATTAATGTACACTACAAACAGCAAAGGACCCAGCACCGATCCCTGTGGTACACCACTGGATACAGGCTTCCAGTCACAAAAACAACCTTCAACCATCACCCTCTGCCTCCTGCCACTAAGCCAATTTTGGATCCAATGTGCGAAATTGCCCTGGATCCCATGGGCTCTTACCTTCTTGACCAGTCTCCCATGTGGGACTTTGTCAAAAGCCTTACTGAAGTCCATGTGGACTACGTCAACTGCACTACCCTCATCCACACACCTAGTCACCCCCTCTCAAAATTCAATCAAATTGGTTAGACATGATCTCCCCCTGACAAAGCCATGCTGACTATCCTTGATTAATCCTTGCCTCTTCAAGTGGAGACTAATTCTGTCCCTCAGAATTTTTTCCAATAATTTCCCTACCACTGATGTTAGGCTCACTGGCCTGTAATTCCCTGGTTTATCCCTACTACCCTTCTTGAATAATGGTACTACGTTAGCTGTTCTCCAGTCCTCTGGCACCTCCCCTGTGGCCAGAGAGGTTCTGAAAATTTGTGTCAGGGCCCCTGCAATCTCCTCCCTTGCCTCACACAGCAGCCTGGGATACATCTCGTCTGGGCCTGGGGATTTATCCACTTTTAAGCCCGCTAAAACCGCTAGTACCTCCTCCCTCTCAATACTAATTTGTTCAAGTATACCACAATCCCCCTGCCTGATTTCTATGCCTACATCGTCCTTCTCCATAGTGAACACAGATGCAAAATATTCATTTAAAACCTCACCTACATCTTTTGGCTCTACACACAGATTGCCACTTTGGTCCCTAATGGGCCCTACTCTTTCCCTGGTTATCCTCTTGCCCTTAATATACTTATAAAACACCTTGGGATTTTCCTTTATTTTGCCCGCCAGTGTTTTTCATGCCCCCTCTTCGCTCTCCTAATTTCTTTTTTAAGTACCCCCCTGCACTTTCTATACTCCTCTAGGGCTTCCACTGTTTTTAGTCCTTTGTATCTGCCAAAAGCCTCCTTTTTTTTCCTAATCCATTCTTGTATATCCCTTGACATCCAGGGTTCCCTGGGCTTGTTGGTCCCACCCTTGACCTTTATGGGAACATGTTGGCGTTGTACTCTCTCTATTTCCTTTCTGAAAGACTCCCACTGCTCTGATGTGGATTTTCCTACAAGTAGCTGATCCCAGTCCACTTTGGCCAGATCCTGCCTTATCATATTAAAATCGGCCTTCCCCCAATTTAGAACCTTTATTTCCGGTCCATCTTTGTCCTTTTCCATGACTACCTTAAATCTCACCGAATTATGGTCACTGTCACCAAAATGCTCTCCTACTGACACTTCTACCACTTGCCCGGCTACATTCCCTAGAATTAGGTCCAGTACCACCCCCTCTCTTATAGGACTTTCTACATGCTGGCTCAAAAAGCTCTCCTGGATGCACTTTAAGAATTCCGCACCCTCTAAGCCTTTCACACTCTGACTATCCCAGTTAATATTGGGGAAGTTGAAATCCCCTACTATTATTAACCTATTATTTCTACACTTCTCTGAGATTTGCCTACATATCTGTTCCTCTATCTCCCCCTGACTGTTTGGTGGCCTATAGTACACTCCCAGCAAAGTGCTTGCCCCCTTTTTGTTTTTAAGTTCTACCCATATGGCCTCATTAGAGGAACTTGCTAAGATATCATCCCTCCTTACAGTGGTAATTGACTCCTTGATTAATATTGCGATACCCCTTTCTCTTTTACACCCCCTCTGTCTCGCCTGAAGATTCTATACCCCAGAATATTGAGCTGCCAGTCCTGCCCCTCTCTCAACCATGTCTCTGTGATAGCAACAATATCATACTCCCATGTGTTCATCAACACCTTCAATTCATCTGCCTTAATCGCAAGACTCCTTGCATTAAAGTAAATGCCATCCAGCCTTGCCATACTCCCTTGTGCCATTACATATTTGCTCTGCCTTCCAGACTGACTTGTTTTTTCCTCTATATTTGGCTGTGCATCACCCCCTACTATAGCTCCACTCCGTATCCCATCCCCCTGCCAAGTTAGTTTAAACCCCCCCCCAACAGTACTAGCAAACCTCCCCGCAAGGATGTTGGTCCCGTTCCGGTTCAGGTGCAATCCGGCCAACTTGTATAGGTCCCACCTTCCCCAGAAGCAGACCCAGTGATCCAGGAAACTAAAGCCCTCCCTCCTGCACCAACTCTTTAGCCACGAATTCATCTGCTCTATCCTCCTATTCCTATACTCACTAGCACGTGGCACCGGGAGTAATCCAGAGATTACAACCTTTGAGGTCCTGCTTTTTAATCTGCTACCTAGCTCCCTAAATTCTTGTTGCAGGACCTCATCCCTCCTTCTACCCATGTCGTTGGTACCAATGTGAACCATGACCTCTGACTATTCGCCCTCCCCCTTTAGAATGCCCTGCAGCCGTTCAGTGACATCCTTGACCCTGGCACCAGGGAGGCAACATACCATCCTGGAGTCACGTCTGCAGCCACAGAAACGTCTATCTGTTCCCTTTACGATAGAATCCCCTATCACTATTGCTCTCCCACTCTTCTTCCTCCCCTCCTGTGCAGCTGAGCCACTCGTAGTGCCATGGACTTGGCTCTTGCTGCATTCCCCTGAGAAACCATCTCCCCCATCAGTATCCAAAACGGAAAATTTGTTGGAGAGGGAGATGGACCCAGGGGACTCCTGCACTACCTTCCTAGTTCTTTTATTCTGTCTGGCAGTCACCCATTTCCTGTCTGCCTGTGCACTCTTCACCTGCGGTGTGACCATCTTGTTAAACATGCTATCCACGAAGATCTCAGCTTCATGGATGCTCCACAGTGACTCCAGCCGCAGCTCCAGCTCTGAAATGTGGATTTCGGGTAGCTGCAGCTGGAGACACTTCCTGCACGTGTTCGCCCTGGACACCGAAAGTGTCCCTGACTTCCCACATAGCACAGGAGGAGCACTCCACGCTGCCGAGCTGCCCTGCCATGTCATACCCTTAATTTACTCCCTTTACTTCCTTTAAATTAAAGAATATTAAATACACTAGAGACCTTACTTCCCTTTAAACACTACTTACTCTAAACTAGAGACCTTACTTTTACTTTAACGACTGGACTGTAGAAATACTCACCAGGCCCTACTTACCAATCAGCTCCTTCCCTGGTTATGACGTCACTTTAGTGGTTTCGCAGTTGTTGTTGTTTGACTGCTCTTGCTCTCAGACTCTTTCCTTGGTGTAAAGTAAGAACCAATTCCCAATTCGCAGCACTCTGTTTAAACCGCACTTTTATTTTTCTCCAGATGCGGTTGGGGGGTGTCACAGAGCCGAACTCCCGCTGGTTCTCTGTCCCCTCTTGTGCAGCTTTTTAGCTCCTGCTCTCCTGGAAGCTGACAAAGATAGAAAAAGGAAGGAACACCTCCCTCCCTGAACTCCCTCACTCACTCACCAAACTCGCAGCTTAACACTCTGTTCCAATCTGCACTCTAGCCTCCCTTATTTATACTGCTGAGATTTAAATAAGTGAGCTCTCTGGCAGTTACAGAACCAGATTAGACCAGTTAATTAATTACTCTCACCTGCTCTCCAGCACAGAGCTTGCTTAGCCCTGCCCAAGCCTGGAAGAAACTTAAAACTTGAAACAGTAAATTTATATTTAAGTTAAATGCTAATTGCAAGCACACAAGACTAGATTTTATTAACAAAAGAGATTAACCTTTAAGATTCACTCCCTCACTCACCAGACTCGCAGCTTAACACTCTGTTCCAATTTGCACTTTCTTATGTTCTTAACTCATATCACACAGAAAACCACTCCAGACCAAAAACAAATACATAATTGAGAAGCTTTCCCTCGTATCACAGTATAAATGTGACCAATTATCACAGAAAAAAACAGGTCTCAAGTTAATGGGGGGGGGGGGGGGGGGGGGGCGGGGGGCGATGAGAAAGAAAAACCACACAATGGGATGACAATTTCTTTAAAAAATCCAAGTGTTCTTACGATTTCCCCCACTGAACTGGCAGGTATTCCACAGACTATGCAAGATAACAAAATAATACAATTTGACCAAAAAGTAAACTTGTGATATTCAGAATCTTATATAACAATGCTTTAACAAAAATGAATATATTAATGTGTTTAAAAGGCACATAGTGTGCTCATCAGTTCCATGGAAGATAAGTGCATGAATCTCAGGCAAAATTTACTGCATTTTCTTGTTTTGTAAATGGCCTATGTCAAAAGCAGCAAGGAGTTCCATCATAATCTGATCATTTAACCTTTCTTGGTGTAGAGCCATAAACCATTATAAATTGTTCACAGAAGTTTTAAAAGTATAATACTGTACAGATACTGGTATAGTTACAAAAGTCAGCTCAAGCCTTAATATAGGTTTTCTCTAGATTTTATGCTGCTATGCTCATTAATCTATGTGTTGTGAAGGTCTCTGAACTGGAATGAAAATGAGTTATATCCATTATTCATTCAATATGTCGCTCAATATAATATAAACTTTATGATACGCAAGAAAATATACAGCTAAGATAGCATAGGTTGCATAATGTTTATGCATATCATGTGCACCACATGACTTGTGCCATTTGAACATTTCCATGTTAAAAAAAAATCTTAAGACATAATAAACTTTCTGGTGATTTTGCATTTTAATGTTAACATATGATTTATCTCCCTCCAAAAAAATCTAATACTGCTATTGTTGCCTTTTGGGTCTAAGCACATTTTTATACATCACTTAAACAGCAGCATTCCAGCACTTTAACAGTCTAAATTAAAAATATTGTTAAACAGTTAATTCCAAATACTTTAGGCATAAAATTGATTAAATTCAGATGTATAAATTGTCTAAAAGCAACATTGCCTTCAGTCATAGGAGTAGTCCTGCTGCACACTAGAAAGGAATTATTTTTTCCCTGAGGTTGCTGACTGTAACTTTGCAGATATCTGATCTAAAGGGGAAAGTGGCAAACTGTATTTCCTACATTATAATAGTGACTGCACTTCAAAAGTACTTAATTGGCTATCCCATTGCCCATCCCCCAATCTCAATGCCTGCTCTCTACTACTCTCACTGAGCTGTTGGATCTCTTCTCAAAATTGGCTTCCAAAATCCTGGATATCAAGGCTAAGCCTCTACACTGGACTACACTGTATGACTCATCTGCTGTGTCTCTGATTTGCAGTCCTGTTGCTTAAATTTTAAAGTAACTTTGGTCAGCTTACAGCCCTTCCCACACTGCTGCTGCTGAGACAATAGCAAAATACTGCGGATGCTGGAAAATTGAAACAACAGAAAACGCTGGAAAAACTCAGCAGGCCAGGCAACATCCGTGGAGAGAGAAACAGAGTTAACGTTTCAGGTCGAAACCCTTGGTCAGAACTGAGAAAAAAAAGCAGGAAATGAAACAGATAAAAAAGCAAGGGTGAGGCTGGGGGGAGGAATAAAAGAGGTGGTCTATGGTAAGTAGAGACATTAAGAGATGCTCAAGGCAAGACGAGATGGTAATAGGACAGGTTAAGAAACAAAAGGTGGCTCAGAGGTGTGAAGTGTGAAATGCTGGCAGAATGAGAGACAGCTGCTGTGGGGGGAGAGAGAGAAAAAAAAGGGAAAAGGCACAAACCAAAAGTGTGGATAATATATATATATATATATGTGGTAGGGGCCGAGGTTATGATCTGAAATTATTGAACTCTATGTTGAGTCCAGAAGGCTGTAAAGTGCCTAATCGGAAGATGAGGTGCTGTTCCTCGAGCTTACGCTGAGCTTCAGTGGAACAATGCAAGAGGCTGAGGACGGTGAGGTCTGAGTGGGCGTGGAGGGGTGAATTAAAATGACAAGCGACCGGAAGCTCGGGGTCACCCTTACGGACTGAACGGAGGTGTTCCACAAAGCGGTCACCCAATCTGCGTTTGGTCTCCCCAATGTAGAGGAGACCACATCGTGAGCAGCAAATAGAGTATATTAGATTGCAAGAAGTACAAGTAAATCGCTGTTTCACCTGGAAGGGGTGTTTGGGGCCCTGGAGAGTGGGAAGGGGGGATGTATAAGGGCAGGTGTTGCATCTCCTGCGCTTGCACGGGAAGGTGCCGGGCGAGGGGGAAGGGGTGCTGGGGGTGATAGAGGAATGGACTAGGGTGTCTCGGAGGGAGCGGTCCCTACGGAATGCTGAAAGGGGAGGTGAGGGGAAGATACGTTTGGTGGTGGGATCACATTGGAGGTGGCGGAAATGGTGGAGGATGATCCGTTGAATGTGGAGGCTGGTGGGGTGAAAGGTGAGGACAAGGGGAACTCTATCGTGGTTCTGGGAGGGAGGGGCTGGGGTGAGGGCAGAAGTGCGGGAGATAGAACGGACACGGTCGAGGGCCGTGTTGACCACAGTAGAGGGGAATCCTTGGTTGAGGAAAAAGGAAGACATGTCGGAAGCACTGGTATGGAAGGTGGCATCGTCAGAGCAGATGCGGCGGAGACGGAGAAACTGGGAGAAGCGGATAGAGTCTTTACAGGAGGCGGGGTGGGAGGAAGTGTAGTCCAGGTAGCTGTGGGAGTCAGTGGGCTTGTAGTGAATGTTGGTCAATAACCTATCCCCAGAGATGGAGACGGAGAAGTCGAGGAAGGGAAGGGAAGAGTCGGAGATGGACCATGTGAAGGTGAGGGAAGGGTGGAAATTGGAAGCACAGTGAATTAAATTTTCTAGTTCCGGGCGAGAGCAGGAAACAGCACTGATACAGTCATCAATGTACCGGAAAAAGAGGTGAGTGAGGGGACCCGAGTAGGACTGGAACAAAGAGTGTTCCACATATCCCACGAAAAGGCAGGCATAGCTAGGACCCATGCGGGTACCCATAGCAACACCTTTGATTTGGAGGAAATGAGTGGAGTCAAAGAAGAAGTTGTTCAATGTGAGAACAAGTTCAGCCAGGCGGAGGAGGGTGGCGGTGGATGGGGACTGGTTGGGCCTCTGTTCAAGGAAGAAGCGGAGCGCCCTCAGGCCATCCTGGTGGGGGATGGTGGTGTAGAGGGATTGTACGTCCATGGTGAAAAGGAGGCGGTTGGGACAAGGAAACTGGAAACTGTTAAAGTGGCGGAGGGCGTCAGAGGAATCGCGGATGTAGGTGGGAAGAGACTGGACAAGGGGAGAAAAAATAGAGTTGAGATAGGAAGAGATAAATTCCGTGGGGCAAGAACAGGCTGAAACGATGGGTCTACCAGGGCAGTCCTGTTTGTGGATCTTGGGAAGGAGGTAGAAGTGGGCTGTGCGGGGTTGGGGAACTATGAGGTTGGCGGCCGTGGGGGAAGATCTCCAGAGGAGATGAGGTCAGTGACAGTCTTGGAAACGGTGGCTTGATGTTCGGTAGTGGGGTCATGGTCCTCTGAGCCACCTTTTGTTTCTTAACCTGTCCTATTACCATCTCGTCTTGCCTTAAGCATCTCTTAATGTCTCTATTTACTATAGACCACCTCTTTTATTCCTCCCCCAAGCCTCCCCCTTGCTTTTTTATCTGTTTCATTTCCTGCTTTTTTCTCAGTTCTGACCAAGGGTTTCGACCTGAAACGTTAACTCTGTTTCTCTCTCCACGGATGTTGCCTGGCCTGCTGAGTTTTCCAGCGTTTTCTGCTGCTGCTGAGCCTGTGACTGGCTGACTGGTTCAACTGGTTTTTCAGCTTCAGCTACAGCCTGGTTTCATGCTAGTGTTTTACTCTCCTGGGCCAAAGTACATTTCTCAGGTGCTTCTGGATCTTATTGTGACCTCCAACTTCGCCATCATCTTTCTGCCCCGCAACCGATTCTGCACATCTCTTGGATCTTCATTCCCACGGAAATAACCTCAATCCTCCAATTCTCTACCCTTCAAATAGCTTCTGGATTTCACTCACCCATTACACCTGTCTCCTAACTTGGACAACAGTTCGTCGATGCTCCATGCCGACTCCACCCTACTTACGTCAACTTTAACTCACCACGGGACCCCCTCCTATTGTCTCCTATCTATTCCCTGTTACTACCAGGAAATATGTATTTAATAACTGCTACATAACCAGGCCTATGTAACTTGAGTATTCCGTGTCCATTTTGGCTGCCGCTCCGGACCGAAGCTGATCACTTCTATTTCCACTTTTGTCTCCCCCTTTTTCTTTTCTCTCTACCCCTCCTTGACCACTCTCCTATCGTTATGCCTCCTTTCATTTCTCCTCTTTCAGGTACTCTGCCCTCCCAAATCCCTACCTCAACCTTTCATTCCCCTTCTGCCGCTGTGCCAGGCTTGACTCCCTCTTAGGATAAGCCTACAGCTTCCCTCAGTACCTATCTTGGCATCTTCCAAATGGCCAGTCAAGGCACTCATCACTGCCTCCTTACAAGCAGCAACCCTAACTGTCCCATCCTACTCTCTCGCCGATGTTCCCGCCCACCGTGCCTGCTGGGGGCTAATCTTGCCTATCTTCTCCCCGTCCAACTCACCCCTCTCAGTGCTGACCCTGTGGACTCAGGTGTCACCACTCCTCTCCGCATCTCCCTCCAGAGTGTCCATTCACTTGTGAACAAGGCCCTTGCCATCCATGAGCTTATCGTGGATGATTGCATCGACATCATGGCTTTGATGGAAACCTAGCTGAGGGGTACTGATACCTTACCCCTAAATGAAGCTTCCCCGTCTGGCTATACCTTCCACCACTTGCCCCGCCCAGACCATCGCGGTGACGGTGTGGCTCTCATCACACCTTGGTCTGTCCCCCTACTCCTCGGGCACTTTCTCCTCCTTTGAGCCTCTCCCCTTGTCCACCCCTCACCTCTCATTTAAAATCTTCGTTCTCTACCGCCCACCCAAGTACCATAAAAATGTTCTTACCGAGATATCTTCACTGCTTTCCTCCCTCAGCCTTTGCATGGAGCGACTTCTCATCCTCAATTCATCATGCTGTCTCTCTTCCGAGTTCACTGCCCTTCTATCCTCCCTTAATCTCTCCCTCCATGTAAACTCCACAACTCATAGTCGCGGCCACCCCCTTGACCTTGCCATCTCACGTGGCCTCGCTACTGTCATCGTGTCAAACACAGAGAAAGCCATCTCTGACCAATTCCTTGCATCGCTCTCCACCCACATCCCCCTTCCTCCTCCCAACCCTACTTCCTTCTATGTCCGCCCCTGGAAAAAACACTCTCCCAATTCACTTACAATTGCACTTTTAAAATCCTAACTGTCTAGCCTTTGGCCCTCTATTCACCACAGCATTTCTGCCGCCACTGATCTGCTCAACCACACTCTCACCACCACCTTTGATGCGCTAGTCCCCAATAAAACCATTACTCTCTCTCACCCTGGCCGTTCCCCCGGCCCTCATCTCTGCTCCCTTAAGTCTAAGGGACACAAACTTGAATGGATAGGGTTGACAACTGGTTTAGCCATTCACCGCCAGTTCTGGCTGGACCACTTAAAGTACTATTGGGTCCTGCTCACATCTGCCAAAACTGTTCACTATTCCAGGATCATGCTGGAATGCAAAGATAACCCTGGCTTCTTTTCTCTACTGTTAAACGTCTTCTTAAACCCCTCTCCCCTCCACCCTCACCTCCAACAAGTGCAAGGAGCTCATGGACTTCTTTGTCTCAAAGATTGAGACCATCCAATCAGCTGCCTCTGCCACTTCCCTTCCTTCCCCATGCCCACCGGGCCAAACTTCCTCTAAGACTCCCCCCTGCCCAAGCCCTGAACTTTCTCCAGTTTCTCTCTGATCTCCCCTCATGCCCTCTCCAAGCTCATCTTGTCCATGAGACCCATTTCCTGCTCCCTTGACCCTATTCCCACTAAACTGCTGACCACCCAACTTCCATTTCTGGCTCCCATGTTAGCTGATATTGTTAATGGTTTTCTCTCTTCAGGTACTGTCCCCCTCTCCTTCATATCTGCCGCCATCACACCTCTCTTCAATAAACCAACCCTTGACCCCTCCATCCTTGCAAACTACCACCCCATCTCCAACCTCCCATTCCTCTCTAAAGTCGTTAAACGTGTTGTCACCTCCCAAATCTGTGCCCATCTTTCCCAGAACTCCGTTTGAATCCCTCCAATTAAGTTTTCACCCCTGCCACAGTATCGAAACGGCACTGATCAGTCACAAATGACATCCTATGCGACTGTGATAAAGGTAAACTATCCCCTCGTCCTGTCTGCAGCCTTTGACACAGGTGACCGCTCCATCCTCCTCCCAACGCCTCTCCACCGTCGTCCAGCTGGTTTCGACTGCACGCAGCTGGTTTCATTCTTTATCTACTTGTAGCTAGAGAATCACCTGCAATGGCTTCTCTTGCTGCTCCCGCATTGTTACCTCTGGTGTCCTCCAAGGATCTATCCTTGGCCCCCTCCTTTTTCTCATCTACATGCTGCCCCTCGGCGATATCATCCAAAAACAGTGTCAGTTTCCACATGTACGCTGACGACAGAGCTCTACTTCACCACCACTTCTCTCAACCCCTCCACTGTCTCTAAATTGTCAGACTGCTTGTCCGACATCCAGTATTCGATGAGCAGAAATTTCCTCCAACTAAATATTGGGATGACCGAAGCCAGTCTCTTCGGTCCCTGCCACAAACTCCGTTCCCTAAACAATGACTCCATCCCTCTCCCTATCATCTGTCCAGCTGAACCAGACGGTTTGCAACCTTGGTGTCATATTTGACCCTGAAGTGAGCTTCTGACCACATATCTGCGCCATAACTAAGACTGCCTATTTCCACCTCCGTAACATCACCCGACTCCATCCCGCCTCAGCTCATCTGCTGCTGAAACCCTCGTCTATGCCTTTGTTACCTCTAGACTTGACCATTCCAATGC
Organism: Squalus acanthias; assembly: GCA_030390025.1. Taxonomy (NCBI): domain Eukaryota; kingdom Metazoa; phylum Chordata; class Chondrichthyes; order Squaliformes; family Squalidae; genus Squalus; species Squalus acanthias. The sequence goes on along the minus strand of CM059433.1, from coordinate 65,221,218 downwards.
ACTCCTGGCTGGCCTCCCACGTTCTACCCTACATAAATGTGAAGTCATCCAAAACTCTGCTACCCATGTCCTAACTCACACCAATTCGCATTCACCCATCATCCCGGTGCTCGCTGACATACTTTGGTTCCCAGTTAAGCAACGCCTCGATTTAAAAATTCTTATTTGTTTTCAAATCCCTCCATGGTCTCACCCCTCCCCATCTCTAATCTCCTCCAGCCCCACAACCCCGAGATATCTGCGCTCCTCTAATTCTGGCCTCTTGAGCATCCCTGATTTGAAATCACTCAACCATTGGTAGCTATGCCTTCAGCTGCCAATGCCCTAAGCTCTGGCATTCCCTCCCTAAACCACTCCGCCTCTCTACCTCCTTTAAGATGCTCCTTAAAACCTACCTCTTTGACCAAGCTTTTGATCATCTTCCCCAATTTCTCCTTATGTGGCTCGTGTCAAATTTTGTTTTATAATGCTCCTGTGGAGTGCCTTGGGACGTTTTATTACACTAAAGGTGCTATTTAAATACAAGTTGTTGTTGTATTAGTACACATGAACATCCAGTTAAGCAATAAATAAATTATAGTGCACAACACTTCAGGTCCCATTTATTTTCAAGTACAGTTGAGTCTTAACAGATTCACACCTATTTCCAAAGAATACAAGAACTAAATTTCCTTTAAACAAATTGAGATAGTTAAAAAATGATTAGAGGTCTGATTCTGCAAACTTCAACAACAATTTATTAAGCGTACAAGTTGGCTACAGAATAGGAACATGAGTAGGTCATTTAGCCCCTCGAGCCTGTTCCGCCATTCAAGATCATGGCTGATCTGCAACCCAACTCCATATACCTGCCTTTGCCCCATATCCCTTAATACCTTTGGTTAACAAAATCTAACAAGCACATATTTAAAATTAACAATTGATCTAGCATCAATTACCATTTGCAGAAGTGTTCCAAACTCCTACCACCCTTTGTGGCTAGACGTGTTTCCTAATTTCACTCCTGAAAGGTCTGGCTCTAATTTTTAGTCTATGCCCCCTAGTCCTAGACTTACCAACCAGCAGAAAGTTTCTCTATCTACCCTATCTGTTCCCCTTAATATCCTGAAAACTTTGATCAGATCACCCCTTAACCTTCTAAATTCCAGGGAATACAACCCTAGTTTGTATAATCTCTCCTCGTAATTTAACCCTTGGAGTCCAGGTATCATCTGGTAAACCTACGCTGCAGTCCCTCCAAGGCCAATATATCCTTCCGAAGGTGTGGTGCCCAGAACTGCTCATAGTACTCCAGGTATGGTCTAACCAGGACTTTGTATAGCTGAAGCATGACTTCCACCCCTTTTATTCTAGTCCTCTAGATATAAAGGCCAGCATTTTATTAGCCTTTGTGATTATTTTCTGTACCTGTTCAGGACCCCCCCAACCTCTTTGGACTTCCACTGTTTTTAGCTTTTCGTCATTTAGAAAGTACCCTGTTCTATCCTTTTTAGGTCCAAAATGGATGACCTCACATTTGCCTACATTGAAATCCATTTGCCACAGTTTTGCCCATTCTATCAATATCTCGAATTTTATGCTTTGATCTACACTGCTTACAATGCCACCTATCTTTGTGTCATTGGCAAATTTGGATATGTGGCTTTCTATCCCATCATCCAAGTTGTTAATAAATATGGTGAATAGATGAGGCCCCAACACATATCCTTGCAGGACACCACTAGTCACATCCTGCCAATTAGAGTACCTTCCCATTATCCCTACTCTCCATCTCCTGCCACTCAGCCAATTTCCTAACTAGGTCAATAATTTGCCCGCAATTCCACGGGCTTCAACTTTAGTTAACAGTCTCTTGAGGGACTATATCAAATGCCTTCTGGAAGTCTATATAAATAAATCCATAGATATTCCCCTGTCCACTACTTTAGTCACCTTTTCCAAAAAATCAATCAGGTTCGTCAGGCATGACCTACCTTTTCCTACAAATCCACGCTGGCTCTCTCTGATCAGCTGAAAATCTAGTAATTTCCCGACAACAGATGTTAGGCTAACTGGTCTATAATTCCCTAGTTTCCCTCTCACCATTCTTAAATAGCGGAGTGACATGCGTAATTTTCTAATCTAAAGGAACGGTTCAACGAATAAGTGACTGCATGTCAAAAGTAGTTTATTGGCTGTAAAGAACTTTGGCATGTCCAGAGGACATGAAGGCAGTATATAAATGCAAGTTCTTTCCTTTGTTCTTACAATTTAAGAATGTGCTGTATAATTTTGAAGCGTCAAAGCTCCCTAGAGTCCTACATTATCTGTACTGTTCAGGACATTTGTTGATAACTTCATATTAACCTGTCAAAATTGATTTGTGTCTTAACCACGAAGAGGAGAAACCGATTACACCTACTTATTCGGTTTACTCTTTGACGGGAAGTGCTGTGGGAATTGTACATAGTTTTTCTAACTAACTCTTAATAAATAGTCTCTATTCACAATAGCAGACCATGTTACATGTGAAATTGAAAATGTGGTTAAATTAAGCAGTGAAGCCAGGCGCTAAAGTGCTCTCTCTATTACAGAGGATAACTGATGAGAAACCACTGAGTAAATGATTTGTGTAATTAACTAAAAAATCATCCCCATGAGAGATTAAATGGTTAGCTCCCCATCTCAGTTTTTTTTAAAAAAGATAGTGAACCCTTTTCCTGTACTATTTTCACAATGGAGCAAGACCAATAAAAAGTCACATTAGGTATAGTTAGCATCTTAGGATAACAGAGGGATGATGCTAGCACCATTAGGAGTATTGGCTCTGCTGAAGATCCTCTGAAGCCTCTGTAACTGAAGACCTAAATATAATTAATGACAAATTGATGTGAACATGGAATTTTGTTGGTTGAAGATTCATGGTTGAGACTGAAATAATCTATGCTGGAAATATATTGCCTGGGATCAACATATTATTTATGACCAAGATCTCGAGTATTTGGCTTGCCAACTGAATGGCTCATACTTAAAGTGATAGCAACTGTAATAAAACATACAAAAGCAAAATACAGCAGATGCTGGAAATCTGAAATAGAAAATGCTGGAAATACTCAGGTCAGGCAGCATCCGTGGAGAGAGAAACAGAGTTAACGTTTCAGGTTGATGACCTTTTGTCAGAATGGGAAAAAGGCAGAGAGATAATGGGTTTCAAGCAAGTACAGAGGCAGGAAAAGCGGGGGGTGGGGGGAGGAAAGAACAAAAGGGAAGGTCTGTGATAGGGTGAAGGCAGGAGAGGTTAAATGACAAAAGGGATGATGGTGCGAGGCCAAAGGAGGTGGTAATGGGACAAGTAAAGAAACAAGAAGATGTGTCTAGAAGAGGTATAAATGGGAACAGCAGAATCAGCAATAGCTGCCACCCGAAAAAATGGAGGCAGAGGTTATGATCTGAAATTGTTGAACTCGATGTTGAGTCCGGAAGGCTGTAAAGTGCCTAATCGAAAGATGAGGTCCTGTTCCTCGAGCTTCATTGGAACAGGGTACAAGGCCGAGGGCAGAGAGGTCAGAGTGGGAGTGGCGCGGAGAATTAAAGTGACAGACGACCGGAAGCTCAGGGTCATGCTTGCGGACTGAATGGAGGTGTTCCGCAAAGCGGTCACCCAATCTGCGTTTGGTCTCCCCAATGTAGAGGAGACTGCATTATGAGTAGCGAATACAGTATACTAAATTGAAAGAAGTACAAGTAAATCGCTGCTTCACCTGGAAGGAGTGTTTGGGGACCATGGACAGTGGGAAGGGGAGGAGGTAAAAGGGCAGGTGTTGCATCTCCTGCGCTTGCACGGGAAGATGCCGTGGGGAGGGGAGGGGCTGTTGGGGGTGATTGATGAGTGGACCAGGGTGTTGCGGAGGGAACAGTCCCTTAAGAATGCTGAAAGGGGAGGGGAGGGGAAGATGTGTTTGTTGGTGGGATCATGCTGGAGGTAGCAGAAATGGCAGAGGATGATCTGTTGAATGTGGAGGCTGGTGGGGTGGAAGGTGAGGACATACAAACAATGACGGACAGGTAAAGACCCTCTGGTCCATCGAGCCTGTCCCACACAATTGTGATACCTCGGGTATCACAATATAAACTCCACCCCACCCGAAACCCTGTGATCTTCTGGAGAGGCAAAAAAACAGAAAAATACCCCAGGCCAATTTGGGGAAAAAATCTTGGAAATTCCACTCCAACCCATCTAGGCGATCGAAACTAGTCCAGGAGATCACTCTCCCTGAACTCCTTGCAGTACCTACATTCTGTAAGAGGTGATCTCCGCCCCAGCCAGAATCAGGTCCGGCTCTCGTTTGAAGGAATTCAGCGAATCAGCATCGATTGCACGAGACGGCGGCCTGTTCCAGAGGTCCAGGGGAACCCTATCGTGGTTCTGGGAGGGAGGGGAAGGGGTGAGCTTAGAAGTGTGGGAAATGAAACTTTACTTGTCCCATTACCATCTCCATTTGCCTCGCACCATCATCCCTTTTGCCATTTAACCTCTCTTGCCTTCCACCCGATCACAGACCTTCCCTTTTGATCTTCCTTCCCTTCCCTCTGCACTTGCTTAAAACCCGTTATATCTCTAACTTTTTCCAGTTCTGACGAAAGGTCATTGACTTGAAACGTTAACTCGGTTTCTCTCTCCACAGGTGCTGCCTGACATGGAGTATTTCCAGCATTTTCTGATAGTAATAAAACATAGTTGAAGTACTGTCTGGAGTTTTATAAATAAGTTATATACCTTCCTTATGTTTTAGAACATATTATGTCTAAATTCATAACAAATTTGTAAACATTCAAAATAAATCTGAATTGACAATTTGAATTCAGAAAAGGACTGTTCATCTTGTTCTTGGATACAGTCAAAAATATGTTCATATACAGCAATGGCAATCCTTTTGCTTCCATGCAGATTTCTCTTGGGTCCCTCAGATACTCAGAATGACACTCAGTAGTCCATGCCCTCATCACTCTCATACCAATCAGATGGTGCATCGGTGCCAAAGTATCGATCTCCAAAGTTACCTGCACATTAACAACATTTATTCAATTAATTCTTATTATAAGCCAATAATGACCAATATTAAAATTGTAGTAGTTAATATAAAATGTTCCTGTTGCATATTTAAGTTAGTTCAAACACTATACATACAATACACTTTATTCTCTATTCTTAGTCCCACCTTCTCTAACCTTTTCATTAAAAACATTATAAAATGATAATGGCCTAGAAATTCCGTTCCCTACGGGTGGGTATGCATGCGCTGGAAACCGGCATTTCCGTTCTCTGCAAAAAGGGCTTGACTGGACAAGAGCCTGCGCCGGATAGGCAGCACGTACGTTAGAAACTTCTGGTTTTTTCCACACTGGCTTAAAGTCCAGGTAAGTCGGGAACAGCTGCGCCTAGAAAAGCAGGCACAAGGCCTGCTTTTAGCAGGCTAATAGTTTAATAAAGTAAAAAAAAAAAAATTTCCCCCCCCACTGATTTATCATTTTAAAATAATTTAAAGAAAGGTAAGTTTATTTTTAGCCCTGTTAAAAACTTTAATTATTTTTTTCAAAAATTTAAATTTTTGTTTAAAATAGTTAATTTATGTAATTTAGTCATTTTAAAAATATGATTTAAAATTTTTTTTTGAAGTTTTACTTATGTTTTGGGGCTCATCTCTATTCATAGATTTGACAGGTCTTCCTGTCAAATCTATGAATGGAGATTCCCTGCTCTGATTGGCTCCCTGATTGCCTACGTGATCCCAGGGACGCTGCGAACTAGCTGCGCCCCTGGGATACGCGGGCCCTCCACACCGGCAGTTTGAAGAGGCACAGCAATGGAAGTGTGCGCGTCCCGGGAACCCTCCAGTCCAAGCGGAGATTTTTCCAAATCGCAGCCCTCCGCCCGTGGGAGGGCTGCGAACAAAATTTCTGGGCCATTAATGCCCAAGGAGATTGCGCACATATATAGTGTATTTAACATAGAAAAAAATCCCAAGGTGAGTTCCAGAGGTGCAAGGAGAAAAATGGACACCAAGCCAAAGAAGAGATATTAGGAGGTTTGACCAAAAGCTTGGTCAAAGAGGTGGGTTGTAATGAGGGTCTTAAAAGGAAGAGAAGATGGAAAGGCAGAGGGTTTTAGGAAAGTAATTCCACCGCGCGGGGCCTAGGTTGAAGACACGACTACCAATGGTAGGAAATTGGGGGTTCGTGGGAGAACGAGCTGGAGTCAGAGGATAGACAGTTTGGGAGGAGGGGGGTGTAGTGCTGCAAGAGGTTATAGAGATAGGAAAGGCCGAGGCTATGGAGTGATTTCAACACAGAAAATAATTTTAAATTTGAGGCTTTGGGTAACCAGGAGCCAATATAGGTCATCAGGGACAGGGGTGATGGGCAAGTGGGACTTGGTGGGGGATAGGATAAAAGGTGGCAGAGTTTTGAATTAGCTGAAGATTACAAAGGATGAAAGATGGGAGATCAGCCAGGAGGGTGGAGGATTTCAAGTCTGGTGGTGACAAAGGCCTGAACGTGGGTTTCAGCGTCAAAGGAGCGGAGGTAGGGGTGGAGGCAGATAATGTTATGAGGTAGAAGTAGATGGGAGTGGATTTGGGGTTGGAAGGTCAGCTCGGGGTTGAATAGGATGCAGAGGTTGCAAACAGTCTGGTTGTCTGCATGTGTGGCAGTGGAGGAGGATCGAGTCTGTGGCAAGGGTACGGAGTTTGTGGCAGTGGCTGAAGATTATGGCTTTGATCTTCCCAATATTTAGCTGCAGGAAATTGCAGCTCATCCAAGACTGGACGTTAGACAAGCAGTCTCACAGCACAGAGCCAGTGGAAGGGTCAGGAGGTAAAGCAGCGTATCATCAGCGCACACATTGAAACTGACCTAGTGTCTGCAGATGGATATTGCTAAGGAGAAGCATGTAGATAAGGTAGTGGAGGAGACCAAGGATGAATCCTTGGGGGGGATCCCAAAGTAATGGTGCCGGAGTAGCAAGAGAAGTAATTGGTAAAGATCCTCTAGCTATGATCAGATAGGTAAGAGTGGAGCCAAGCTAGACAACAGAGAAAAGGCATTACAGGTGGATGGTATGACCGATTGCATCAATTGCTGCAGGGAGGTTGAGAAGGGATAATGCACCACAGTCACCATAGCAGAGAATGTTGTTGGTGATTTTGGTTAGGGCCATTTCAGTGTTGTGTAAGTGCAGAAACTTGATTGGAAAAATTTTAAAACCGGTTTCAAGTTCTTCTACTATTGGAAAATAAAGCACTAAATATACAGTTACCAATCAGTTATTGTTCAAGTTAGTTACACAGTTTATTTTACATCCTCCAGGTGAGCAGGAGCTCCTAATCCCATGTGCTCGCTCAGTTCCACTTTCCTTCAACCACCATTGAACCTATTCTTAAATGTTGAGATGGTCCCTGTTTCAATCACAAACTCTGGTAGTGCATTCACAGCTTCACAAGCCACTTTGTAAAAATGTTTCTCCTGCTCTCTGTCTTAAATCTCTTACATTATATATGCTCCCTTGCTCTTGATCCCTCAACAGCTGGAAATACAATATTTCCAGATACTCTGTCCCTATACCCTCTCTATTGCTGCAATGTCCTTTAGAGTTAGGCTTTACTTTTTTTCCTCTAATTATGGGTCCAGTACCTTGCCCAAGTAGCCATTATTCAACTGTGAGCCTTGAAGGTGACTGCCAACAGGCTATCCATTTATGGAGGACATTGCGGCCTTATACCAGGCAGCATCTTAGCGAATGTGCACTGTACCCTCTCTCTCTATTGCTTCAGTATCCTTCCTGTAGCACAGAGCCTAGAACTACACACACTACTCCAGCTATGCTTTTACTAAGGTTTCATATCAATTCACCATTGCATCAGACTTCTTTTTTCTATACCTCTTGCCATAAAACTCAATATTCCATTAGCTTTTTTTAATGGCCTTATCCATTTCAGGTGCTGCTTCAGTGTAGGACATCAAGCAGATATTATAAGAATCATAGTTACAGTCCAGTGGACGTCAATAATAGAGAAGACTTGGCTGCTGGAAATCAACATTAGTAGATAATCAAGGGCCCCCAAATTTAACTCCTCCAATTGTAATAAATGCTGGCAGCCCTAGCTTCCAACCTAATCCAATCTGAGGTTGCATATATAAGATACAGAAAAGCCTACAAAAGTTGAGCTTTAAGAAACAATTTTACTGTCAAATGTTTCTTTTCTTTTTATTGCTAATGATGATAGGTTCACATTCAGAACATGCATGAGTAACCAGGCCTTGTGTTTTAATCTGTATGGTTTTAAATTTGCATTGATGCACAGGTTAAGATATACCTGACCCAAAACACGGTCAGCCACTTGTCCAGCTTGCAAATAATTGTAAATGCAGAGACTAGGAAGGCAGATAATCAGGGCTTTAGCCCCTTGCTCTTATTTTGAACTATTTCACTTAATTGATCACTAAAGCTAAAAGTCAAGTGCACAGAAAGATGCAAAAACAGACTGCAAATAATAGAATGCTCAGAGTTGTCAGAATCCAAACCCCAAAATAAATCTCAAACATCTGCCTGACATAAAGCATTGACAAGAACTTCTAAGAATTGCAAATATAGTGCTGACATTGATCTCAGTATTCTGTTCAGTCACATGCCTGGAGGGTCTGTGCTTCATGTAGATTGCTCATGAGATCTTCTAAATTGGCAACGTTGAATATCAATTTATGTTATTCTGAATCATGAATTCTGGCTAAAATTCCTCAACCATTCATGATTTTGAACACCTCTATCAAATCTCCACTTATCCTTCTCTGCTCCAAGGAGAACAACCCCAGTTTCTCTCCAAATAACTGAAGTCCCTCATCCCTGGTACCACTCTAATAATCTCTCCTTCACTCTCTCCAAGACCTTGACATTCTTCCTAAAGTTTGGTGCCCAGAATTGAACACAATACTCCAGCTGAGGTCTAACCAGTGTTTCATAAAGGCATAGTGTAACTTCCTTGCTTTTGTACTCCATTAATAAAGCCAAGGATCCCATATGCTTTTTTAAAAAAAAGAGCCTTCTCAACTTGTCCTGCAACCTTCAAAGATTTGTGTACCGAGATCTCGCAATCTTTGCGGCAAAAAGTTTGCCTTTTTCGATGCGCAAGTGATTTCAGCGCAGTACAGTGGGAATTCCCTAGTGTGATCTGCTGTGACGTCAACAAGCTGTCTAAGCAGCCAATCACAATGCAGAATTCTCAGAGAGGGAAGCAGGAAGTGAGAACCTGCTTTTATCCTGACTTTAAAATGTTAGAGAGAGCAAAACAAAGATTGGGGCTCTCACATAGGGATAAGGTAAACCTGAATTATCATGAACAAACCTTTTTAAAAAAATATATATTTTTTAAAAAAGTTTCTCCACAATGATAAAAATTACAATTTTTGACACTCCACAAAATTAAAATTAGTTTTTCAGGGCCATGACATTTGTTTAGCAGTCAATACACTGTTAAAACCCCAGTTACGCCTAATCCAACAAGACCTAACATTTAATGAGGTATTTAACAGCGATATTACAGCGGAAAAGCCCAAGTTTTTGTCAGTTTCACCGATTTCACTAATTGCCAGCTATGGGGTTTGGGGGGAGCAACAGCGCAGCCAGTGGCGGAGCAATGAATGACTAACTACAGCTTCAGGATTTCCATGTTTAAATACGCATGCGCTACATCCTGAAGTTGCAGTCAGTTTCAATTTAATAACTTACTTTAACATCGGGCTGTTATTACCCACTGCAAATTCCGGTCCAATGTTAACGCAAGTTATTAAATACAAAGATAAATGTAAATGAAATGACTTGCATTTATTATAGCACCTTTCACAACCTCAGTACGTCCAAAAGCACAATGTCAAAATTTCAGAAAACGGCAACTTTAGTAGTCCAATGTACAGAGATTCAGGCTCTGGAAAATTAATCTTTCAGTGTTTACAAATAAAAAGACATTGGCAATATGAACAAATCAATTGAAACAGAAAACAAAAATGTATAGTAGAGATGAAAACATCTCGCTATCAAAGTATAGAACATAAAAATAGTGGAAAAATGTAACTCAAAATATCAGAAAGGAAAAAAGAAAGTGCTGTTTTGCCAATACAATTTCTGGGCCAGTATCTTGGAAACCAGGACCATTAGCTTCTATATGCATTGGTCCTGACCAGTAACAATAAATTGTCTTGGATTGCACATCAGCAATTCAGTCATATGATTCTGCCAAAGTCCATGCCAATAACCAGCTTTCCTGCCCCGCCTCCACCCCCACACCAAAAAAAGAGGAATATTTACTACCATGTAACACTACATCTAGTGACCTGGTGAGGAATTGGTAAAACAGTTATTCTCAGCCTGTGAGAATACCTAAAGTCTACTGAGACTTGTATTTTACTTTGAGTCAAACTGGTAATGTATACGGATAGTGGGGGAATAAAAAGGACGCTGTTTGGTTACATTTAAATTCACATATAACCTTACCTATTCCAGGAATAATGTGGAATTCATCATTTACTTTCTTGTCTACAGCAGTGGTGATGATGTTCACCTTAGGAAAGGCATAAGCCACTGAGTGCACTCCCATTTCAGCCATCAGCAATGAGAGCAGGAAAATTTTATCTTCTTGCACATCATGATCCTGAAACAAGTCAGAAAAGTTTTAAGAAGCAGTGTGGTTTTCAGCAGCTACAACACTAAAATTGGTGTTAACTATAAACAAATTATTTTTTCAAAACTAAGATTACATATACAAACTAAAATTCTTTCATAAAATTACCATAGAGCCTGTTCAAAGTAATGGAAAACATACAAGTAAATTCCAACTAGCATAAAAGTAGTGACAAAACTCAAACAGATGTAATTTTACAATATTTTCACAGAACTATTTTGCTCCACAAGAATCTAGAGCTACAAATGACAATGCTCCATTACATAACACAATAAAATTACATACAATATTTCACATCCACAGTGCAAGATCTACCAGACATCATACTCTGCAGTGTCACCAAACGTGATTTAGTTCTGAGCCCTTTGCTTAGAACAGGACAAAGAACCAAGTCCAGACATGTCAGTATTCTCTCTACAACTCTACCACGATAGAGTTCCTCTTGTCCTCACCTTTCACCCCACCAGCCTCCACATTCAACGGATCATCCTCCGACATTTCCGCCACCTCCAGCGCGATCCCACCACCAAACACATCTGCCCCTCGCCTCCCATTTCAGCATTCCGAAGGGACCGCTCCCTCCGCGACACCCTGGTCCACTCCTCTATCACCCCCAACACCCCTTCCCCTGCAAGCGCAGGAGGTGCAACACATGCCCTTATACCTCCCCCCTTCCCACTGTCCATGGCCCCAAACACCCCTTCCAGGTGAAACAGCGATTTACTTGTACTTCTTGCAATTTAGTATACTGTATTCGCTGCTCACGATGTGGTCTCCTCTACATTGGGGAGACCAAACGCAGATTGGGTGACCGCTTTGCGGAACACCTCCGTTCAGTCCGTAAGGGGGACCCTGAGCTTCCGGTCGCCTGTCACTTTAATTCTCCACTCCACTCCCACCCAGACCTCACTGTCCTCGGCCTCTTGCATTGTTCCACTGAAGCTCAACGTAAGCTCGAGGAACAGCACCTCATCTTTCGATTAGGCACTTTACAGCCTTCTGGACTCAACAGAGTGTTCTTAAGGCTAAAGGGATCAAGGGATATGGGGAGAAAGCAGGGACAGGGTACTGAATTTGGATGATCAGCCATGATCGCATTGAATGGCAGAGCAGGCTAGAGGGGCCGAATGGCCTACTCCTGCTCCTATCTTCTATGATTCTATGAATTTCAGATCATAACCTCAGCTCCTATCATATATATATTTTTTTATCCACACCTTTTGTTTGTGTCTTTTGTTCTCTCCCACATGGCAGCTGTCTTTCATTCTGCCAGCGCAATTTACACCTCATCTAGAGCCATCCATTGTTTCTTAACCTGTCCCATTACCAACTCCTTTTGCCTTGAATATCTCTCAATGTCTCTTAACCTCTCCTGCCTTCTATCCTATCAGACGTTCCCTTTTGTTCTTTCATCCCCTCCCCCCTTTCCCAGCCCCTACACTTGCTTAAAAATCTGTTCCATTTCCTGCTTTTTTCCAGTTCTGACAAAAGGTCATCGACCTGAAACGTTAACTCTGTTTCTCTCTTCACAGATGCTGCCTGACCTGCTGAGTATCTCCAGCATTTTCTGTTTTTATTTCAGATTTCCAGCATCTGCAGTATTTTCTTTTTGTATCATGTCAGTATTTACGTTGCCATGTTAGACCACCAGCATTTTGGGGAGAGGGAAGTTAAATATCAGAGTCATTCTTAAGTACATCTAACAACGGGACACAATTTTTCGAAGACATAACACACTCTGGGCTGGATTTTTCCAACCTTGGCGGGTCCGAGGCGGGTGACGGCCGTGGCGTGTGGGGACCTGGCATCTGTCTCGATCCGAAAGGTAAAAAGATTTTTACCTTTAAACTTCTGGGTGTGTGTCTGCTGAACTGGTTCTACTGGTTTTTCAGCTCTGCTGGCTTGTAGGTAGCAGCGCCACTTGCTGTCCGGTGACTCGTTCTACTTTGCTGGTCACTGGTTTATGGTTTTACTTTTTCTCCACCGCTGTGATCTACGGTGACCTCCAACTTGCGTCAATTTAGCCATCATCTTTCTGCATCGCTACTGACTCTCATTTCAACGGAAACAACCTCCATCCTCGAACTCTCTACCCTTCAAATAGCTTCTGGACTTCACGCAACTGCTTTGGACAGCGGTTCGTCGATGCTCCGTACCGGCCCCATCCTACTCACGTCGGCTTGTCCTTCCATGGGACCTCTGACTTTGACCCTGGTCTTCCTACTATTGTCCCCAACCTATTCCCTGATACCAGGAAATATGTATTTCACTAATTATTACAGTTAAACAGGTCTATGTAACCTGAGCTTTTCCATTCACATGTGCACTTTGGCTGCTGCTCCTGACCTGAGCCATTCCACTTTTTCCCCCCTATTTTCCTTTTCTCTCTATCCCTTCCTGACCGCACTCTCCTGTCGTCATGCCTCCTTTAATCTCTCCTCTCTTGGATACACTGCCCTCCCAAATCCCTACCCCAATCCTTCATTACTCTTCGACCTTCCTACTCTCCTGCCGCCGTGCCAGGCTTCACTCCCTCTTAGGTAAGCCCACAGCTTCCCTCTGTGCCTCTCTTGGCATCCTATGAAGGGCCCATCGAGGCACTCGTCGCTGCCGCCTTACGAGCAGCAACCCCAACTGTCCCATCCGACTCTCTCGCCGACCTTCCCGCCCAGCGTGCCCACTGGGGGCAAATCTTACCTATCTCCTCCCCATCCAACTCATCCCCCTCCCCCAGCGCTGACCTTGTGGATGCTGGCAGTGGGGCAGCCATCACTGACCCTCTCCGTATCTCCCTCCAGAATGTCCGTTCACTTGCGAACAAGGTCCTTGCCATCCATGAGCTTATCATGGATGAGTGCATCGACATCATGGCCCTGACGGAAACTTGGTTGAGGGGTGATGACACCTTACCCTTAAATGAAGCCTCCCCACCTGGCTATACCTTCCACCACTTGCCCCGCTCAGACCGCCGTGGTGGCGGTGTGGCTCTCATCACCAAATCACACCTTGGTCTGTCCCCCTATTCCTCCAGCAGATTCTCCTCCTTTGAGAATCTCACCTTATTCCACCCTTCTCACCTCTCATTTAAAATTCTTGTTCTCTACCGCCCACCCAAGTACCATAAAAATTTTATTACTGAGTATCTTGACTGTTCGCCTCCCTCAGCCTCTGCACCGAACAACTTCTCATCCTCGGTGATTTCAACCTCCATCTCAATTCATCATGCTCCCTCTCCTGAGTTCACTAGCCTCCTAGCCTCCCTTAATCTCTTCCTCCATGTAAACTCCCCAACCCATATTCACGGCCATCCCCTCGACCTAGCCATCTCTCGTAGCCTCGCTACTCCCATTGTGTCAATTGCAGATAAGGCCATCTCTGACCATTTCCTCATATCGCTCTCCACCCAAATCCCCCTTCCACCCACCCACCTCCCCCAACCCTACTTCCTTCTTGTCCACCCCTGGAAAAAAACTCTCTCCCAACTCTTACAACTGCACTTATGAAATTCCCAACTGTCCAGCCTCTGGCCCTCCATTCACCATGACATTTCTGCAGCTACCGATCTGCTCAACCACACCCTCACCATTATCTTTGATGCCCCAGTCCCTACTAAAACAATTACCCTCTCTCACCCTGGTTGTTCCCCCTGGTACGGCTCTCATCTTCGCTCCCTTAAGTACAAGGGACGCAGACTCGAACGGATATGGCGGACAACTGGTTTAGCCATTCATCGCTAGATCTGGCTGGACCACATAAAGCACCATCAGGCCCTGCTCTCGTCTGCCAAAATTGCTCACTATTCCAGAATCATTCTGGAATGCAAAGATAAACCCCGGCTCCTATTCTCTACTGCTAACCGTCTTATTAAACCCCTCTCCCGTCTCCTCCACCCTTACCTCTGATAACAAATGTGAGGAGCTCATGGACGTCTTTGTCTCTAAGATTGAGACCATCCGTTCAGCTGCCTCTGCCACTTCCCTTCCTTCCCCTAGCCCACTGGGCCAAACTTACTCTAAGGTTCCCCCTTGCCCTAGCCCTGAACTCACATCTTTCTCCAGTTTCTCTCCGATCTCCGCTCATGACCTCTCTGCGCTCATCTTGTCTATGAGACCCACCTCCTGCTCCCGCGACCCTATTCCCACCAAACTGCTGACCACCCAACTTCCTTTTCTGGCTCCCATGTTAGCTGATATTGTTAACGGTTCTCTCTCCTCAGGTACTGTCCCCCTCTCTCAAATCTGCCGTCATCACCCCTCTCCTCAAAAAAAAACCCTTGATCCCTCCATCTTTGCAAACTACCGCCCCATCTCCAACCTCCCTTTCCTCTCCAAAGTCCCTGAACGTGTTGTTGCCCCCAAATCCATGCCCATCTTTCCTGCAATTCCATGTTTGAATCCCTCCAATCAGGTTTCCACCCTTGCCACAGTCCCGAAACGGCTCTCAAAGTCACAAAGGACATCCTTTGTGACTGTGACAAAGGTAAACTATCCTTCCTTGTCCTTCTTGACTTATCCGCAGCCTTTGACACGGTTGACCACTCCATCCTTCTCCAACGCCTCTCCACCGTCGTCCAGCTGGGTGGGACTGCACTCGCCTGATTCCATTCTTATCTATCTCAACGTAACCAGAGAATCACCTGCAACAGCTTCTCTTCCCGCTCTCGCATAGTTACCTCTGGTGTCCCTCAAGGATCTATCCTTGGCCCCCTCCTGTTTCTCATCTACATGTTGCCCCTTGGCGACATCATCCGAAAACACAGCGTCAGTTTCCACATGTACGCCAACGACACCCAGCTCTATCTCACTACCTCTTCTCTCGACCCCTCCACAGTGTCTAAATTGTCAGACTGCTTGTCGACATACAGTTCTGGATGAGCAAAAATGTTCTCCAATTAAATATTGGGAAAACCGAAGTCATTGTTTTCGGTCCTCGCCACAAACTCCATTCCCTAGCCACTGACTCCATCCCTCTCCCTAACATCTGTCTGAGGCTGAACCACACTGTTCGCAACCTTGGTGTCATATTTGACCCGAAATGAGCTTCTGACCACATATCCGCAGCATAAAGACCGCCTACTTCCACCTCCGTAACATCACCCGTCTCCACCCTTGCCTCAGCTCATTCGCTGCTGAAACCCTCATCCATGCCTTTGTTACTTCTAGACTTGACTATTCCAACGCACTCCTGGCTGGCCTCTCACATTCCACCCTATGTAAACTTGAGGTCATCCAAAACTCGGTTGCCCATGTCCTAACTCGCACTAAGTCCCGTTCGCTCGTGTCCTAACTCGCACCAAGTCCTGTTCGCCCATCTCCCCTGTGCTCGCTGACCTACATTGGCTCCCGGTTTAGCAGCGCCTCGATTTCAAAATTCTCATCCTTGTTTTCAAATCCCTCCATGGCCTCGCCCCTTCCTATCTCTAATCTGCTTCAGCCCATCCCCCCCTCCCCCGTGCCTTCTGTTGCCTAGGCCCTAAGCTCTGGAATTCCCTGCCTAAACCCGTCCGCCTCTTTCCTCCTTTTAGACGCTCCATAAAATCTACCTCTTTGACCAAGCTTTTGGTCACCTGCCCTAATTTATCCTTATGTGGATTGGTGTCAAATTTTTTGTCTTAAAATACTCCTGTGCAGCACCTTGGGACGTTTTACTACAT
The DNA here is from genome assembly GCA_030390025.1 of Squalus acanthias. Lineage (NCBI taxonomy): Eukaryota > Metazoa > Chordata > Chondrichthyes > Squaliformes > Squalidae > Squalus > Squalus acanthias. Next base: position 65,204,856 of record CM059433.1, on the reverse strand, counting down.
CAAAGGCGCTATATAAATACAAGTAGTTGTTGTTGTTGATCACGCCCTCCAACAAGATTTTATGATGGGGCTGGTTAAGCCCGCACTGCAAAGTTCCTGGCCAATTAATAGGAAGCGGGTCTCATTATGTCATTTGATGATGCGTCATCAGTCAGTTTCCTTAAAGGGGCCATGTCCATATTCATTGACAGTTGTGCTGTCAGTGTTCTGCAGCATTGAGGTGCTACAAACACTGACAAGCACTGCACAAAGGTGCACGGCTGCACCCAGGCTCTCCCATGACTCCATCCATATATGCTTATGGAGGGAGTCACAGTACGCAGGGAGGTTCTCTTCCCTTCCAATGGGCGGAAGATACCTCCCCAAGACACCTACACAGCCTGGTTGCACATTTCACAGGAGAACACAAGCAGGGATGTCGTCAGGAGGACCAGGCTGCAGTGGCGCAATCCTTTTAATGATCTCAGTAGATCACGAAACATTACTGCAAAGCCACACTCAACTTCATCTCCTGTGCCACTCATCACATCCCCATCACTCTGCCTTCCCTACCATACTCCTGCACACCCTTACACCAACTTACCTTGCACCTCCACCCATCCCTCTATATCTATATTATCACTTCTCCATCTCACTAGCCACCCCTCACACTCACCTTAGTCCAATCACGCCAACTAACAACACACAAGGGTAGACACTTGGGTGTTTTAGCCAATGTTCGTGTAAACTTTCGGTTAATGTGTTGTCAAGCATTTAAATCCTTATTTTGTCACCACTTTGCCTTCTTGGACAGATTTGTGTGCACCTTTGAAAGTGTCTTAGGTGAGTTCCAGTGAATGGTGAGACATAATGGCCGCGATTTTCCAAGTGGAGGCGGGTTGGAGTCGAGTTCGATGTTCGGCGGGTTCCGGTCCCGCTGCCGGTTAAATCCGCTCTGAAATAATGATTTTTGCTTAAGTGGGCTGATTAAGCCGGTCGTGCGCGCTACCTGGCCCAATCAGTGGGTTCGGGTCTGCTGCTCGCCTCTGCTGACGTCTGTCAGCCAGCTGCATTTAAGGGGCCCATGCAGCCTTGTGGTTTTTAATTCCTATTCTGCTGCTCCTCAGTGTGGCACATCTCAAAATGACTGCTTCCAGACCAAAGGCATCTCCATGATTCGATGATGACTCCCTCCATGCTCTTGTGGAGGGAGTGAGAGGGCGCCAAGAAGTACTGTTCCCCTCAAATGGACGGAGGAAGCCTCCTCAGCAAACCAAGGCAGCCTGGCTGCAAATTGCTGAGGAGGCGAGCACCAGGTCTTAGTATGCACGCACCTGGGTTCAGTGCAGGAAAAGGTTCAATGACCTGCTACGCACAGCAAAAGTGAGTATAACATCACACTTACCTTTAATCTGCTCCCCATCTTCTCTCATCACCAACACTCTGCATTGTCAACCTACTCCTGCACATCCCACTTTACCCTTACATCTCTTGCACCCTTAACCATCCCTCTCTCTCTATGTACAGAATCACTTCACCATTCTACTATGCACCCCTCACACTCGCTATCACTGTTATGCAATGACAACTAACAACGCACAGGGAGGGCCCTTGGTATTGGCACCTCACTCCATCTTTGTCTCCCTCTAAGCATCTATGCTATGGATTCTCTACACTCACTCCAACATTCTCATTCAAACTCCGCTTGTGTCCCTCATTGCAGGAAAAGAGAGCCTGCAGGAAGAGAGCCCACAATAAGAGGGAGAGGGGCAGGACAGGAGGAGGGCCACCTTCGATTGCCCACTTGACCACCGCTGAGGAGGCTGCTCTCGACATCATCGGAGGTGCTGAGGAGCTGGAAATGGGGGACGGTGAGACGGGCGCAGTAGAGCAAGCTGGTGACAGAATAGATTTGCAACCCTCTCATTCAGATTGCATGAGTGACTGATATGGCATCTGATGTTCATACAGATTGAGTTCTGATCATCTGCACAATTCAATGTGCCTGCTACGTCAATATCACATGTCTAACTCATGCCTTTCTCATGCCTTTACTCCCCCACAGGACCATCAAGAGCCCCCCTCCCCACTGTCCAGGAGGAAGAGCCGGAAGACTCCTCAGAGGAAGCTGCAACTTCTGAGGGCGCAGTGTCAGCAAAATTGAGCACACCCAGCACCAGTGCAGAGACGCACACCTCGGTGGGTCATTTGCGAGATAGATTAGTGTTGTCACCTGGTGTATCACAGCTCACAAGTGAGCATCAGCAGATGGTGGAGACAGGGACAGCAGTGGAGAGTCCTCGTCGGAGGCCGCAGGGCGCTCCTCGCTCTGCTCAGCTGCATGTGGACTCTGTGCCTCTGGGGCCATCCAGAAAGAGAGCGGTGCTGGAACTTCAGCAACAAGTGCAGGAGTCTGACAGGTTTTGCATCCACGGTAACTGTGAGTGTGCAGAGAATAGAGGAGTCCATCTCAAACATAAGCAATGCCATGTTGGAGGCAATGGCGCATGAATGTGCCACCATGGAGAGGGTGGCAACCTCCTTGGAGGACATAAGTCGCCAGGCTCAACAGAGCTTGGTGACTCTTCTAAATAGATGGTCTGCTATGGAGGATAGATGGGCAGCTATTGAGGAGAGACACCAGAGGTACATGGACGTCCCCGTTATGAGAACTATCAGTACAGAGACGGGTCCTCATGGCCCCACTGATGTGCAGCAAGGTGCTCTCCAGCTACTTGCTAGCAGTGAAGTGCGGGCGACCCATGAGAGGGATGTTGGTGGTCGACAACAAGGAAGTGTGGGCTCCTCTCCAAGCGCTCACACTCCCATGCCACTGTGGAGCCCTTGGTCAGAGCCCCAGATTCCTCACCCAACTGAGATGGCCGTCTCAGCCCCTGCACAGCTGCAGGAGGAGCAGACTGTTGCCGAGCCCTCCCAGGCTCCCAAACCCAGAGGACGCCCGCAAAAGGTGTCGAAGCAGGAGCAGCATGAAAGTGAGCAAGGTGCCTCAACATCTGAAGCCACAGGGGAAGCACCACATAGAAGCACACGTAAGAGAAAGTTAACACACAAAGTCACAAGGGTAGTCACTTGGGTATTTTGATGTAATACAAATTGAAGATTATCATTTCAATTGTAATAAAGAAATGCGATGGCAAACATTCAAAGAGTTGGCCTATGTGTGCCCAGAAATGGAAGTGTCACAGTGAGGTGGCAGGGCGTCTTTCATCTGTAATGATGGTGGTGAGAGTGATAGGAACCCACAGTTTATTGTACAGATGGTGTATGGTGTGTTAAGAAGGTGGCAGCCACATGTGTTTGCTTCGTAAACGTAAGCGAATCTGGCATGGATTAGTACATCCCTTGCCTCACGGCCAGCAATGTGCTCGCGTGCTGGTGGAACTGGCATATCCGCCTCCGCAAGGTCTTCCTCCTCCTCCTCGGAGGCTGTGCACTGAGCCACTTGTTCCTCAGGCAGCGGTAAGCCATGCTGCTGTGCATTGTTGTGCAGTACACAGCAGACCACAATGATTCTGGAGACACTGGCTGGTGAGTACTGTAGGGCTCCACTTGATCTGTCGAGGCATCTGAATCGCATTTTGAGCAAGCCGATGGTTTGCTTGATGATGCCTCTGGTGGAAATGTGGCTCACATTGTAGCGCTCCTCAGCTTCGTTTGATGGCCTCCTCAACGGTGTCATTAGCCACGTCTTCAGAGGATAGCCCTTGTCTCCAAGCAGCCATCCGGAAAGTTGGGTTGGCAGATTGAACAGCTGAGGCACACAGTAGACTGCCGCAGGATGAATGAGTCATGGTAACTGCCAGGGAACTTGGCGCAAACATGCATAATGTTCTTCCTGTGGTTACACACCAGCTGGACATTAAGGGAGTGGAAGCCCTTGCAGTTGACAAATACAGCTGGGTTGTGATGGGGTGCCCTAATAGCCACATGTGTGCAGTCTACAATGCCCTGCACCCTTGGCAAGCCTGCCATATTTGCAAAGCCAACCGCACGCGTGGTTACACTTGCTTCATCCATGGAGAAGTGGATGTAATTGTGCGCCTTTGCAAAGAGGGCATCGGTAACCTGCGTGATGCAAGTGTTTGCGGCCGACTGGGAGATGCCGCTGATGATCCCTGGAAGGACCCTGAAGCAAAAAAATTGAGGGCGGTGGTGACTTTGACAGCCACTGGTAAGGAGTGTCTACCCGCTCCTCTGGCTCCAGGTGTTGGTGCAGCATTACGCAGATGTCAGCGACTGCCTCTCGAGAAAGTCTCAACCTCCTTTGGCACTGCTGCTCAGTCATGTTGAGGAAGCTCATCCTCCGCCTGTAAACCGTGTTGGGGGGTATCGCCTGCGGCGAGGTGCAGCCCTGCGCTGACTCCCTCTACCCTGTGCAGCATCAGGTGGGTGAGAAGGAGGTTGGCGCTCCTGTTGTTGCTGCAACTGTTGTGCCTGGTTCTGCTGCTGCCGCAGCTGCTCTTCCTCCGATTCAGAGGACCAGGATGAGAGGGTATAAATGGTTCCTATTCCACTAGTATATATCTCAGTTGAGGAATAGATGTTATAAGCACTCAGTCAATGTGGGGAGAGGGTTTTCCAAGGAGGTCACAGTGCATATGGATCTCAGCTTAACCACTTACAGGCTCAATAGACCTACAAAATGTGTTCCAACACCTCAAAAAAAAAGTTCCGCCATCTGAAAGTCAGCCATGTTACAGGTCTGCTTTTATGCTGCAGGTGCAGCTGTCAAGAATTCAGGTACTTGCTGTACCCGGCACAATCAGCTGGCGAAATTTGCGAACGGCGTGAAACACGCTGAAAATGTCGTAAAATGAGAAGAAAAAGGGATTATGTAAGCAGTTAACTTAACTGCCTTAAGTGCCTCTCCCGCCGCTTGGTGTCGAGTCTGATCGGGACTCCCAGACCCGACACTTTGCAAAGTTGTGCGGCGGCGGGTTCGGAATCAGCCGTCAATCAAAATGAATTTAACCTCTGACCCGCCTCCAAACCCGCCCTCTGAGCACCGGCAAAATCGCGGCCAATGTCTCCCCCGCCCCCCCAATGGTGATGAGTGTGAAAGGAATGGCTTGAACATTGTAGGGATGCTTTATGGTGCTGGTGTGGGGTGGTGCCAACCTGGTGCATCATGTGGCAGCCAGGGTGTACAGTGTTAAGTGAAGTAAATCTGGCCATGAGGAGGCCATCCCTGGCAGCAATGTGCACGGGTGATGATGCCCTGTGACCAGTGCAGCATCAGTTGATTGCAGAGAAGGTTGGTGCTGCTGGTGTTGGGGCTGATCGTGTTAGGATTCTGAGGACCAAGGTGAGATTTTTTCAAAGGGCACCGATGATGATGGAATAGATGGCAGGTGAGGTCGAGATGACAGAAGTAATCTGTCAATGTTGAGATAGGTTGTTCTAAAGGAGGTGACAGTGGATAGAGAGATTACTCCAAACACTTCAAAAGTGCATAAAGCTCAAAAGTGGGTTCCAAATACTGGAGCTGAAGCTTCTGAGATTGGAAAGTGACCAGCTGTAAAATGATAGCTGTAAAAGTGGTATAAAAGCTGTCACCTAATGAAAGAAATGGAGAGTTGTTCAGAACTCGACATACTTACCTGGCGTGATCCCCGAGCGACAGGAACCTCGTGGAAAACTTGGGAAAATGCTTTGTACCTGGTAAAATGGTGATTGGTAAATTGCTTTAAACACCCTCTTAACTAGCACAATTGCATGACCCGCCTGCTTAGTGCCATGTCTGCAAAGCAAAGGCAGAATCGGCACTAGGGAAACTCACAAGGAGGCAGGTTTAGAGTGGGATACCACCCCGCTGTCAATCTTTTTGATTGACAGCGGACCCGCCTTCGAACCAGACCTCTGAGCACCGGCAAAATTCAGCTCCGTATGTGCAAATCCACACTGATCAAAATATATAGTTCCAATACAGTTTACGGAAGAAATAAACCTACAATTCACAGTGCAGACTACTGTTACAGTGCAGGCTCTCTCCCAGCACTTTAAACTTGGGTTCACGGTAAAAAAAGTTAGTTACCATATGCAGACTCATAGCCCGTATGAACTGAAACTTACTCTTTTAGGTGCAAGTTGAATAGCGTGCTGTTGGATTAACGATTACTATTTTACCTTGGTATTTCAATCCAGAGATTGCATGGGTCGCTCTCCTGAAACAAAATTAGTCCACAATTTGGCAGTTCTATCAAGAAACTTTCAGCAGAGCCTATGATGAACATTACATGGGTACCGGAGTCCACCCAGCCCCTCCCCTGCCACAGTGAGCAAACAGGTAGGCTAATAGAGACCTGGAGATACTGGGGAAACCAGCATTAACTATATTCCTTGCTGTGAATCCAAGTTTAAAGTGTTGGGAGAAAGCCTGCACAGTAACACTTGTCTATACACTAAATTGTAGGCTTATTTATTCTGTAAATTGTACAATTCAAAACGTTTCTTCAATATACCAGATCAAGGAACTTACCACCAACTGGGAAGACAAATCTGTTGTTAAATGAAGTTTGAGCAACAACCTCCCAGCCATTCTGGTGGTTTTGCTTGCTTTTAACACTTCCCTTACATGTCAACCAGCTTGCCTTTTCTCAGTGAACAATCAGTATCTGACAAGAGTCTGCATTTGTCTCATGCATTCAATATTTCAAAGCCATGAGGCAATTTCTGATGCAACTGACTTATGAACATAGATGAACAGCACCACTGAGGACATCTCTAGATGTTTTTTGTACACCGGCTTTCTCTCCACAAATAGATCAACCAACTACAAAAAATAATTTTACCATAGTCATATAAAAAGATAGACAGAAATGTTATGCTTTAAAGCAAGACAGATCCCCCCTTCCCTCACAACAAGGTCTTTCTTATATTCACCATTTACCAACCAGAGATTGTAATTCAAATCTGCAAAGGTGTAGTGGAGTGCCTAAAAACAAACAGCAATCTGTACCCCCTTTTAAGCAACTGATTACTCACCAGAAGGACTCGAACTGCCATCATAGCAGCAGCTCCTGTTGACACTGTACTGTCCATCAGAATAACATAATCCTCACTGATATCCTTAGGTAATCGAAGATAATGTAGCTATATAAAAGTAAGATAAATTAATCAATCCAAATCCACCAAAAAGCAAGACCATTCTCATCTTTTTTATTTTTTGAAACATCTAAATTAATTCTCAAACTGCATACTAGAATTTTTTTTTTCTAAAATTAATCAACCAGAAAATTGTCCATATTGAAAATGGTTAATTTCATAAGAACTGTGACATACAGTATATTAGGTCCTGGAAAATAGTTACATAATTCCAGGTTCGGGATCCTATGGGAATAGGCTAGGACATACAGATGCCAGTATAATGAAGAACTGCCATCAAGCATTTGCTTATAGATGTTTAAGCCTGAAATCCATGATCTTTCAATAGATTTACAAATTTTCTCCACTTCTATTTGAATAGTGAGCATTTGGTACTTAATTTCAAAAGAATTAAGAAACCTCCTAGTGGAGAAATGATGGCTGGGATTTTGCTCACCTCGGCGGGTCCAGTGTGGGCCCGGTGCGGGCGAGGTCGGTGGCGGGTCACGGCCCCGCTGCTGGCTCCATCCCGCTGTCCAAAATGAAGTTACATTGATAGGGCTTGTTAAGCCCGCCCAGCGTGTTTTCTGGTCCAATTAGATGAAGCGGGTCTGGTGACATCATTCATGACGCGTCATCAGCCGGTTTCCTTAAAAAGGTACCATGGCCACCTTATTTTTGACGTTTGTGCTGTTAGTGTTCTGCAGCATTGAAGTGCTGCAAACACTGAATCACTGCACAGAGGTGCAGGGCTGCACCCAGGTTCTCCCATGACTCCCTCCATATGCTTATGGAGGGAGTCACAGTATGCAGGCCATGGGCAGAAGAGACCTCCCCAGGAGACCAACAGCCAGGTTGCACATTGCACAGGAGGTCACAAGCAGGGATGTCGTCAGGAGGACCTGGGTGCAGTGGCGCAAACCTTTCAATGACCTCATTAGATCACGAAACGTTAGTACAAAACCACACTCAACTTCATCCTCCTGTGCCTCTCATCACATCCCCATCACTCTGCCTTCCCTACCCTACTCTTGCACATCCTTACTCGCACCAACTTACCTTGCACCTCCACCCATTCCTCTCTATCTATCTACATTATCACAACCCCATCTCACTAGCCACCCCTCACACTCCCCCTCATCCTAGTCCAATCATACCAACTAACACCACACAAGGGTAACCACTTGGGTGTTTTATCCAATGTTCATGTAAAGTTTCTGTTAATGTGCTGTCAAACATGGACACCTTTATTTTCAACACTTTCTGTTCTTGGACAGATTTGTGTGCACATTTGGAAGTGGCTTTAGTGAGTTGCAGTGAATGGTGAGACATAACGGTCCCCCCCCCCCCGCAATGGTGGGGAGTGTGAAAGGAATGGCTTGGACATTGTAGAGATGCTTTATGGTGTTGGTGTGGGGTGGTGCCAACCTGGTGCATCATGTGGCAGTCAGGGTGTACAGCGTCAAGTGAAGTAAATCTGGCCATGGTGAGACCATCCTTGACCTCCCGGGTAACAACGTGCTCGGGTGCTGATGCCCTCTGTCCTGTGCAGCATCAGGTGATTGCGGAGAAGGTTGGTGTGGCCGCTGGTGCTGCTGGTGTTGGGACAGATCGTGGTTGGATGCTGAGGACCAAGGTGAGACAGTATAAAGGGCATCCACGTTGATGGAATAGATGGCAGGTGAAGTAGAGCTAAAGAAGCAATGTCAATGGTGAGAGAGGTTGTTCCAATGAGGTAACACTGGATGGAGAGTTTGCTCCAAACACTTGCTGCCTGCATAAAGCTCAATCTGTGTTCCAAAGGTGGTAAGCAACAGCTTCTGCGCTTGGAGCGGAGAGGTGGGAGCTTTTATAGCACATTTCAATCTGTCAAGTAATCAGCTGATACAATGGCCATTCAACTCCCACCTCAGGTTCACAGATGTGGTCTCCGAGCAGCGTGGAGCCTGTGGGTGAGCAATTAAAGTTAAAAGGCAAGGTTAAAAGCATCATTAAGGGTCTGTCAACAACCCAATAATTGATTTAATTGGATCGCCCGCCTCTGCGGGTCGGGTCGGATCGGAGATCTTACACACACGTGCCATTGGGAAAGGCATGTTGCGGCGGGATGAAATTTCCCACCCGCTGACCCCCCGGAAAATTCTGGCCAATGTCTCCATTTAAAATATTTTCTTCCTCTCAAGGCTCTTCCTGGACATGACTTTTTCTGAGGCCAAGAAGGTACCCACAAAGGCAAAGCAGGTGGGCACGGAGCCATACAGAGCCACAAGATCCCAGTATTTATTCTTGATGTGTGCTCAATTATTTAAGGTTATCCAGAGCTACAGTAAAGATACCAAAATTGGCCTCCGTGCCCCAGAGCCAAGGAAAGTGGGGTAGGTTCCTGATCATTATCTACTGACTCTAGCCTGCAAACACTCACTATGTTGGCTCACACATGAAGAATAGCCACTTGGACAAGGTACCAGAGAGTTGCTGGAACCATATCCTGGCATGAGCCATCACCTATGATTCTACCTACAGGAAAGGAGGGAAGAAAACTAGGGCAGGAAAGAGGAGGAGAAGAGAAGCAACACAGACTGTCTATCCCACTATGGGGAAGCATCTTCGTTCTGTTTCTCTCCAAGAAAATCCAGGCAAAATTGGCAGGCACAAACCCATTTTACCTGTTTACACACAGTATTAAATTCTCCAACATGTAATGCCAACAGGTCGCTTCCCAAGAGTACTTAATTTCTACAAATGCAGTTATACCAATAGGTAACTAGAAAATAATTACAAAGCAATTACAGGCTTAAAAGATAGGTAAAACCATCAGGGTTGCTGCTATTTGTACAAAAGTATTGAACAAATAGATTAATTAAGAGAATATATATTGTTGATCATGTGGCTGGTTTAAGAGGTTAAGCAGACTCTTATTTCAGATACAACATAGAAACGTTCCACTGTATTTTACAGATTATAAAGAAATTATTCAAGGAAAGACAATTGTTATAAGATTAATTAAGCTAACCCCCCCCCCCCCCCAGCATTGTAACAGTATATTAACAGTATATTATGTACCTCAGGCTCCCCTGTGGCATGGTTAGTCTGAATAAGAATCTTTCCTAGTCTGATATCCTTGCACACTGCCGTTAGTGCCTGCTCCATTGTTTCACCAGCACGAAGAATGGAGACTCCAGTTATCTAAAGAATAAGGAATAATTTATTGTTGCAATACTGAACTTACAGATGGCTACACAAAGTAGCTATTTCTCTTATTTTTCTACCCTCCTCTCCTAAAGAGGCTGAATCTTGCTAGGGTGTCTCTTCATGGGCACTAGCAGCTCTCCACTTCATTCTCAAGTCACCATTCTTCACATGTAAACATCGACAGTGATCTTCAGCAAGCTGTTCACAATGGAGAGCATCACATCCAATCATATTTTAACCCAGCATTCACACAAATCACATTCCAGCAGAAGTCACTGGACAAGTGATCAGTAGCAGGAACCCTGGCTGGGTTTCCCCTCCCTAGCCTAAATATACGAAGGTGAGTTCATAGCACCAAGATCAGCTAACTCGGCATACATCAGGAATCAAACCAGGGAGTTTCTGGTCTGTGACCCAGCCTTTATCCACTAGGTCACCAACAAGACAATAAGCTAACAGTGATGCAATAGTTACATATATACAGTAGAAGTATGTAACTGTATATTACTTAGATTATTTTATTTGTAATAAAAATTACTTCAAATGTTAAACTTTAAATGAAGTCTGTTGAAACAGTCCATTACTTTCAAAGAAGTAATCTAACTTCGAGTAAATAAAATAAGAAAAAGATTGCAACTCTGAGAACTAAACTAAAAATCTTTGTAGATAACTTTGAATACACACAATACTTCTTCTATCCTTTAGTTCAGTTCACTGTCAGTTCTTCTCAAACAAAGTCTCCTGGCTGCTTTTGAGATTTTTAAAAATGAATCTCAAAATTTTCCACCCACCATGATTTGAATAGAAAGGCTGTTTATTGTATCTGAAGAGCATGTTACAAGGACTCCAGAGTCTTGGTCACAAAATCTAGGCCAACACTCCAGGGCAGTACTGCACTGTCGGGGGTGCCGCCTTTCAGATAAGATGTTAAACCAAGGCCCCATCTACCCTCTCAGGTGGAAGTAAAAGATCCCATGGCACTATTTCAAAGAGCAGTGGAGTTCTCCCCAGAGTCCTGGCCAATATTTATCCATCAACTAACACCTAAAAACAGATTATCTGGTCATTATCACATTGCTGTTTGTGGGACCTTGCTGTGTGTAGATTGGCTGTTGCGTTTCCTACATTACAACAGTGACTACACAGCTAAAAGTACTTCATTGGCTGTAAAGTGCTCTGGGTTGTCCCGAGGTTGTAAAAGGCGCTGTGTAAATGCAAGATGTTGTTGATAATAAATTTCTTTCTTTATTTTATTTTTTTTAAAAAGGGCCAGTAGGACAAACAGGCTTGTCCGATTTACACCGATCAACCAAATATATCTGGCTTCTTACCATATCCTTTGATCTCCTCTCTCCAGAAATGCATCGAATTGGCCAGTTATATTAACCACTTCAATGGTCTTCCCTGGTAACTTATTCCACAACTATTACTCTCTGGATAAAATAAATCCTTCTAACTTCCTTTCTTAATCCTAGACTTTAATTTTAAAAGCCATGTCCTGTTATTTGAGCCCTTTACCATAATGAACAATGTGTCTGGATTTATTCTGTCAGTTTCCTTTATAATCTTGTAAGTAGATGAACATGAATTCCTCCTATTCTCCAAAGAGCTCACCCTGCCCCATAAATTCCTGATCATCACTTTTTACCTCCTTATCCTCAAGAGAAAAAATTTTCATCCTGTAAATAGCTGATGAAACCATCACACAATACTAATGACGGGGTCTGACCGAGGCCTTATATAAAAATACAACCTCACTTGATTTGTACAATCCCTCTGCTAAAGTAACTCAGTATCTTAGCCGTCTACAGTGGCATTTTACTCCAGTAATTTAAAATGAACATTAATAACTAGTAAATTTTAACGACCTCCTGGACATCAATCGTAGATGCTCACCCTTTTTCCACCAAATCGCTTTCCTTCATACAGTTCTCCTTGAGGTGTTTCCACTGTAACAGGCTATAAATATTCATCACAAGGGAAAATTAGTAATCACTTAAGAACTATTTTGCATTGTTATTTTCTGACAGTAAAAGCCAATCCAATAAATGCTGGACTTGTGCCAGACTATAACACAGCTCAAGATGTGAGCCTCATTCTGTCCCCTTGTTTCATTTCCCTTGTCATCTTACAAAGACAGACATCATAGAGGAGGTTACAACACGGAAACAGGCTATTCTGCCCAACGAGTTAATGTTGGTGTTTATCCTCCACGAGCAGTAGTCCTGATTCCATGTGCCCACTCTGAAGGCAAAGTAGAATAAAGGGTAGATGGGAACAACCAGCTATCTAACCTATTCTTAAATGCTGAGCTGGTCTTTGCTTCAATCACTAACTTTGGTAGTGCATTCCACAGCCAAACAAGCCTCTAAAAATATTTTTCCTGCTCTCTGTCCTAAATCTCTTACATTTAATCTTGTATCTACATCCCTTTGTTCTAGATCTCGCAACAACTAGAAACACAATGTTTCCAGCTACTCTATCCCATACCTTCATTATTTTAAACACCTATCAAATCACCCCTCAATATTCTTTGTTCTAATGAAAACAGCCCCAGTGGTTTAATTTTGTCAAGAATGGTTAAACTCCGCTTCCATCATTATGAAACTAAATCACAGCGCAAGTGTATCAGGCCAAATGCAATGTTATTTTTTGCACATCAGGCCCAATATCCTCAATGACAAGCACAGTAGAAAAAAATTACCTTGAGTGGCAAGAAGGAAAGGGCGTGTTCAATTAGCAACCTCATTAATCTCTTTGAATAGAAGATGAACTCATCTCGACTTGTGTCTTTATTTCTGTGCAACAGACAAGAAATAATCAAAAGAATTACATGCAGTATTTCTGAAATGTCAATTGCAGTATGGCAGTTTTAAATCAAACGATTGCTCATAGATTAACACTTACAGGACATTTTTGAAAATGCTAATTGAAATCTACGTACCATACATTAACTTACCATCCGATTAAAGCAAAAATAAATCCATTGTTCTCTACATAACTAAATTGGATTGATTATTGAAGGTTTCAAATGTCACAGTAAACTGCAAGAGGAAAGCTTTAGGCGTCAGCCTTGGCTCAGCAGTATCACAGTCACCCGAGTCCAAAGATTATTGGTTCAACACCCATTCCAGAGACTTGATGTGTGCAAATTGGCTGCTGTGTGGGCCCTCATTACAACAGTGACTACATTTCAAAAGTACTTCATTGACTGTGAAGTGCTTTGAGAAGTCCTGAGAATGTGAAAGGTAATATATAATTTTTAAGTGGTCTAAAAATGCATTCAAACTAGGTTAGATTACTGCTATGCAATTGTTCCAATTTATTTTAGATCAGCTGGGTGTCTGACAAAAGTAGAAACGCATCAGTACATTTAACAGTCTCCAAATAAAGCTGAGAAATCTACAAACACTTTGTTTGCCCAAAATGGAGTGTACACAATCTCCTTGCAAGGATATATCCCACAAATCTAAATCCAGAGAGCTCAAGTGCAGGTTGGCAGAACCAAGGCTTACAAATCTCCAAGTGTATGCAGTAGTACTGCTGAAGTATAAGCAGTTAAAATCGCCCAGCTCATCAGAGCATAGCACTGGTAAGCTTTAATTGCTTGTCCAGCTAATATCACTATACCTATTAGGGCATTGATTTGCAGGATTATCTGGAATCTAGTGGCAAGAATCCTGACTGCCCACCCCCACCCAGTGATATGTCTACTTCCTCCAGGTTTCTTTAGTGAGCCAGGTTGGCTGGTAAATCAACAGTGCCCTGGACTACTGTTGACCTGGCTGGTTCAGGTACTGAATTACCAAACCTACCACAGAAGGTTGAGTTGGCTCTGAGTTTCTATCAGGCATGTCATCTTGAAGCCCCTTCACTCTCAAGCTTGTAAGAAAATGGATGAGCCTTACTGCTGAACAGCAGAAACCAGGATCTCCTCACATGTGATGTGATGAGCAGCACAACCCACCATAACATTGCAACCATCCCCCTAACCAAACCCACTGAAAGGTGGTTCCACCAGTTAGAAGTGCACAGTTTCAGCAGCAGTTACTTGTCTCTCTTCAACCCAATCATAGAAAGCACTAAGACCTGGATATTTGAGCATGTGATCTCATACCTGACCTCCAGGTAACATTTTTCAGCAGCTATCATCCCAAGTCTCAGCTTTTCTTTATCATATATATGACAGACATCTCCTTTCAGCACAGTGGGATGACCTACACTGGCTAACTCCTTGATGGTTCTAGGTATCAAAACCTAATGCCACATACTAGGTTTACTCATCATCAACTGCTTAATCCAGGTCTTTAACAAAGAGGCGTGCCTGTTGTGATGCTGGCTCCCCCTCCATGGCATTCAGTAACAGGTCAGGGTTTGTACTGTGAACACTAATCTTGTATTACAAGTTACACTGCAGTATAAAGATAGAGACAAGTGCCTCACATTACAAGGGATAGTTATATAGCTTCCATTTATCTGCTAATCAAATAGCTGTGCTAGAAGCAGCAGCAGGAAGGACTTTTGAAAATTAAAATTAAAATTCTTATTTATGGGTTTGGATCCTTCATGCACTCAAGTAGTTGGCCCCAGACTTGACAATGGCTGTAGTGTAGTGGCAAGACTATTTCTCCATTAGCTACATAAATGAGATACTCAAGTCAGTGTTCCTCCCCTCTTGGGAAGGTGCTCTGCTCCTGTAATTATACATTTATTCTTAACTATGCTAAAGCTTGTCTAAAATTACCTGATAATTGTGTGCATTCCTCTAACCTGTGGAGTGCTTTCAAGGACACTTAGCTTATCTGGCAGAGGTTGTCCTTGGTGGGCAGATGCCAGGGCTGCTCTGTAGAAATAAAAAAAAAAATGTTTACCAGGTGAAAACTTTTACCTGAAAACACTTCCACCAAGTTGAAAATCAAGTCTTCTTTCAGTTAGCAGTACTGTTAGAGAATACTGCAAGACCATTCTCTCATTTGTCACGAACTACTTGACCCTACAATTGACAGCTAGCAAAACTGTGGTTCTGTACTTTTAAAGAGACACCATTCTTTTTGTTGGCATTCTAGATTTTTAAAAAAAATCTTCGATAGGATTATTCAAATTAGATTATTTCCATAAAATTGTTAGTTAGGCTGATACACAAAATGGCCACTTGGGTGACGTATCAGAGGGTGCTCGGTGCATGTGGAGCCGTATTCTAGCAAGGAGTCAATGCCTTTAGGAAAGGAGATGGGAGAAAATAAAAAAACAATGCTGAAAGTGTAGCAATGACATATACTTACAAAATTATTCTTTTTAAAATTTTACATATTATTTTCATGACAGCAAACTGACTTATTTTTAGCTGTCAGCAGAGAGCACTATACACCCATACCCAGTGGTAATCCCTTAATTTTGTTTTGTACACTGACTGTATCTACTTTATATGACTAATCACAGTTACTCAAGTCATCTAAGTCATCTTCTGAACAGAGAAAATAATAATTTCCTTTCTGATACTATACATTCCCAATATGTTTCAAATGGGATAAATAGATTTTTCTTTTAATACGAAGGTGAATATAACTGACAAAGCATCGCAGCCCAAAATATCAATCTGTTTTCTCTTTTCAGATTTGGATGACAATTTTCTGGTTTTTTTCCCCTTTCAATACATTATATAGTTTCAAATGCAAGACCCACAGGAAAGTCCACAGGTTTCACCCACTTGTTTACTGGCTACTCCTCTCAGTGCCACTCACATTGCAGCAGCTGCTGCTCCCTGATCTACAGGAAATACTGGGCCCTACGGCCACCCCATTCCACAATCCCCTGACCCCTAGTCATTGTTCACCCTAACCCCGCACCTCTCGCCACTCCATCTCTCTCTCGCTTTCTTCCTTGCCCCCACCCCATACTCCTGGAAATCAGCCAGTCCCATTTCTGGTCACCCCCTAAGTGGGAGACAGCTCTCGGTAAAGGGTGGGCGCATAATATCACCAAGCTGGAGACTTCTTTGCAGCAGCAGCCAGGGAAGTTTCACAGCCGGTGGGGGGGGGGGGGGGGGGGGGGGGTGGCTGCTGCTGCAGTGGTAGGAAATTTAAAGGGCAAAGTTCTCTCAGGCTGCTCGCAATAGTGCCCAGCAGACTTCTGGCCCATTCCGAGACTCTCCTGGGCAATCCGGGAGGGTCGGCAATCATAATCCCACACCATCATCCCTGTCCTTGTTGATCTACATTGGCTTTTGGTCCTCCAATACCTCAAATTTAAAATTCTTATGCTCGTGTTTATTTCCAATCGTGGCCTTGGCATTCTTGATCTCAAACTTCCTCCAGGCCGAGAACCCTCTTCCCCTGGAATTCTACATTCCTCTGACTCCTGCCTCTTGTGGCATCCCCTTCCCTTCCCCCCCACCAGTGGGAACCGTGCTTCAGCCACCTAGGCCCCACACTTTAGAATTACCTCACTAAACCTCATCCACGTTCCTCTTCATCTTTAAGACCCCCCCTTAAAACCTACTTCTGATCAAGCTTTTGGTAATCCCAAATATCCCTTGCTTTGGCTCTGCATCCAAATGTATATGGGGAAAAAATTGAAATGCCTGGAGATGTTTCTCTACGTTAAAAAAGGAGCTATATGGCAACAAAATGCACTTGTACTTGCAGAATTTTCTTTTTTAATATATAGTTTCTAGCCTGATTCTTCTTATGCAAATAATTTAAACAAAAATCTATTGTTGCTTTGATAAGCAAGGTGTTGGGGGGGGGGGGGGGGGGGAAGAAAGAGATCAGTTGCAGAGCTAATTGCACTCTGCAGAAAATAGTACATTTTAACAATGTATGCACCAACAGAAAAGATACTTCATATGCTTCTGCCTACCCCCCCCCCCCACCCCCACCCCCACCAAGCTAAATTTCAGACAGTATGGCCTTTTTCTATAAAGCCTTTGTTGGTTTGAGTAATCACTTAAGTTTGCCATTCCCTGGTCTCGATGGGACATATTTTTATAAGTCTCTCAGCTACTCTGTGCCATGATATATATCTATCCCGATCAAAACAGTTTGTGTATGTGCGTATTTTTGATTCTCTCTGATTTGTTTCTCCATTGGAGGACAACTGGAGAAGGGATGACTCACTAAAATTAACTGCTGAAGCAATATATGGAAATATCTATTTCATACACAAGTCATTCTACTCCTCTAGTGCAACAAAAGCATCTTTAAATGGAATCCTATGACTGTTTTTGAAATGTACAGATTAAAAAAGGCAGGAATGCAGTTAATGGTGTGCCTCAATAGATTTAATTCTTTTGAATCCCAAAGTTACTTACTTTAATTTGTCAGGTATTAAAGCTAAACTACAGAAGGATACATCTCAAAGTTGGCTCCTATAAACAGTAGCCCAGAGAGAAAAGAAACTACAGGAAAACATTTCAAAGATATTTGACAGTCAACAAATGTAACTGGCAAACTGATGTATTCAGGAGGTCGACAGCTCCCTCACTTGTCATTGGTACCATGTCCCCACCAAGTCACTCCTCTCCCAACACCCTTCATTTCCCAATACAGTTCTCACCGACTACCATCATCCCACTCCCAAAAAGATCACCCATAGCCTATCCTCTCCAACTACTGCTCCATGTCTATCCTCTCTTTCCACTCCAAAGCACTTGTATACACCATTGCCTTTCAGCTCCCTGCTCAGTCTCCCACAACTCCATCCAAACTCACCCAGTTAGTTGATTTCTCAGCTCAAAGTCCAGTGACTGACATGCTATCCTTCCTAGTCCACCTCAACCTCACCACAACGTTCAACGTGCTGATCACAATTTCCCTCTACTACCACTCCAGTCCATGGGATTGCCCTTGCATAGTTCTACTCCTGTGTCCCAACACAGCAAGCAAATCTCCAGAACTTCTCCTCCCTCATATGGTCGCCTCTGGAGTTTCTCAAGGATTCATCCTTAGTCTCCTATTCATCCTCATTTACATGCTACTCCTCTAACGTTAACTGTAGACACAGATGTATACATTCACATGTATACTGATGACATAAAGCTGCACTTCTCCAATGCGGCTTTGTTCTCATGACTCTTCCTCCATCATTCTTAGGCAGTCCCTCGGAACCGAGGATGACTTGCTTCCACATTAAAAATGAGTTCTCAGGTGACGAGTCCAATGCGCGACCTACTGTCGGTCACAGGTGGGGCAGACGGAGGTTGAAGGGGCGGGTGCTTGGGTTGACGTGCGCTCCTTGCGCTGGGCTTCCGCTTGCTCCCGGCGAAGAGACTCGAGGTGTTCGGCGCCTTCCTGGATGCTTCTCCTCCACTTTGTGCGGTCTTGGGCCAGAGATTCCCAGGTGTCAGTGGGGATGTTGCACTTTTTCAAGGAGGCTTTGAGGGTGTCCTTGAAGCGTTTCCTCTGCCCACCTGGGGCTCTCTTGCTGTGTCGGAGCTCCGAGTAGAGCGCTTGTTTTGGGAGTCTCGTATCGGGCATGTGGATGATGTGACCCGTCCATCGGAGCTAATCGAGCGTGGTCAAAGCTTCGATGCTGGGGATGTTGGCCTGAGCGAGAACACGGACGTTGGTGTTTATTTTTAACACAAGACAAGATAAATACAGAATACCTTCAAAATCCAGTGTATACACATAGAATCATAGAAATTTACTGCACAGAAGGAGGCCATTCGGCCCATCATGTTTGCGCCGGTCGAAAAAGAGCTATCTAGCCTAATTCCACTTTCCTGCTCTTGGTCCGTAGCATTGCAAGTAACGGCACTTCAAGTGCATAGCCAAGTACTTTTTAAATGTGATGAGGGTTTCTTCCTCTACCACCCTTTCAGGCAGTGCGATCCAGACCCCCACCATCCTCTGGGTGAAAAGATTTCTTCTCAACTCTAATCCTCTACTAAATTATTTTAAATCTATGCCCCTTGGTTATTGACCTCTCTGCTAGGGGAACCACTCTATCTAGGCCCCTCATAATATTAAGTCCCCCCTCAGCCTCCTCTGTTCAAAGAAAACTCCTCCAGCCTATCCAATTTTTCTTCATAGCTAAAATTCTTGAGTCCTAGCAACATCCTCGTAAATCTCCTCTGTGCCCTCTGTAGTGTGATCATATCTTTCCTGTAATGTGGTGACCAGAACTGTACACAGTACTCTGTGGCCTAACTAGTGTTTTGTACAATTCTAGCATAACCTCTCTGCTCTGATATTCTATGCTAATAAAGGAAAGTATCCCGTATGCCTACTCAACCACCTTATTCTACCTGTCCTGCTACCTTCATGAATCGTTGGATGTATACTCCAAGGCCCCTCTGTTCCTCTACATTTCTCAGTATCCTACCATTTATTGTGTATTCCCTTGCCTTGTTAGCCCTCCCCAAATGCATGACCTCACACTTCTCCGGATTGAATTCCATTTGCCACTTTTCTGCCCACCTGACCAGTCCATTGATATCTTCCTGCAGTCTACAGCTATCTTCCTCACCATCAACCACACGGCCAATTTTTGTATCATCTGCAAACTTAATCATGCCTACTACGTTGAAGTCTAAATCATCGCTATATACCACAAAAAGCAGGGGACCTAGTACTGAGCCCTGTGGAACCCCACTGGAAACAGCCTTCCAGTCACAAAAACACCCGTCGACCATTACCCTTTGCTTCCTGCCACTGAGCCAATTTTGGATCCAACTTGCCACTTTCCCTTGGATCCATGGGCTTTTACTTCTTGACTAACCTGCCATGTGGGACCTTATCAAAGGCCTTGCTAAAATCCATGTAGACTACACCAAATGCACTACCCTCATTGACCTCCTCGTAACCTCCTCAAAAATTTCAATCAAGTTAGTCAGACATGACCTTCCCTTAACAAATCCATGCTGACTGTCCTTGATTAATCCGTGACTTTCTAAATGATGATTTATACTGTCCCTCAGAATTTTTTCCAATAATGTACAAGCTCCAATCATCCACATATTTATATTCTATTGGTTGCATATACTAAAGACATTACACCAGCAGGTAATGGAAATAATGCATGCCAATTCAATTTTATTATGCTCAACGAATGTGTGGTGAAACTATCGTTAAAAACAAACGTGGGTCAGGTAAGTATGTGGCATGTATGGAGAACAAATAATTGAGTTATCCTTAAAATGCTTATACCTTGCACCGCATCAAAACCCAAAGACCAGGTGACTGCAGTTAAAGCAAGGAGGCTTTTAGGTAGTCTTTTATTTATATAGTGGTTTTGGTCTCAAAGCACTACATGCACTACTTTGAAGTGCAGTGTCTTATGAATATCAAACTTACTTTGTTCACTCAGCTCTTTCGTATTCAAAAAACCTCCAACTTTTTAAAATTACTTGTGTGAGGAAAGCCAAGACAAGAAACAACTTAAGATGCAAAGAAGCCAAACAGCAAGAAAAATAAAATTAACTGCAAATTAACATTAAGAGTTGAAAACAAAACTCAAAATACACAAGTTGTCCTCACATATCCCAGCGAAGTTTCCTCTGTTCAGTTCAGAATTATTCAATGCGAGACAATTGATGAAATAGTCATGGACAGAAAGAGAAGACATCTATATTAGGTGCTAGCACAAAGAAAAGCTCATATGTACTGAGAAAGCATTAGGGAGCTGTCCAAAATTCATTTTTGTAACAAGGCATTTCTGGAAAGAGAGAGGTCAATTTCCTGACAATAACCCATTAAATTTTGTGAAGAAATCAGAAAATAAGTCACATCATCTCTTTTCCCCCTTCCCCATATATCAGTTTCAGGAAAACCAAATCACAAAATCCTTCAGGTGCTGGTTCCCAATGCAAATTTTTTCATATGCAATTGGCTTCACTAAAACTCTATCCTTGGAAACTATACCAAAAATGTTATAGTAAGGTGCTAGTTATGAAGAGTTTTATATAGTTCCTTATCAAATGCAGGAGCTATATAAAAAAAATACATGTTACTTCACAATCTCGAGTTTTTTTAAATTTGTTCCTGGGATGTGGGCGATACTTGTAATGCTGCATTTATTGTCCACCCCTAGTATGAGAGAACAATATGACATTTATTTATCTAAATGATTTTTGGACATAACCCAATTGCTAGTTATTTAGATGGTATTTTGCAATTTCGTAGGTGCTACATATATATCTTGAACACCAATGCAAACTAAATTGTGTTTATAATCCATGTTTGAGCAGCATTTCTGCACCAGAGTCAAAGTATAAATCCATTCCACTTTATCGCACAAATACAACAATCTGTACAATCAAATTTGGAAAATTTTCACCAGTTATATTAAATAAAACTTGAATTATTTGAAAGCAAAGCTGATTTGTTACTCAAAAGATCAGCTTTAATGCATTTTTAGTCAGTTTGGGCAGAATACAGCTTAAAATACAAAGCACAGCCAATTCATTAAATTGGAGTACAGAAAGCACTATGTATTTGTGGCTGAAAACATACCATTGAAATAACCAGTTTCTGTAGTTGGCTCTATGCATCTAAACATCTTGACATGTTATTAAAAAGGAAGGAGGAGGTGTTTGAAACAAAGACAGACTGAGGCACATCGTAGCTCTAGTCAGATGAAATTTTGCTCATTTTTGAAAGGCCATCAGTGGTGCCTATAGCTTCATCATGTTCCTTCTTCCTTTTTGCAGGCTAAAAACCATTACTCTTCTTGTCATACCTTACAGTGATTTCACGCTGTGGTGATTACAGTAAATTCGTTCAGGATTTATCAAGTATTTCATTACCACACATGGGAGGAAAGAAATAAAAATGAAAGTCATTCTCATTAGCGGGATCATTCAATATCAAGCTGCAACTGTTCAAGTACAAAAAAGCATTCTGTGTGCATTTTGCCATGAATAAAGCCAGTCTTCACTTCTTTTTTGATTGATATTATGGTGGTGGCCATTCTTCCTAAAATATTCCATTATATTATATCATATTGATTTGAGTAGAACTTGAATATACATGTCGCAAATAAATGCTTTTTACTGCAATGAAAATTGTAATATAGTCTGTGATTTACATTTTTTTCAATTCTATTTTATAGCATGGAATACTATGAGTTTTACTAATCATTTTTGCTCAGTAGAAAATGTGCATTTGAAAAATGCATATAGCAGTGACCAAAGGTTTCAAATACATATCCCAAATGCCATGTTAATCATTGTAAAAAGATGCCATAAAAAAAAAAATCAAAATTAACAAAAAGGAAAAAGTGGAGTGAAATGTGGCTTTGGGGGTTTAAAAAAAGTTTTATCTAAACAGTGACTCCTAGACAACATCTGCTTTAACAGTACATTCAAAGATAGTAAGATTACCTATCTGGTAGGATATTTATTCTTAGAAGAATGCATCCTCCACACAATGAAGAGTGGCCTAATTCACCCGGGATTTTAACAAAAAAAAAATCAAAACAAAAAAATGCATAAGTGAAAACTTTCCTTTAAAGATGTTTTTGATGTATGGTACTAGAAGCATGGCTTTGTGACCAACCTTGCTCTTTTGCAGTATAAAAGGGCTAGTTTCACAACAAGTTGTGCCAGTTCATTTTTGCCAGAAGTCTTATATAGGGGAAAATACAACTAACAAAATGCCCTCCATACATGGCCCGAGGGGATGGTAGCATAGCAGTGCAGTATATGAAGAATGCCTACTTTGTAGATTGAAAACGACCCTATGAGCTAGGTTGTCCTTCTTAATTTGGCATTCTCCACACACTGTTGGAGACTGACTCGAGTAGTACTTCAAGATGGAGAGGGAGGTCTCTGATGGATGACTTAATAACCACTTGCATTTATATCGTGCCTTTAATGTAGCAAAAGGTCTCAAAATGCTTCGTAGAAATGAGAATAACACCAAGCATTGGAGAAAAGTAGTGGAGGTAGCTGAGGGGGTGGTCAAGGATGTAGTTTTGGAGGAGGCTTTTAAAGGTGGGGAAACAGTAGCAAGCCAGAGTGGTTTAAGAGTATTCCAGAATACAGGCAAAGACCATTGATGGCTCTGCAACTAAAGGTGGAGTGGAGAAACAAAGGAGGACAGAATTAGAAGAGCGGAGGTTGCAGACGGACGTAGGGCTGGAGGAGGTTGCAGAGATAGGGTGGGACAAGTTACTGGAAGGACATATTAAATGAGGATTTTGAATTCCATGCGTTGGGAATGGACAGAGTGAAGGTCAGTGAGGACAGGGAGGCCAGCAAGGATTACAGTGTAGAGGTTGAATATGGAGATGCGTGTTTCAGCAGCAATGGGGGAAGTGAGCCAAAGTTAGAGTTGAGCACTGCTGTGGAGGTGGAAATAAGCATTTTTGGAAATGGAAAGGACATGAGGGTTGAAGCTCAGCTTAGGGTCAAATAGAACTCTTACTGTTGCACACCATCAGGTTCAACCTCAATAAGCAGCTGAGGAGGGAGATAGTTACAGGAGCTACAGTATGGAGTTTTGGGAAGAAGTCGATGTTTCGTAGAAAACATTCTGGTTCATCCACAACATAGAAAAATAGAAGCAGGTGTAGGCCATTCGGCCCTTTGAGCCTGCTCCGCCATTCAATATCATGGCTGATCCTCTATCTCAATACCATATTCCCGCTCGCTCCCCATACCCCTTGATGCCTTTTGTGTCTAGAACAACAGTCACATTGGAGCTGAGAATGGTGGCAATGGGGTAGAGCATGGATGTTATTATACATTTGGAAACCGATTCCATGCCTACAGTTGATGTCACCAAGAGACAGGATGTAGACAAGGAACAAGGGGGGGGGCCAAAGGCAGAACCTCTGGGGATTCCTAAGGTCACAATGAAAAGCAGGAAGATAAACCATTGTAGGAGACATGCTGTTGCATTGAGACAGTTAAGGGTGGAACCAAGCAAGGGGTCATGCCACAGAGTTGCACCATGGGGAAGAGATGGTCAATTGTGTTGAATGATGCGAAGAAGTTCAAGACACTGAGGAATAGCTCACCACAGCTGCAGTCACAAAGGATGTCATTGGTGACTTTGAGCAAGACCGTCTCAGTGGGTTAGAAACCAGACTGAAGGGATTTAGACAAGGAATAATGGGAAAGGTGGACGCGGATCTTGATGACAATGGTACGTTCGAAAATCTTGGGAAGGGAAGAGAGCTTAAAGATGTGGCAGAAGATGAGGGGGGTAAGCAAATGAGGGGGTAAGGTTTTTAAGGAGCAGGATGATGCCAGTTTTTGGAAGCAGGAAAAAAAAGGAGCCACTGATGAGGTCAGTGAGCCAAGGAAAAGTCGCTATGTTGCCAGGAGTTGGGTGGAGGGCATAGGAGAGTCTCAAAACAAGCCTGATAAAGGGCTTGTGGGGAGAAAAAAAAAGAGAAGCAGCATAGTAACCTTAGGTCAGGGCTGGGTAAGAGGCGAGCTGCAGCCATCAGAAGTCAATGGAAAGGAGAACTGGGGGAGGTGTATCGCGGGTGTCTGATGCACTACACCTGTTTTGCACCCTTGAAATTAAATT
This sequence comes from Squalus acanthias, assembly GCA_030390025.1. Taxonomy (NCBI): domain Eukaryota; kingdom Metazoa; phylum Chordata; class Chondrichthyes; order Squaliformes; family Squalidae; genus Squalus; species Squalus acanthias. Next base: position 65,180,101 of record CM059433.1, on the reverse strand, counting down.
TTACTCACGGTCTTCAAAAACATCTTAAAGGAGGTCGTCCTTATGTGATTTTAATCCTAAGAGAATCTGGGCACCTGCCACCCCACTTTAGCGATGTGTGGAGGATGCTGAATGAAGGCGGCGGCATTTATACCAACTGCTTTAGCAACAGCAATTATTACAATACTGCTCAACAATTCCCAAAGCTTTGCTTTAGTTGAGAATTCAATTTGCCCCAGAATTATTTTGGCTAATTCCTACCCTGTGAAGCTCCATGTCAGGAGCACAAAAACATAATATCTATTCTTCTATCTTTTGGTTAATTAGCATCTCAGTTACTCATTTTGTGATATGAAATGGTCTTCCTTTGGAATCTCAGATCAGATAGCCGCATGCAAATACTCTAATATTAGGTGTGTCCTGCTGCTGGGCTAGATTTGTACTATTAGTGAGAGAAGAGCATACACTCATGGCAAACATATTAGTCAATATAACAATATAATTATGAACAAGTAATAATGCAAAACATTACTGCAATTTTTCAAAATAAAAAGTAAACATGCAAGAAAACAGCATTTTTATTCAGGATAAGCACATTATGGAAAAGAAAAAAATAGTCTGTTATGATTACCATTTTAGAATAGTCATGAACCATACCTACCTTTTCTAGCTGACTATGGACATGCTGGACAATCAGGTCAAGAGCAACAAAGTTTTCTCCACCTGAAAATAGGGAGATGCAAATGTGGAAAATTTTACAAACATAAGAACTCAGTGACAAGCCAGATCATTAAATTCTTATTTTTAAGCTGCAACTAATCTAGTGAGCACCACAGCAACTTTTTTGGAACTGAATCAAAAAAAAAGGAAAAATATGTTGCAATATGGTTGGTAACAATATTATTGCAGTATAGTCCATGAACCTGGTCTTCCAACAGGTGGATCCGGTTCAACGGTTAGGATCGGTATAATGGCAAGATTCTAGGAAAATTTGATGACATGGCTCATGGGTCTTCATTCTTGGAATGATGTGCATCTTCCACACATGCAAAAGTATAGTCTAGGTTGATAAGTATGAAGGAACCAATGTGCTGACTACACTGAAAAACATAACTATGACATTGCAGATAGGCAATATCATGTGTGGGGGCTGATTATGTGGTCCCATCACACTGGCAGCAGGAAAGCTACATTTCAAACGCAAGTAACATGGTGACTTGACGTTGCAACGACAATTAATTTAAATTGTTAGAATATACTCCCTGCACATACTGGCCCAGGGGAAGAATGCAACTAAAATGTGGGCAACACTAAGGATTGTTAAGATAGTTTAGAGTCTCAAACACTTAAATGCAAGTAGCCTCACAGGAAGTTAAAAACTCTTCCAGCCTTCAGAAACACTGAAAATAGTTTAAAGATATTTAGCACCTTTCCAAAGGCTGTATAGAGGAGAGGGGAAAGAAATGCAAGAGAAGGCAAACTCAATGTAAAAGCACAAGACTGACTTTGTAGGCAAGTGGTGGAATGGTACACCATTCGAACTCAGTCTGATGACTGACAAAGTGGACATACTACTGTATGAGGTGGATACAATAAGTGGCTGCCCTGTTTGGCTTTCCAGGGCATCCTCCTGACAAGACAGCAGTGCACCATGCCTAGCACTGTGTACAGTACTTTTAGGATCCAGGTACCATTTACCAGGTATACAGCCCAAGATTACATCCCACAAAATGCTGCTTTCAAACCCATTCCAGTTAATGCTTGCCCATGCACAGGCTTCATACAACCTTAAAGAACTTTCATTGCATCTCATGCATAATCACAGTGGCAGGACACACATTTAAATTAAAACTTGCGATTGAAAGTGTCACCACACACATCTTCCAAGAGTTTCACACATCAAGCTTCATATTTTACAAGGAATGGAAATGACACAAAGTCTGTAGCTGCCTATGTCTGTTGTTTCACCCTTTTTGATTATGGTCACCATATTGGTCCATTTCCAATCTACTGGTACCTGCCCAGTGTTTAGTGGCCCCTCATAACGGTTATCAGAATCTCACAATTGCCTCCCTCATCTCGTACAGTATTCTGGGATAAATCGCTGTAGGAAGATGTGGACATTCTAAGGTGGGCTTGTTAAGTCTCTGCTGGCTGTGGAGCTCGCGGGCAAGATTATGGCACCTATCCATTCTGCCGAGTAACTAACAAACTGATTTTAACTTCCGGGCCTCGTTATAATATGATTGGCAGGCTGTCCGGCTGATTGCGTCAGCAGCAGGCCGCCAGCCCAGCTGTACCGCGCAATTGCTAGCAGTGCTAAAAAAAAGTTAGGATATTTGAAAGGCTAATGCACCTATTAAAGGGAGCTTGCATTCACTAAAGTTCATCATTCTTTCCATCATTGGAGATGGAGAGGCGGGTGGCTTGTCAGCAAGGTGATTGCTCTTGACATGTACCTCTTCATGAACCACAAGCAATTACAGCTTCAGCCAACTATAAAACCTCAATCAGTATGGTTAAGCTTTTCATGTGAGAATGTCCAGCCTCTTTACCATCCAAACTCTTTTTCTGGTTAAAGTCACGTCAAGGTCCTGCTTGCTTGAGATTCAGGAGGCTCCCACCTGCTTGCAGCAAAAGCAATAACCACCTGGAAAGTCCGGTTGGATAAAATGGCCAGGCGGGAGCGGAACGGGAACGTGACAATAAATACACTCATCTGATTTTAACCTCTCGCTTGCCCCATTCCCGCCAGGTAGGGTAGGTTAAAATTCCCCCCAGGGAGTCAAATCAGTCATGCAGCGCACCAGTATATTGTCTGGGTAAATTTGCCAGTTTATCTTGTATCATCAGAGGGAATGTTATAGGGAATCAAAACAGAGCAGACAGGGACCATGCCCTGCATGTAGATGTGGATTATCCACCCCCACAAGAGAGTGCTTGGAGTACAAAATTCGGCTCATTTTAAAAGGTACTTTTTTGTATTATGGTTTGCAAGATCACCCAATGTCCTTCAAGAAAATATATATTGTTTTGATTATCCTTGAGGGATGATAATTGTCATCAGGTACCCTTTGGACACCATCAAGGTTGCTTCAGTGAGACAGACCAAGGCATACCACGGCCACCAAGATGATAGGTCCCTGGGAGTAGTGTGTGAGGAAGTTACTAGAATCTGTTATTCGGGACAGAGTGACTGTGCACTTGGACAAATGAACTGATCAGAGACAGCCAGCATGGATTTGTAAAGGATAATGCATGTCTAACTAACCTAGTTGAATTTTCTGAGGAGATCACTAACGTGATAGATAAGGGAGTGTCTATGGACTTCCAGAAGGCATTCGATAAGGTTTCACACAAGAGACGATCAGGAAAAATGGAAACATATGGAATTGGAGGCAACCTTTTGCCATGGGTAGAGAATTGGTTAGGAGGTAGGAGACAGAGAGTAGGGATAATTGGTATGCACTCCAATTGGCAGAATGTGACTAGTGGTGTCTCCCAGGGATCTCTACCGGGGCCTCAGCTTTTCACAATATTTAGAAATGACTTAGATGAAGGAATAGAGAGCTGTATATCCAAGTTTGCTGACGACACTGTTAGGTGGCACAGTAAGTGGTGTAGATGGGAATAGAAAGTTGCAAAGGGACATTGATAGATTAAGTGAGTGGACAAAACTGGGGAAGATGGAGTTCAACGTGGGGAAGAGAGGTCACCCAAAAAAGATAGATCAGAATATTTTCTAAATGGTGAGTAGCTTGGAACTGTGGAGGAGTAGAGATTTAGGGGCTCATGTACAGAAATCACTAAAACACTAGTGGACAGGTACAAAATACAATTAAAAAGGCTAATGGAATGTTCGCCTTCATTTCAAGGGAGTTGGATTGCTACAGTTGTATAAAACTCTGGTTAGATTGCATCTGGAGTACTGCGCTCAGTTCTGGGCACCGAACCTTAGGAAAGAAATATTGGCCTAGGAGGGGGTGCAGCGCATATTCTCCAGAATGATACCAGGGCTAAAGGGGTTAAATTATGAAGAAAGGTTATATAGACTAGGCTTGCATTCCCTGGTGTATAGAAGATTAAAAGGGTGTGGGGAAAAAATTAACTAGCGCGGTGGTTTAGGTCCTTGGGCTTTATACGATATAGGAGTAAGAGAACACTTGCAATACCACCCGTCTGCAAGGTCACTTTGTGTTTGCTCAGTTCATACTTTATCTAGAAATCAATCAAGCTCGACATTACTCCACCAGTGTATGGAGGGAAGGAGGTCAATAGCGAAAACATTTACAGATTTATTAAATATAGCTTGGCAAGTATTTACACTAACTAGGAAACTACTCGTGATTTTTTAGTCAACTTTCCCAGAAAGAACAGTGCTGACATAGCAGCACATAGATTCAAACTCAAATCATGACCTTCATTTCTAAAGGAACTCCAAAATTCCAGGGCATTGTATCATTTCTAGTGTCAATGGGCACTTGGTGAACAACTGGAATGTAGAGATTAGGTCAAAGGGTAAATACCTGCTACTTAAAAATACTGTAATTTCTGTTGTACTCCCTATTGGGCAACAATGCTTAAATAAAGCCGAAAAGGATTCTTAGGCCCGGAATTTGCAATCGGGATGACAGCAAACTGGCAGCATTCGTCGTCATTCCGCCTTTGAAACTGACCGCAACTTGGGGTTTTGATGCATGCGTCTCCTGAAGTTGTGGTCTGTCAATGACAGCTCCAACACAGGCTGCGCATGTGGGCCGACCACCCCACCCAAACGAGCCACCCAAACGAGCCAGCAATATCTGTAATCACCCAAATCAGGGAAACTGATGGAAACTTCAGCTCTTCTACAGTAAGTATGCTGTTAAATTCCCTACTAAAAGTTAGACCCAAAGGGATTCAAAGTAACTGGGGTTTTAACAGCGTAGTGACTGCTAAACAAAGGTTAAGGGCCGGAAAAATTAATTTAAATTTTGTGCAGTGTGAAATTTGTCCATTTTAATAAAAATAAATTAAGAAACGTTTAAAAAATTTTTTTTTTTTTTTTTTAAAAGTTTGTTCATCTTTCATTCAGGTTTTCCTTTTCCCCGTGAGAGCCCCATCTTTGTTTTGCTCTAATATTTTTTTTAAAAGTTAGAATTTTAAGAGCTTACTCACTTCCTTGTCCGCTGACTGTCAAAATTCTGTGTTTTGATTGGCTGCTTAGACAGCTGGTTGACATCACAGCAGTTTACACAAGGGGATCCCCACTATATTTCATTGATTTGATTTGATTTGAATGTCGGAAAACCCGAAGTTCTCGACACAGGGATCACAAGATCCTTGTGCGAAGCATATTTCGAGGCCAGCGGTGAACACCTTCGCTTCGCCGCTGACCGCAACTTCCGGGCCTTTCTTTTTAACTTCAGGACCACTCGTATATGGTGAATGAATAAAGTCAATTCCATTTTTGTAACGTGGAATTCTGGGATTTTTACTAGTGCTTTGGGGATCACATTCCACAATTTCACCCATGCATCACCAAAGTAGTAGTTACTGTTATCGGTGGCATCACCAAACCAGAAGCAGGTGAGTCATCATAGAGAAACTAGCTTAACAAAAAGGTCTCCATGCAAATGTTGCATTGCTCCTGAAGTTGAAGGTGGTCCATTTGCAAGATGTCATCAGATTTTAATATAATGACTCAGAGTTCACAAGTGCCATGGTTAAAATTCTGATCTGTTCTCTACTCCCTTTCCCTGATCCCCAAATATAACTTACTTATGTAGAGCACTCCAACTTAAAAAAATAAACACTTACATAAAAGAAACCAGGTACATTTTTCAAATTCTTGCATTTTTCAGTTCAGCCAGTGAGATTCTTACCTCGAGGAACTACAATGTCTGACAGCTGTACGGTCGGCTCTATGTACTGCTCAAAGGCAGGTTTAACAAACTTATTGTACTGTTTGATGACACCGACAATGTCACGACCCCTCTCGGATATATCTCTCTTTAAGCGTCGGACAAGTCTTATGTCAGAGTCAGTATCCACAAAAACTTTCATATCCAAAAGCTAAAAGACAAAACAAAAATTTTAATGTAATTCAAAAAGAAATTCCATTATTTTGAACGTGAAAAAAGTCAGTCATGTTTTATTTTACATTAGCACTATATTGTTTCTACTAGCACTGACAAAATGAAACCCAGCAGTACCAAGATACTTTGCCTGTAATATTAATCATATTAGTTGCAAAGGAAAGTCTATGCTGCAACTAGCTAGAACAAAAACGAATCATAGAATGATACAGCACAGGAGGAGGCCATTTGGCCTATAATATGATTGTTGCATCATCACCATTGGCCAAATTATTATTATACCCTGCAAATATTGCATGTGGGTTTTGAATTATTCATGAAAATGTAGAAAAAATTTACATAAACACTGCTTTCTTCTGCTTCTGCTTCCCTAAAAAAAAATCTCATAACACTTTCAGCAAATATCATTGGATAGCTATCAGCAACCAGGAACTTCTGCCATATTTTTCTCTCTCCCTACCCAGGAACACAGGTGGCAGCTTTCAATGTTAATTTACAACTTCTACACAGCATCCCATTAATTTTTGCAATCCCATTATGTAAGTATTGGACAATTATGTACTATTTTTGAATTGTCTTCATAGAACATCTGTAAAGAAAATCAAGAACAGAACCTGTGGCTGAGATTTTCCTTACCTCGGCGGGGGATCACAGCCCCGCTGCTGGCTCCATCCCACTGCCTAAAATGAACTTACCTCAAGGGGGCCTATTAAACCCACCCAGCGTGTTTCCTGGCCCAATTAGAAGGAGCGGGTCTGGCGACGTCATTCATGACGCGTCTTCAGCCGGTTTCCTTAAAAGGGACCATGGCCACTTTACTTTTGATGTTTGTGCTGTCAGTGTTCAACAGCACTGAAGTGCTGCAAACACTGACAATCACTGCACAGAGGTGCACCCAGGTTCTCCCATGACTCCCTCCATATGCTTATGGAGGGAGTCACAGCACGCAGGGAGGTCCTCTTCCCTTCCCATGGGCGGAAGAGACCTCCCCAGGAGACCAACACAGCCTGGTTGCACACTGCACAGGAGGTCACAAGTAGGGAAGTCGTCAGGAGGACCTGGATGCAATGGCGCAAACCTTTCAATGATCTCATTAGATCACGAAACGTTAGTACAAAGCCACACTTACCTTCATCCTCCTGTGCCTCTCATCACATCCTCCATCACTCTGCCTTCCCTACCCCTGCACATCTTTACTCACACCAACTTACCTTGCATCTCCACCATCCCTCGCTCTCTATCTACATTATCACAGTCCCATCTCACTAGCCATCCCTCACACTCACCCTCATTCTAATGCAATCATACCAACTAACAACACACAAAAGGGTAGCCACTTGGGTGTTTTTATCAAATGTTCATGTAAAGTTTCTGTTCATGTACTGTCAAACACTGAAACCTTTATTTTCAACACTTTCTGTTCTTGGACAGATGATTTGTATGCACATTTGGAAGTGAATTAGTGAGTTACAATGAATGGTGAGACATAACAGTACCTCTCGCAATGGTGGTGAGTGTGAAAGGAATGGCTTGGACATGGTAGGGATGCTTTATGGTGTTGGTGTGCGGTGGTGCCAACCTGGCGCATCACGTGGCAGCCAGGGTATACAGCGTCAAGTGAAGTAAATCTGGTCATGGTGAAGCCATCCCTGGCCTCCCGGGCAGCAATGTGGTCGGGTGCTGATGCCCTCTGTCCTGTGCAGCATCAGGTGATGGCAGAGAAGGTTGGTGTTATTGTTGGTGCTGCTGGTGTGTCTGGTGCTGTTGGGGCTGATCGTGGTCGGATTCGGAGGACCAAGGTGAGACAGTATAAAGGGCACCCATGTTGATGGAACAGATGGAGGTGAAGTAGAGATGACAGAAGCATTCCGTCAATGGTTAGAAAGTTCTTCCAATGGAGTGGATGGAGAGTGGAATGCCTACAGAATCTGTGCTGGAAATGGACTGAGAAACAGCTTGTGGCTGAGGAAAGTGATGATGTCAGGTGGGAGCTTTTACTGTACATTTGAAGCCATCAAGTAATCAGCTGGAGCAATGGCCACTGAACTCACACCTCAGGTTGACAGCCATGGTCCCCGAACAGTATGATTCCCGTGATCATGCAGTTAAAGTCAAAAGGGAAGTTAAAAAAGCCTGTTAAGCATCTGTCAACTAGATGCAAATGATTTTAATTGGGTCCCCCGCCGCTGCCGGTCGGGTCTGCTCAACGTCGACAGACCCTACATTGGGAAAGGCGCTTTGCGGCGGGTTCCCGACCTGGTCAAAAAAAAAACATTTTCCCACCTGACCTGCCCGCTAACCCCCCGCAAAATCTCGGCTTCGGTCTCTGTATTATGATATAAATAACACATTATTCTCCAACTCTCTTTATTTTTTCCTGTATGGATTGTTGAACAAAATCTGCTTGTGGTCTTCCCTAACTACTCCCTATTGTGTGTTTAAAAAAAAATTATCTTGCATTGCACGAGTAACACATTTTTATATGTACATATGGTTTTCTATTCATATTGGTAAGTCTTTAAACAAGATCTCTTGACACGCTCATACGAAGTTCTTATTCCCCAACTAGGCTTTTTTTTTTTTAAATGCAATGATCTGACATTCACTTTAGCATAATCAATGTGCACACAGTCATCTTAAGTCAAGTCCTTCAGAGCAATATTATCTAGTATGCTATTGTCTGGGCTACTATATTTTTTGGTGGGTAGGAAAAACAAAAAATAGTCGCTTCAATTTCAATGCAAGATCAAATATTATTCCTACCAATGAAGCAAAGACAACCACTCATGGATTTATGGGGCAATGATAAGCTAGCTGTATAAATTTCCCTCTAGTTATCGGTGCCACAATATTTGATTTATCATTTCATTTAATACAAGCAGCTACGGCTGAGCTTAAAGTGATATAACTACCTAAATTAATCTATTGATCATAATATTCACTTTAACTCTAATGTGTACCCAATGTGCATCTCTCTTGTAAAAGCCATAGCACTTATCTTTTGAAATTAAAACACTCCTGACGGTGCTTCTTGTAATTACAGTAATTACACATTTTTCCAAATGGCCTCAATGAGTAAACAGTTATGTTGCTTTCACTGCAACACTAGACAACATCTTCATATATGTTCACTAATTCAAGATTATATAAAACCTGCTAGCAAAAAGCCTTTCCACCATCTACAAGGCACAAGTAAGGAGCGTGATGGAATACTCTCCACTTGCCTGGATGAGTGCCTTGCCAGTGACACCCACATCCCATGAACAAATTAAAAAAAAAAAACTTCTACTGCAAGCAAATTAGTCTTAGGAAAAGTAGCTGCCTGTGTGCACTTCCATCCTCATGAATTAATGGAGTCTATAAAATAAAAAATCTGGCATTGATGGAAAATAAACTCTACCCGAGTATTAGTGGCATCCCCAGCTTATGCAAATCTCAGAACATGCAGAGGACCTTCACTGTCGTGCTTGCAAGAAATCAATTAAAAAAGATATTACCATTAAAAAAGAGAAACATGTAATACATGCAATGCATTTTTTTTGTTTTAAATCCTGTATTTTTCCCTTTTCACTTTGATGCTTCAATCCACAGTAATATTCTTGATCAGGCATGAGAGACAGCCCACACTGTGGATATCTCCCCAAAATCACTATGGTCTCCCCACTTGCCACTTTGGGGAACTCTTTGCATGAATATCAGTTCCAACTAGGATCTAAGCTCAAGTCATATGATAATACACTAACAATGAGATTACTGCTCTAAAAATAAACTTTATTTATAACCTTTCAAAAAGATAATCAGTTCAAAATTATATTTAAATACTGATGGATTAAGTGTTTAAAAGTTGGTATTCAAGCATTTTCCTTTACCTTCCTACAATATCCCCAGCACACACACACCATTTCTATATTCACTCCAGTCTCCACTGCTTCATTCATACAACAGAATGGAGACACAAGCTTACTTTCCCAGACATAACATTCATACTGCTACATCAATTATATTACAAGTCAGCCTCCACAGATCATTGTAGCTATAAATCAATGGGACCAAAATGGAGATCTATTGGTGGAGCAGAAGGCATAGCTGAGGTACTAAATGAGTACTTTGATTTGGTGTTTACCAAGGAAGACAACTTTGCCAAAGCTATGGTAAACAAGGAGGTTGCCAGGATACTGGGCGAGATAAAAAAAAGATAAAGAGGAGGTACTCAGAAGGGTGGCAGTACTTCAAGTAGATAAGTCACCCGGTCCGGATGGGATGCATCCTAGGATGCTAAGGGAAGCAAGGGTAGAAATTGCAGAGATGCTGGCCACAATCTTCCAATCCTCCTTAGATACAGGGGTGGTGCCAAAGGAGGATTGCAAATGTTACAAAGGGGAGAAGGATAAACCTGGCAACTACAGGTCAGTCAGTTTAATATGGTGGTGGGGAAGTTTTAAGAAACAATAATCCGGGAGAAAATTTACAGCCACTTGGACAAGCATGGACTAATAAAGGAGAGCCAGCATGGATATGTTAAGGGCAAATCGCGTTTGACTAACTTGATTGAGTTTTTTTGATGAGGTAACAGAGAGGGTGATGAGGGCAGTACAGTTGATGTGTATATGGACTTTCAAAAGGCATTTGATAAAGTACTACAGAGTAGGCTTGTTAGCAAAATTGAAGCCCATGAGATAAAAAGGGGCAGTAGCAGCATGGATACAGAATTGGCTAAGTGATAGAAGAGAGAATTGTGATGAATGGCTGTTTTTTGGATTGGAAGGAGGTATACAATGGAGTTCCCCAAGGTTCAGTAGCAGGACCACTGCTTTTTTTGATGTACATTAATGACTTGGACTTGGGGGTACAGGGCACAATTTCGAAATTTGCAGATGACACGAAACTTGCAAGTGTAGTAAACAGTGAGGAAGACAGTAATAGACTTCAAGACGACAGACAGGCTGGTGGAATGGGAGGACACATGGCAGATGAAATTCAACGCAGAAAAGTGAGAGGTGATACATGGTAGAAAGAATGAGACAATACATGCTAAATGGTACAATTTTAAAGGGTGTGTAAGGAGAGAGAGACCTGGGGGTGCTTGTGCACAAATACTTGAAGTTGCAGGACAGGTTAATAAAGCAGTAATAAGAGATTTACTAGAATGGTTCCAGGGATGAGGGATTACTGTTACGTGGAGAAGCTGAGGTTGTTCTCCTTAGAGCAGAGAAGGCTAAGAGGAAACTTGATAGAGGTGTTTAAAATCATGAAGGGATGAAGGGTTTAAATAGAGCAAATAAAGAGAAACTGTTTCCAATGGCTGAAGGATCGAAAATGAGAAGGCACAGATTGAAGGTGATTGGCAAAGGAACCAGATGCGACAGGAGGGAAAACTTTTTTTACGCAACGAGTGGTTAGGATTTGGAATGCACTGCCTGATAGGGCGGTGGATACAGATTCAACAGTAGTCTTTAGAAGGAAACTGGATAAATACTTAGAGAAACAAATTGCTGGGATATGGGGAACGAATAGGGGAGTGGGACTAACTGGATTGCTTTTCGAAAGAGCTGGCGCAGACTCGATGAGCTGAATGGCCTCCTTCTGTGCTGTACTATTCTATTATTCTATAATAGGAGCAAAAACAGTTCATCTTGGCATGGCGCACAAAAGAAAACTGGAATGACAACAAAACTATTGGTCCACGGGTGCAGACATCTTTCCCTTTACTGATGCATTCCCACTCAGCTATACTTTTCACTACATGTCTCGCCCAAACCGCCACGTTGGTGGAGTGACCCTGATCACCAAGTCATACCTTCGCCTCGCCCCCTACTCTTCTGGTATCTTCTCCTCCTTCAAGCATCCAAACTTGTTCCAACCCTCTCACCTCATTTAAAACCCCTGTTGGCTACTGTGCAAGTAAAATAACAGTATATTTCACCTAAAGTACCTACTACTTATGTTAATAAAGTATACATGCTGGGTAGCACTCATGTTACTGTATGCTTTCTATTACCTGATATCTATCATAATATGTACATGCAAAATGATTTCACTTTCTCATTAACATTGCATTTGATTTGAAAATGATTCGATGTATTTTATTGCCCATAATAGCAGTTGTTGCCCATCTTCCTCATCAATTCTTTGGTTACCATCACAAAAATTCTCAGGTGAGGATAAAGAACACAATTCACAATGTTCTTCGGAAGTATCGGATCATATTCCACCATTAAGTCAAAGATAGAACCAAGTTTCAACTCTGTGGCAAAGAAAATAGACTGCAGACTACTTTTGAAAAATTAAAATTCAGCTCCTGTACAGAACTGAAAAAGCAATATGCTTAGATACAATGATCACATTAGATTTTTTTTATTTTAAACTTTTGTTTTGAATTAAGGAGATTTTGAAGGAGAAAGCCCATCACTACTTAGGTGGGATGACAGGCAGCTCAGCAGAAAGCTATTTTATCTTGAAAACTGTAATACATGTCTGAAATACGGATTTACACAATTCCTAATCTGTCAGCAATTACTAGGTCTTCCTCATGTGGAATCAATTCTGTATTGAACAGTTCTCCATTAAGTATTACATCTCTGCTTAAGGAATTCATTGCATTAAGTTCCAGACAACTTATAAAAATATGTATTATTAAATCCAACTTGCTACCACTCCGAATTAGACAGTTAAACAGTTTTTGTTTAAAATGGAACCAAAAAAATAGCTGTGCACCTTTAGAAGTTCCTTGTTGGCAAATGAAAGAATTCCTTCAAAGATCACAACATTTGCTCCATACACAGTTTTCTGTAAAACAAACAAAAGGTAAATCAACAACATGCAAAGTTAACATATATGTTCAATACTACCATACATCTAATGCCGATATACCTGTTTTAAAAAAAAATGTCCAGCAAGCACTGGCTGCCATGGGGCGGGAGGTAGTTAGAACATCACCTTTCTACCTCTGACATGGAATCAAATCTAATGTAAAATGAGAGACAAGAAAATCTGCTTGCTTTGTTGCACAAAATTATTTTATTCAGTTTCCATTGAACATGAATGCCCAACACAAAACTACCCTCTGTGTTGATGGTTTTACTGATTATAGGCTAAGCGCACATTTCACTAAACTTGTAAGCATACAATTTTAAAAATTGAAACTGATTTGTTACTTAAAATATTAAATGGTTGAATTTCCAATTTCTGCTACATGCACCATTTATAAATACAAATGTCATTACACAGGACATCTCTTCAACCTTTGCGGTGTTTCCTTCTAAGCTAAGAGTCAAAAAATTTCACACTGTTGTTCAGTTCTTCCTTAAAATTTGAAAAGCTATTCCCTTCCAAACCTATTTCCTCTTAAGAGTCAGAAATTGTTCATAAGAATTTAACCTCATTTGATCCAATATTCCAGAATCCACAAATGAGAATTTAAGATTTAAATACAAAGTAAATATTATCTGTTAAAGTACAAACTTCTTTATTAAAAAACACAAAAAGAAAACTATGAACTACAGAACTGATATTAATGCCAACATTGTGCAGCCAATGTAGGTCTAGCACTGCTCAAAAAATGTGTTGACATTAAAATTATTCTGGTCAGCAGGGCCATTTGAGATCTAAAAATGTCAATAAAATTACTAAATGTGGAAAAAAGTGATTAGAAAGTATCAGACCATCTATACAAATATCCTGTTAATTTTCCTTATGCTCACACATAGAAAGAATTACAATCTGCATAAATTTTATTGGTATATACAGTAACAGATTATGTACTAAATAAACAATTTCAGCTAATCAACTCTTTCAGGAAATACAAGTTGTTAGACACAATTATTGTCATTAGTGGCTGATTCCTTACCCCCCTCACCCATTAAAAAGATTAATAGACTTAGTATGGTTATTGTTTAGGCATTAGTAACAACTGAAAACATGCTACCAAGCTTCAGGATTTTCTAATTCTACAGAAAGTTGAAAATATGATCCTCAGAATAAAATACCTCAAAATCCAGAGATTCAGCACTGCCCTTAAATGGTTAATTCAGCAACAAAGCAACGACTAGTTTTACAATTCCTCAACATTAAAACCCTAGTGTTCCTTTTGTTAGGATAAATTCAGAGCAGAGAACATAGGCATGTTAATCTGCCATGCAATAAGCAATATTAAGTGTCATTGTGCTTAATCCATTTGCCAGCCCACTAGTGTAAAACTTAGCAAGTTGTTTTTCCATTCACGGGTGTGACTTCAGTTGAATTTGCTAGAAAAGAGCATTAAAATTCGGTCCAGTAGCCTATGAGACTAAAGTCAAGTTTAGACAAGATTTAAAAAAAAAAATTATTGAAAGGACTTTGAGCAATTTCAATTCTGTTGTTTGTAGAATTCGCAAAATTATCGCGATTTTATAAAAATAAGAAGGAGACAAAGTTTCGTATAAACAGCTTTATTTCAGCAGAATGCTGTCAGGTTTCAAAACGGACACAAACAGCCTGTAAAATGGCCGCCACGCCTCGTGGCAGAAAGTTCTAGACTTTCAGTAGGCAGACAAGATGGCGTTTCAATAAACATTTTTTTGCAAGATCGAAAAGATCCAACATGATGAGATAATGACAAGACGCGATGGGTTTACACTTTAAACATGAATACTGAAATTGGTCTCCCAGGTGCAAACAAGGGCTATTGTACTGAGCGATCAAGGACCCATCCAAAGACATTAATATGCAAAATCCCCACGGCTCTACAATGAGAGAGCCGTTCGCGGGTACTCACAGCAAGCATTTGGAAGCCCTAAAACCCCTCCAGGGAGACTACTAGCCGGTTCCACAATGGGAGAAATATTAACGGGTACTCAGACAGTTACAAGTGTCACCGAAACCCATTAAAGACTGAGATCACCCCATACAAGAAGTTTGAGCGCCAAAAACCTGACAAAAGATAGACATTAAGATTGGGCGGGAAAAGAGGAATTACAGCACTATAACTGTAAAGTACAACCGTCCATCTCTCTCTTGCTGCTTTGACTCGCTGGAAGACTGCTGAACTTTTATTCTCTTGCCTGACGGCTCTGGACTCTGATCCGCTAGGATCAACCTCGTGGCTTGCCGCGAAGATCTGTGAAGAACTGGGCTGTGAGGCCTGGAAGCGGGCGCACCATCCCGAGGGGTCGGTAAACGGTGTTGGAACCGAAGGCCCGAGAGGAGATGAGATGAGATGAGATGAGAAGAGAAGAAGACGACAATACGCATCGCCACGGTCAGTAAGCCCCGACCGCGCCTGTAAGTCGAATAAACACTTCTTTGAATTCTATCGGCTACTCCACAACTGGCCCAGGAAGACCCTTCTTCGAGTTCTATCGAACCGGTGTAGGGCACAGGAAGACTCTTTTTTTTTTTTTGAGTAGTATCAGAACTCCGAGGGCAACACAGATCTTCATGACAGCAGACGGTCCAGCCTGCTAGCCGGAGCAGAAACGAGTAAACAAGTGGGGTACAGAGACCCCTGATCAACACGTGGATAGTCAGGTGCTGCGGTAAAAACATCCGAGCAGAGTTTCGGAATTCTCCGAGTTATCACGAGTGGTGAGCATGAGTCTCGATCCTACAAATCTAGATTAGGACAGGTATTGATAGGGGAGGGTTTAAGTTTTAAGGATAATTATAATGTGTGTCCCCTTTTACGATGTGTCGTGCGCTCCTCGTTTCCCTAAAATTAGTTTCATAACTGTGTGTAAGATTGTACTGTCATTAATCTGTGCTTATGACATGTATCTCGTAATCTTGAATAATATGCAATAAAGATTTTCCATTTCGCACTATTCAACCGGGTCTACCTGAGTTTTCTCTGCATTATTGCTCTCGCACCCAAGTCCAGTGTCAGAACCGTAAGGGCGAGTGGGTCGAACCACTCACAGGTGTCTAGTGTTATCAGGCTGGCTGGAGACCAGAACACGCAACAAGGCCTAACCCCGCACTAGCACCCAGGCTAAGCACAGAGCCGCAGGTCACCCCTTACATGTTAGCAGACCGTAGCTCACAGCATACAACTGGGTTTTGACAATGAGAATAAACCACTCTCACCAAAGCCACAAGGAAAAGCAAATTGGGAAAAGGTAAAGTTACACTGGCACAGAAGGTGCCCTTTGCTCAGCAAGAATTCAGAATGCAATTGCCAAAACATTTGTATAAATCCCAGAATTCCTGTGGAATTAAAACAAAATTTGACTTCTTCAGTCACTGTAAACTAAAATTCAGAAACCTCTGCTGAATTTGGGTCATAGCAAAAACTCAATTTGACAATGTCATGGTGATGTTTTTTAATCTTAGACCAATAAAACTGAATAATAATAATAAAAAAAAAAAATCACAGCAGGGGTATTTGTTACATAGCCTGAGGGCCAACTACCGCCTTCATGAGCAGCTATGCAGCCCTCATTAACGGCAAAATTCAAGGCAGTAACACTTTTCTGTCAAAAGTCCCAATCCTACACCCACAAGATTTGTGCTTTGGCTGTGTATCAAATTTAAATGCAAATCTTTCCAGAGAGAAAAAAAAATTACTTATATGCAGAGAGGAATAACCAGAAGCTTAAAATACTGGAGGATATCTGTTCATAAAAAGTAATTTGACTGCTATTAACTACAAGTCTACACAGTTATATTAGGTTTCTGCAACCAGGTGTGAAATGTCATGCACGCCTGCCTGTACAGGGCTGTCTAAAAGTCAATCAAAAAGCAGGTGCCTGTGGTTATTCGTTTGAAACAGAAACAGCCACTTGCTTTGATATTTTTCAAATGGAAACAGACACCATGGGCTGAATTTTGCCGGTGCTCAGAGGGCGGGTTTGGAGGCGGGTCTGCTGTCAAAATCAAAAAGATTGACACGGGCTGGTATCCCACTCTGAACCCGCCTCCTTGTGAGTTTCCCTAGTGCCGGTTTTGCCTGCGCTTTGCAGATTCGGCACTCAGCGGCGGGTCATTCAATTGTAATTGTTAGGAGGGTGTTTAAAATAATTAAATCCCCATTTTCCCAGCTCCAAAGCATTTTGCCAAGTTTTCCACGAGGTTCCCGTCGCTCGGGGATCACGCCAGGTCAGTATGTCGGGTTCTGAACAATCTCCATTTCTTTCAATAGGTGACAGCTGCAAAAGTGGTTTAAAACCTGCCATTTTACAGCTGGTCAGTTTCCAATCTCAGAAGCTTCAGCCTTCAGTATTTAGAACCCACTTTTGAGCTTTATGCACTTTTGAAGTGTTTGGAGTAATCTCTCCATCCACTGTCACCTCCTTGGAACAACCTATCTCAACATTGACAGATTACTTCTGTCATCTTGACCTCACCTGTCATCTATTCCATCAGCATCGGTGCCCTTGGAAAAAATCTCACCTTGGTCCTCAGAATCCCAAAACGATCAGCCCCAACACCAGCATCACCAGGCACACCAGCAGCACCAACATCCACACCAACCTTCTCCGCAATCACCTGATGCTGCACTGGACACAGGACATCATCACTCGTGCACATTGCTGCCCGGGACGCCAGCGATGGCCTCACCATGTCCAGATTAGCTTCACTTAACACTGTACACCCTGGCTGCCAAATGATGCACCAGGTTGGCACCACTCCACACCAGCACCATAAAGCATCCCTACAATATCCAAGCCATTCCTTTCACACTCATCACCTTTTGGGGGAGGGGGGGGGGGGCGGGGGGGAGGATACGTTATGTCTTACCATTCACTGCAACACACTAAGACACTTTCAAAGGTGCACACAAATCTGTCCAAGAAGGCAAAGTGGTGACAATAAGGATTTCAATGCTTGACACCATACTAACAGAAAGTTTACATGACCATTGGCTAAAACACCCAAGTGCCTACCCTTGTGTGTTGTTAGTCGTTATGATTGAACTAGGACAAGGGCGAGTGCGAGAGTTGGCTAGTGAGATGGGGATGTGATAGTGTAGATAGAGGGGGATGGGTGGTGGTGCAAGGTAAGTTGGTGTGAGTAAGGATGTGCAGGAGTAGGGTAGGGAAGGCAGTGATGGGGATGTAATGAGAGGCACAGGAGGAGGAGGTTGAGTGTGGCTTTGCAGTAACGTTTCGTGATCTACTGTAATCATTGAAAGGTTTGCGCCACTGCAGCCTGGTCCTCCTGACAACATCCCTGCTTGTGTCCTCCTGTGCAATGTGCAACCAGGCTGCGTTGGTCTCCTGGGGAGGTCTCTTCTGCCCATTGGAAGGGAAGAGGACCTCCTTGCGTGTTGTGATTCCCTCCATAAGCATATGGAGGGAGTCATGAGAGAGCCTGGGTGCAGCCGTGCACCTCTGTGCAGTGGTTGTTAGTGTTTGCAGCACTTCAGTGCTGCAGAACACTGTCAGTACAACTGTCAAAATGAATTTGGACATGGTCCCTTTAAGGAAACCGGCTGATGATGGGTCATTAGATGACGTCATCAGACCTGCTTCCTTTTAATTGTCTGGGAACCTCGCAGGGCGGGCTTAACAAGCCCAATCAAGGGAAAAATCACTCGGAGGAGGCGGGATGAAGACGGGTGCGGAGTTTGCGACCGCTGCCTGCTCCAGCCACATCGAACTCACCACGGCTTGCGAAATCGTGGCCATATTTGTGAATTTTTCAACATGTTTAGAACATCACAAAATATGTGGTCACATTTAGGGATAAGGAAGCATGCAGTCATACTTGAGGAAGAGGGGGAAAGCATAGCTGTATTTGGGGTACCAACTGGCACCATTGTAAAAAAATAACCCTGTAATGAATGGGAGAACGACCCGAGCAAGTAACTGCTTGGAATTCTGGCCTGCAGCCAAATCTTGACGAGTACTCCCGCCCTACACAGAGCATGCATGATGAAGAGCTGTGGGATTTAAAAATCATACCCTACAACGGAGCACATTTCTTATACACCACAAAACAAGTCATTAAAATGAGAATTAGATGAAAATAGTTTTGACTGAATGAACTCCAACTGATCCAGAATTCTGTCGCCTACATCCTACCCCGAACAAAGTCCCATTCAAACATTACCCTGCTCCTTGCTGTCTTCTGAGTTTCAACACATCAATTTCAAAGTCCTCACACTTCATTCCCTGCATGCGCTTGCTTCTTCGTCAACCTCTTCCAAATCTATTTCCAAGTTTTCACCTTCTGCTTTTGAGAGTCTGGCTATCGCAATGCTCTGTAATCCTCTTAAGCAGTTCTGTCTTCCTGCATCCCTCCTCACCTTCAAAAGTCTCAAGCATAGAAGATAGGAGCAGGAGTAGGCCATTCGGCCCCTCGAGCCTGCTCCGCCATTTAATGAGATCATGGCAGATCATCCAAATTCAGTACCCTGTCCCTGCTTTCTCCCCATATCCCTTGATTCCTTTAGCCTTAAGAAATATATCTATCTCCTTCTTGAATATATTTAATGAATTGGCCTCAACTGCCTTCTGTGGTAGAGAATTCCACAGGTTCACCACTCGCTGGGTGAAGAAATTCCTCCTCATCTCAGTCCTAAATGGCTTACCCCTTATCCTTAGACTGTGACCTCTGGTTCTGGTCTCCCCTGCCATCGGGATCATCCTTCCTGCATCTAGTCTGTCTAGTCCTGTTAGAATTTTATAAGTTCACTGCTTGATTATCTCTCTGCCGAGGTGTGATAAAGGGCAGTTAGAAAGATTAACTGTAATCATCTGGCAGTGTTCTCTGACTATATATGCTGTGCCTATATGCATCTCTTCACTTCACCTGACGAAGGAGCAGCGCTCCGAAAGCTTGTGATTTCAAATAAAGCTGTCAGACTATAACCTGGTGTTGTGCGACTTCTCACATCTTTTATAATGGACTCTAGCATTTTGCCCACTACCGATGTCAGGCTTACCGGTCTATAATTCCCCGTTTTTTCTCTACCACCTTTTTTAAATAGTGGGGTTACATTAGCTACCCTCCAATCCATGGGAACTGTTCCAGAGTCTATAGAATTTTGAAAGATGACCAGCAATGCATCTACTATTTCTAGGGCCACTTCCTTAAGTACCCTAGGATGTAGATTATCAGGCCCTGGAGATTTATCGGCCTTCAATCCCGTCAATTTCCCTAACACCATTTCCCTACAAATACTGATTTCATTCAATTCCTCCCTCTCATTAGACCCTATGTTCCCAGACATCTCTGGGAGGTTATCTGTGTCCTCCTTTGTGAAGATAGAACCAAAGTATGTATTTAATTGGTCTGCCATTTCTTTGTTCCCCATTATAAATTCCCTGATTCTGACTGCAAGGGACCTACGCTTAACTTCACCAATCTTTTTCTCTTCACATATCTATAGAAGCTTTTACAGTCAGTTTTTACGTTCCCTGCAAGCTTACTCTCATTCTATTTTCCCCCTCTTAATTAACCCCCTTGTCCTCCTTTGCTGAATCCTAAACTGCTCCCAATCCTCAGTTTTGCTGCTTTTTCTGGCCAATTTATATGTCCTCTCCTGGGATCTTATGCTATCCCTAATTTCCCTTGTTAGCCACGGTTGAGTCACCTTTTTTGTTTTATTTTTATGCCAAACAGGGATGAACAAATTCTGTAGTTCATCCATGCAATCTTTAAATGTTTGCCATTGCCTATCCACCGTCAACCCTTTAAGTAACGCTCCCCAATCCATCCTAGCCAACTCGTGCCTCATACCATCGTAGTTTCCTTTATTTAAATTCAGGACCCTAGTCTCTGAGTCAACTACTTCACTCTCCATCTTAATGAAGAATTCTATCATATTATGATCGCTCCTCCCCAAGGGGCCTTGCACAACAAGATTGCTAATTAATCCTTTCTCATTACATAATACCCAGTCTAAGATGGCCTGATCTCTAGTTGGTTCCTCGACATATTGGTCCAGGAAACCATCCCGTATACACTCTAGGAATTCCTCCTCCACAGTATTGTTACTAATTTGGTTAGCCCAATCTATATGTAGATTAAAGTCACCCATGATAACTGCTGTGCACGCGTCTCTAATTTCCCGTTTAATGCCATCCCCAATCTCAGCATTACTGTTTGGGGGTCTGTATACAACTCCCACTAACCTTTTCTGCCTCTTGGTATTTCTCTGCTCTACCCATACAGATTCCACATCATCAGAGCTAATATCCTTCCTTACTATTGTGTTAATCTCCTCTTTAACCAGCAATGCTACCCCACCTCCTTTTCCTTTTTTCCTGTCCTTCCTGAATATTGAATACCCCTGGATGTTGAATTCCCAGCCTTGGTCACCCTGGAGCCATGTCTCCGTAATCCCAATTAGATCATATCCATTTACATCTATTTGCGCAGCTAATTCATCCACCTTATTACGAATGCTCCTCGCATTAAGACACAAAGCCTTCAGGCTTGTTTTTTTTAAACACTCTTAGTCCTTTTAGAATTATTATTTACTGTAGCCCTGTTTGATTTACACCCTTGATTTCTCTGCCTTCCACTTTTGCTTTTCTCCTTCCTGTCTTTTGCTTCTATCCTTGCTTCCCTTTCCTCTGTTTCCCTGCACAGGTTCCCAACCCCCTGCCATTTTAGTTTAAACCCTCCCCAACAGCACTCGCAAACACTCCCCCTAGGACATCGGTCCCGGTCCTGCCCAGGTGCAAACCGTCCAGTTTGTACTGGTCCCACCTCCCCCAGAACCGGTTCCAATGTCCCAGGAATTTGAATCCCTCCCCCTTGCACCATTCTTCTAGCCACGTATTCATCTGAAATATCCTTCTATTTCTACTCTGACTAGCACGTGGCACCGGTAGCAATCCTGAGATTACTACCTTTGAGGTCCTATTTTTTAAATTTACCTCCTAACTCCCTATATTCAGCTTTTAGGACCTCATCCCGTTTTTTACCTATATCGTTAGTACCTATATGCACCACGACAACTGGCTGTTCACCTTCCCCCTCCAGAATGCCCTGCAGCCGCTCCGAGACATCCTTGACCCTTGCACCAGGGAGGCAACATACCAACCTGGAGTCTCGTTTGCGGCCACAGAAATGCCTATCTATTCCCCTTACAATAGAATCCCCTATCACTATAGCTCTCCCGCTTTTTTTCCTCCCGTCCTGTGCAGCAGAACCACCCATGGTGCCAGGAAGTTGGCTGCTGCTGCCTTCCCCCGATAAGCCATCTCCCTCAACAATATCCCAAAACCTACCTCTTCAACCAAGTCTTTGGTCACCTCCCCTAACTTTCTTTGTACATCTACCTGACGCCCAATCTGCCCCTTTGTGATATTTCACGATGTTAAAGATGCTGTAAAAGCAGAAGTTTTTGGTATAGTTGAAAAAAATGTTTTACTCTCGGTGCCGCTACTTCTTAATTATCTTAACTCCATAAAATACACAAGATTTCACGTAGAGGGTGTGATCAGGTGTGACATTAGCAAGAATGTAAATGCCACTAAACTAAAGGTTCCCATTTTGAAAAGCAAAACTATGGTCACACAAATCTGCTTCAGTGTTCTTAAGCCAACTGACAGTTAAACTATCTTAGTACACGGTAGGCTATTTATTCACAAAAATCACAATCTATTTCTCTAATCACTGAAGTTAAGCATTTTAAATGTACACTTTTTCAATGTGTCCGCGCTCTACATCCTACTCAATGATAGTGAGAACTTGATCCTTTTCTAAATGGATGTGAAAGCTCTCCAACATCCCACATGCAATGCCAACATCACATCCCAAACGTTTAGTAGTTCAATTCTGTCCAGACCATACAGATCAGCCATAATCTAATTGAATAGCAGAACAGGCTTGAGGAGCTGAATAGCCTACTCCTGTTCCTATGTTCCCAACGTAGACATTACCTCAAAAACTAGGAGCAAGCCTTTGGCTTAGTGGTAGCATTGCCACCAGAGTGGGAATGTGCAGGGTTCAAACCCCAGACAGACAGTCCCGGCAAGCGAAGACCAGAGCTCCAGCTCTAAATTCTAGGTTGGCATCCAGCGGGATACTCGCGTCTGAGTGGTCCCCCTCATCGTATGGGATGCAGGAGCCCATAAAAACCCTCCCGCCATATAGGACCAATCACCCTATTGGCTGGTATAAAGATGGCTATGGCCATGGATGCAGCGTTCACATTCATGCAAATCTTTCCACTACTTCACACTAATCTCCAAGTGAAGAGCTGGAAGATACAAAAACAACCACCTCAAAACCTAGACTATCTCACACTAGTCATGATTCAGAACAGATCTCTTGCCTTGTTCAGTCATCTGGCTGGTCTTCAGTCTTGCAACATACTGCCCAGGCACAGAGATCCATCCAGACATCCAATGATGCCGCCTGAGAGCGTGATCCCATCAGTTAAGCTGCCAGAGACTTTAAGCACCACCCTGCTCCAGCCCCTACCCACACACAGTGCATGACCCCCTATCTGTGGCCACTGTGAGAGTCACAGAGACATTGGAAATCACAACAGACCACAGCTGTTAAACATTTTTTTTTTAAAACAAAGACAAATCAAGCAC